>JABFEB020000092.1:16575425-16598503 GCA_019775895.2 Stomatorhinus ivindoensis
GGTAATGGAGTGGTTGGAAAGAAAGGAAGTAGGCCAGTTAGCTATAAATGTACTGTGTGTGTGTGTGTGTGTGTGTGGCTTACTGTAGGTTTGTATTACATTATGGGGTATGAGAATGCAATCAAACGACTAAAAATGCCAAAAGTGGTGGATTCTGTTTGGTTAGGGCTAGATAGGAGAAGGTTGTTACGTTCGGATTTGAGATCTCCCCATAGAAATGAATGAAGCGTCCCCACAAAGACATGATTACAAACCTGTGCGTGTGTGTGTTGGTATGCATAAACCATATTTGGGGATCAAAATGTCCCCAAAGTGCGGTAAAACCTGAAACTTCCTTACTTTTGGGGACATTTTTCAGGTCCCCATTTGGATAACCTCAGTTTTATAAAACTATGTCAGTGTGTTTTGTTTGGTTACTTATGGTAAAGGTTAGGGCTGGGCAGGGCTTAGGAGAGAGCTGTAGAGTGTTGTTTTGTAGCACAGTTGTCTCACAGCTCTTGGGTTGAGGGTTTGACTCTTATTGTGTGTCTATGGATTCTCCCTTTCTTGCATGTCTGTAGTTAACTGGAGTGTCTATTTGTAATGAGAATTATTTGTCATGTATACTTATGCGAAATATACATGCAAGACAATTGTGGGCATCATTCTCTTTCTACAGGCTCGAGAATAAAGAGAAATAAGGATATTCAACAAAAACTGAAGCTACACTAGCAGTCAAAGGTTTCTGCACACCAAAGGCAAATAAAACAAGTTTCCTTTATAACAGGGAAAAAGTATGTAACGGTATGTCAGACATCCTATTAACTGGTTGTGTGGTGACTGCATAGTCAAATTCCTTTAACTTTAAATGCACTACTTAACTGTTTCATCCCATGAAACAGCAGTATTTAATGTACATTGTAGAAAGAATGCCTTGGATGTTCTCTGGTGTTGTAGCTGAGAGGAGGTTACTTTGATGAATCAAATATATATTTTCTTGCTACTCAAATGGTGAGAGCATGCTGTAAATTTATTTGTTACCAAAGAATATAGAGTGTATTTTTTAAATAAATGGTGAGTGAGTAACAAGCAAATGTAGAAAATTTCTGCATGCAAAAACTTTTCACAGGTAGCCTATAGGCCTACATGCAGAAAAATCATTTCATACACTCTTTAATGTTACCCAGAACAACACACACTGCGTTTGCCATTGATACCTGTTGTCTTCATTTCACAGGTGTTGTTGTATTAACACAAAGACTCGTTAAGTAACATTCCCAAGAACCATGCAGCAGCCCTCAGGTAAGAACACAAACTTGTGCGGTGAAAGTTGCCAAGAGTGAATCGAATGGCGTAGTCTGTTTTCCAGGCCTTGCAATAAAACCATATCTGACACCTATTTTGCATTTTTACATGGCTATAAATCAACGATACCAAATATCTGCAGAGCAGATATACATATTGGGAGGGGGAATTGGAAAAAGAAATATTTTGAGCCAATAAAAATCATTACATGTGGGAAATTAATTTTTATTACTTTTTATGACAAGTAGTGCTATTATGTTTATTATGTGGAGAAGGGATAGATTTATTACACACAAAGATAAATTATATGAAATATATAAATACAAACGTACACCACATGTGTGTGTTCAATGTTATTTATTAGGTTCATTATAATGCAAAAGACATCTAATAATATAAAGTAAAATTGCATATAATTTATATCCTAATAGCCATGGGAGTAATCATTTCCCTTTCGGGCCATTGCAGAAGGCCCTTAACTCCAACTTTACTCTTTCCTTTGTGCCTGTGTCTCTCACAGAGGGCAAATAAAATAAAGTATAAAATAAGATGAATTTAAATGTGGTTCAATTTAATCCCTAGTCATAATAAATACATTTCTTGCTTAGAACATAAGAATTTTACAAAGGAGAGGAGGCCATTCGACACATCAAGCTCATTTGGGGAGAACTTAACTAATAGCTCAGAGTTGTTAAAATCTTACCGAGCTCTGATTTAAAGGAACCCAGGGTTTTAGCCTGCACTACACTAGCAGGAAGTCTATTCCATACTCTAACAATTCGCTGTGAGTGTTTTCTCACATTCAGTTTAAAATGTTCTCCCTCTAATTCCCACCTATGGCCACGAGTTCTAGTATTTAAACTAATATTAAAGTAGCCATTTGGCTGAACAGCATTAAGACATGTTAGAACCTTATATACTTGGATCATAACCCCTCTTAATCTCCTTTGCGGAGGCTGAACAGATTCAGCTCAGCTAACCTCTCCTCATAAGACATTCTTCTAAGACCAGGAATCATTCTTGTTCCAAGGCAGCAATGTCCTTCTTAAGGTATGGTGACCAAACCAAATATTATAGGTGGGGTCTTACCATGAAATTGTATAATCTTAACACCACCTCCCTTGACTTTAACTCTACACACCTAGAGATGTAATCCTACTGGCCTTTTTTATTGCTTCCCCACAGTGGTGAGAGTGAGACATGGAAGCATCAACATGAGGTCTTTCTCATAATCAGCTTTATTTCAGCGCAACTGATAAAATATCTGTACTTTATATTTTTACTCCCTGCATTCAAAGAATTTTTTTTGCCTCATATTCAAAGTGCATATTCATAGATACAAATTAAATTTTATTTAAGGTAAACACCTTTTAATAGGTCTTTTTTGTCTTTTGTTATTGAGAGCGGTTTAATGGATGACAATTTATGCACAGTGATTATCTCATCAGACACGCATGCATGCCTGTCCCATAAGGAAGTGCCGCGTCTTCTGAGATTTCGCCATGCACATCTCTGTCTGTATTCAGCAGTGTTGTGTAGTTCAAGTTGTGCTTTTCATGATATTTACATTTCCTTGCTGGGGCCAGGGGTGGTTTCACTCCTCTGGAGGCCCTGGCCAGACACGGGTAGGTGTCTCCTAAGTGGGCCATTTGATATTTTATATATTCTGATATATTTATTTTTATAAATCGAAAGATGAATGAGAGGGAATTGAAAATGAAGCAGGATGCCAGCAGTAAACATCTGGGAATGGGGGCAGGAGTGTTGTCGGGTCAATTCGGCGATAGGGATTGTGAAGGGGGTGCATCCAAGGGTGTAAGTTTGGGTTGAACATTGCTGGGGTTGTTGTCTGTCTACAATAGACAGAAACAAACATTTTTGACCATTATTTATTCACTTTACCCACAAAAAATTTAAGCAGATATACAATTAGTGGAGGGGGCGGCATGGTGGCACAGGGGTTAGCACTATTCCCTCACACCTCTGGGACCTGGGTTCAAGTCTCTGCCTGGGTTACATGTGTATGAATTTTGCATGCTCTCCCTGTGTCATCATGGGGTTTCCTCCAGGCACTCCAGTTTCCCCCCACAGTCCAAAGACATGCTGAGGCTGATTGGAGTTACTAAATTGCCCGTAGGTGTATCTGTGTGAGTGAGTGGTGTGTGGGTGTGTCCTGTGATGGGCTGGCCCCCCCATCCAGGCCCATTGCTTCCAGGATAGGCTCTGGACTCCCCACAACCCAGTAGGATAAGCGGGAACAGAAAATGGATGAATGGATGGACAATTAGTGGAATTAAATTTATCAGAAGCTAATGGGTCCGCTAACAATTTACGAAGTTAGCAGAAATGCTAATCTGCTAACTAGACAGTTAGCTTTGCTGTTTAGATGATCAGCGGAACCCTGCCCAGCCCTGTAAATTAGAGACATTACAGAATGAGCTTCACTTCAACTCCCCCCACCCCATTTCGCCTTTTTTCTTTGGCAAAACTTCTAATTGTCAAAATGACGCTTCTCTCTCGGCTGTGTCTGATTGGGATCCTCAACACCTTCATTAGATTTCCTCTCTGGGCGAAATTAAAATCATCGTATTATCTTATACCTATAAATGGAACTGGAAATTCTGTCTTCATGCAGCCCCCGGTATTTGCCCTCCCAGATGGCTGTCTGCCTTGCCTTATGGTAGGTCTACCCCTGGCTGGGGCACATCACTCTTTCAAATCAAGCATTATCAAGGATTAGATGCTGGTTGCGAAAATGGTCAGACTTATGCAAATGATGGAGAAGGAAAATTAATGAGCTTATTTCAGTCTTGTGGATATTAATGAGTTTTTTTCTCCTCTTAAACAGTCACTCAGCACTCTCCACAGACACAGACTACATGTTTTCTTCCTGATCCCTCTCTCAGACTCCTTCAGCACAACATAGAGTTTAAAAAAGGTCTTCGCACCATCTGATCTGACCTATGTTCCTGTCACCAAAGCACAAACAGATGAGGTAAAACTGGAAAAAAACTGACTATAAAATGTAATTAAATAATTTAACGATTGAACAAAAGTTTAAATCTCCCTAATCTGCATAACTACTTGAAAAGAAGGCAGAATAAGACTGATTTACTTTGTAAATATATTATTTCTCCCCCAATGAGCATTTAGATCTGCTCATGGCACAAACAACACAATCAACAACAATAAATGGCTTAATATTGCACAGAACAGAACGAGTGTGGTTCTTAAATCATTCTCTTTCTTTAATTAGAATTGCAGAAAGATGTTGCCGGAGAGAAGGATTTAACTCCCTTCTGTAAGTTCCCATCCACGTACTTCCTCAGTTCCTGCTCCAAGCACCATAGCAAAAGTATCTTATCCTCTTGAAATCCATCACTCATCCATCCCTATCAGCATATAATAAATGTATGAATGACAAGAGACTTTAATACATAATATGACATTTTAATGCTGAAATTTTCACTTTAGTAATGAAGTGTATGAATATGACCTATCAGTGATCAATAGAGTAACCTATTTCAAGCTGTAAACTCAAGGCCAAGAGTAGGGGTGAGGAATGCGATAAAGGCTTACAAATGGAGAGTGCATGCAGAATAAAAAAGCGATCTAGCAGAGGTAGTTTATGAGCTGAGAAGCACTGCAGACAATATCTGTAACTCACTATGGGCCAGCAGGACATTGTGATTTACTGACAAGGATTACTCAGAGTCGCATATGGAATGGAAAGTCTGACACCCTCAGAATGCTTCCACGGAACTTCCAGCATAATTTGTCTGCAGGGACCAAGAGGAGGCACAACTCCTGAGGTTGTTTTCCCATCTAGAAGTTGTTGTGCTTTTGCACCCATTGAGACCCATTGAAATGAACCTCGACATATAACCACAAGCTAAACAAACAGCTTTTTTGCGGCTACAGTCTTTAATTCCGCATGCTACTTCCCCCGGTGTGGTGAAAATGGCTAAGTTTAACAAAATATAATCTTCTCAAGCTGCAGACAAAGTACGCCTGAAAACACAAAAGTTCAAAAGCGCATACTCAGGATGGGAGCTTAGTTATGAGGTCTAACACTAACACTTGTATCTATCAATTTAAGTGTGGATTACTACCCTATAATATGTAATTTATGCGACAATTCATATTTACATTGTAACAATGTAGCAATTCTAAAATACCACAGTAAGAAATGCTATGTATATATTTTTCTGTTAGTTTCATGGAAATACAGTACGAAAAAGAAAAAAAAAAGTGTGTTTTCATTCAGGCAGAAATATACGCTCTTTTTTGTGATGTTGCCAGACATGGCCAAAGTTATTTGAAGTGCAGACAGCAGTCAAAGGCATATTTACCTGGGACCCACATTCCACTCTGACTGCATTCAGTTGTGTAGATGGGTCGCAATGGCCATCTGGACATAAGGGACCAGCTGTGGGCCGGTGAACCGTTGGGGGGTGGGGGGCAGTATAACCCCCTCCATGTCTTCTGGTGGCAGGTGATAATCTCAGCACACAGCACTGACCTTCAGAGTCCCATCAGCATAAAAGCTAAAAACGAAGAACAGCAGAAAAGCAGCACTTTGACACTTACCGCATACATATATTCCTACACAGAAGAGGAGGGAAAAGCGCGCAGCAGTTTCAGGACGTCTGCGCCAATCCGGTGCACTAGCAGAGCGTGATTATGAAAGCAGGGCACACCAGCATTTCTCAGCTGCACAGAAGGCCGCTGTCATGTTGGAAACGAAAATGGGTAAAGACAGCACTGAACAGCACTGGCATTTAATAAACCATCTATCCATTCATCCATCTGCCAGCCACTTTTCCCAAGCTGGATCGCACTGGACCTGGAGCCCATCCCAGGGAGCACAGGGCACAAGGCTGGGGTACAGCCTGCATGGGACCCCATTGTTCTAAAAAGGTCACACTAATACACCAAAGTGATACGATCAACTATATCAAATATTTACTCGAGCTGGATCTATGCCGTTTAGCAGGAAATTTGTTTATTCAGCTTAAAAACACTGCCGATAAAAGAAGACGGCTGGATGAAAAAAATGTTGACAAAACCCTCTGGTCATTGATAAATTAAAAATGAGAAGCGATAAATGCAACCTCCACAACTGTTGACGTAGCGGAAAACAGATCTTTTGAGATGTCCGATATTGCTTTTTTGCAGATCCAGCTTCGGGGAATTGCAGTGCAAGCCTTCAAATGACACTCTGAGTGCAGGTGTAGTGTTGACTGACAAGATCCTGTATAATCCTGTTAATGTTCTCAGCACAGTCAATCATGAACCATAAGCACTTAATCCAGAAGTTTTGAACATCTGAGCCATAGTCACATTTTTTTAAGCTTGAGAAAAGTGACAAAGTGAACCAAATAATTCAATGACCAAATAATGACCACTTGCCTTAATTCATGCATCATAAATAGCATTGGTTTAATATTTATATTTTCTATGGCCTCTTGCTGATTATGCTGATTACATATATCTGAATGATGCTCAACCAATGCAAAATGAAAGCTACTAAAGATGCTATAATTAAAATGAAAAAAAACCCATTAGAACCAGAGAGCCAAAACATGAAGGAACCGGTCAGACAGGTCCCAGGGAAGCGTGTGCAAGGTGCTGTCAATGCAGGTTAAATCTGAGCAGCTCTTTAAATTAAAGCCAGTGAACCATTGTGAAAAGACAATTCTCATCCCTGGCTTCCCACGATTATAAAAGATATTAATTCCTCCAACATTTACCGTGCTTCTTTGATAAATGTTCCCTGCCAGGAACGTTAACGACATTCAGCTGATAGGGCCGAGATTGCGCTGAGCCAATCAGGCCCTGTGCTGATTGTGCTATCTACAATGAAGTGCGCAGCTCCATTCCTCCGCTCCAGCACATCGCTGAAGCCAGGCCAGCGCCCCTCTGCCATGCATTTCATTATCCAGGGAAAGTCGCCAGCCTCCTGCGCTCTTCCTCCCCGCCCCGTTTTACGTTGTTTCAACTTTTATTTTTTCTTTCTGGCATTTGCTGTAGAAGGTCTAAAATGAGAGACAGACAACAATTAACACTTTGAATATTATTCTGGAAAAAATACACAGTACTGTTCAAACATCTTAGGCAGCCAAAAAAATATATATTTAAATGGTCTTCATTTTGGTGCATTGTAAAACGTGTACACATGGAATAAGTCAAACAGGAGAATCCATCTTTTTTAGAATCAGAGACAAAAAAACAGTTGCCACTTGTTCTATGATTATATAGAAGCTGTTTTCCCATAATCCCTGGGGACTGTGGGCAGCGGCTATAAACCTTCCACTTCCTGCCTTCCTGCCAATGCAGAGGCATTGGACATAACTGCCACTTCCACAAATGCTGCTATTTTTCCCTTCTGGCTTTCAGGTTCTTACACAATCCTCCCACGGCGACTGCGCTGACTGAGCGGCTTCCCCCACATCCACACTCACTTTATTGAATCTCTGAGAGTTTAGAGCAGCTGCATCTGAGATACAACTGACTGAACTACTGAACTATGCATTCTAAGGTGGTTTATTCCTATGCAATATAAAATTCTACAGTATATGTTGGATAAACAGTTGATAAAATGCAGAAAACTACACTTTATATTACATACTTTATATAGTATATATAAATACTTAAGTTCTCTTATACAAACACAAAAGGAGCATGAAAAGGAGAAATAAAAGGCATTCCAAACACCACTTTTATAAATGTATTATTTAAAAAAGTAATTATTATTATTTAAGAAATTAAATCTGGCTATAATGCTAAATTCTGGAAGTGGAGTCGTCAAAAGCAAAGGTTTTGCTTCTGTGTCATATCCAGTCAGTATAAAACACCTTGCTGTTAGTTTACCTTCTGAACGGATCTAACATACATAACTGTGCTTTCACATGATCCAGCAGACATAACTGTGCTTTCACATGATCCAGCAGACATAACTGTGCTTTCACATGACCCCATAAACAACAGTGTGTCTGGCGCACAAAACAAACAAAATAACAACCGAGACAAATAAACAAATGCAGCTGTCAATCATAGATACACAGATTCAGTTTATATCAGAGATAAAATGAATATAAGGCATGACCTTCATAGTCAAAAAATGAACCTTCAATAAGATTGATCACATTTTCATAAGTGATTTTTAGTATAAGAAAACCTGACAGCCTTCATGGTGATGACCATTATCATTTTACTGTATACTGGAACTGTCATTTCAGATAGAGAACATAATAGATGATTGTGATTATTACATATTAATGGTAGAATCCTGTTTTTTATTACGAATAATGCTGTTCATATTATACTGGAAAGCATTTTTGGTTAGTTTAGGAGTTTCTGGTCACTTAGTTGACTTAACCAACAGCGATTTAATAAACTGCAGGTCATGGGTGAAAAAAGAAAAGAAACATGTGACTGAGTCACTTTCGGATAATAATCCCTCCAGGACCCCCCTTCTTGCCAATTATGCCCCCCCACAATAACCATTTTGGTCATTTTCCCGATGCTACTCAGTGTTGACTAGCCTTTCCAAAGTCATGCAGGTTTGCTGGCCTTTTGTTTTTGAAAAAAATCTAATATGACCAGATACATGTCCTGATGAAAGAATTTTATATTAGGTGCATATTGAGTTGCTTTGAAAGCTTGCTTGATATACATAGACTGTTACATGAGATGGCACTGGCATATACTTTATCAATGCTAATGTGGTTTCCAAACCATAGGTCCCATTAAAGTGGCTGTTAAGATATGACTGTATGGAAATCTGTCATATCTGTAATGGAACAGCCAGCACTGCACCCCCACTTTATGTAGCAAACACAGACATGATAAAATAAATATATTTATCCTGTGAAAGAAACACTGAGGCAAATACATGAAGGAAAAGCATTAGCATTATGAGCAGTGCGTGCACACGTTAAGCGCACTATGGGAGCATTTTGCGAAACACTGAACAAGTTCACTAAATGAACAATCCCTGCAGTGAAAAGGCACCTGTGGGTAAAGCCTTTCATTCCCAAATAGCAGCCTGAACTATCTGTTTGTTACATGTGGGAAAATCTGAAAGCTTAAAATATCAAAAATATTATGCTTAACTAAGCATATATGCTTGATAAATAATTAGCACAGCTAGTTAAAGATGATTCATTCAAGTATAGCTTTAAAAGGCATCTATATATATAAAGTAGATGTCCCTCATCAATTTGATGAATGATAAACTTCTCTGCTTCCTTCAATGTGTAAAACATGTGTAAAAAGCAATGTAAGTCATGCAGTATGAAGGAAGGCTGGAAAAATCAGCAGGGCTCCGCCCTTGAAGAATTGAATAGCCCTGCACTACACTAACACTGTGCCATTTTGCACATCATTCAATCTACAAAACATGGATGCACCACATAGAAATATTCCATGTTATGTTTCTACACAAGTACCACGAGTACAGTGGTACCTCAGAACTCGAACTTAGTCCGTTCAGAACTCCAGATCTAATCCTAAAAAGTTCGAATTCTGATCGAATTTTCACCATAAGAAATAATGGAAAACCAATTAACTGGCTCCTGGCTCCCAAAAATTACACCTAAATAGATTTTTTAGCATTTAAACACAAAATGAACAGGATAAAACAAGAAGAGCAAATACTGTACTAAACACAGCGAAGCACATTTATCAAAACATTAATTTGTAAAGTAAAAAAAGAAATGTATCCAAACAATGTGTCCTGTGTCACGCCCAGCTCGTCCAATCCTCGTGTGTGCCACGCCCCCTCATCACCCACATGTGTTTCCCCGATTGTGCCCAGCTGATCCCTGTTACTGTATTTCGGCTTGTTTCATTTATATTAGTCCACATCTTCCTTAGTTGGGTGTCCGTCATTGATGTGATGTGCATTGCTGTCTGTCCTGTCTCCCCAAATAAACCCTCGTTTCCCACTATCCTGCCTGCTTGCCTCGTTCATCGCCGCTTCCTGCCTGCTCGACTGCCACGACCGTGACAGTCCTGCCCCGATCGTCCGCTCCTTCCGTGTCCCACAACCCCTCGTTAACCCCGTGTGGAATCCCCATGTAATCAGCTGTTTCTGGTTGTTGTCATTAGTCCTCTGTATTTCATCTGTGTTTCAGTTTCTTTCCCCAGTCCAGTCATTGTATTGTCCGTCTGCCTTACCTGTAATTAAACCCCGTATTCCCCAATACCCTGACGTCTGCGCCTTTGTTTCCATTCCGTCCCCACTCGGCAGGACAATATTATTATAATTAAATGTTTTAATGGTTTATTATTAATATTAAAATAATTAATAAGAAATCTTTATTTTTTAATGTATTTTATTATATAATAATCATTACTGCTACTGTCTATAATTGTCTAAATGTATTTTTACTGTCTAAATATATTTATTCAGGTAGTGTGAACATGCACGATGCTATCACGGCGAATGCGAGGCTGAGACTGAAGCGTTAGCCATTGTTTCCGCTGAGAGACGTGCCGCATGACTCATTTCCCCACACGTACAAGTTATCTTAGGTCGGCGTTCACGATTTGACTTCTGAGATTCAGATCGAGCTCTAAGTAATTATTTTTCGAACTGGTTGGTTTGACTTTTAAGAAATTCGAGTTCTAATGAGTTTGAGAACTGAGGTACCACTGTACATCTTTTAGGCAGCAATGAGAAAAACAAGTGCAAGTTAATATTAGAATGCTCTTGAGTGTGATAACTTATCAATTAATATGACATTCTATCTTCTGTTTTGTGTTTATGTGCCTTCAAAGGAAATGTGCCCATGGCGAAAAGGATCTGTTTGCTTTAATATTTCTCAAAAAGGTAATTCGACTTACTTAATGGACAGAGTGATTCACTGTTGTGTGATTTTCAATAAATACCACAAGCAGGTGCTTTGTATTAGATTGCAGATGTGAACAATCCAAGAGAACTGCTTATTTGTCTGATTTGCCTGAAGGAATAAATTTGCATTAATAATGAATTAGTTCCACAGCATACAATGTGTTGTCTTGAAATAAGAGTGAAAGCATAATTTTAAAATACAATTTACAAGTGAATATATTCATATTTAAAAACCTGTGAGTTGAGAACTCTACAAATGAATACAGTAGATTTTCCTTCTTGTACTGCCCCATACAATATACAGTAATAGCTTCTCCTAAATAATGATACTGTATGTAAAATATGTCATTAAAAATACAATGTAAATTTAAGGATAAAACATTTAATTTTAACTTGTTTTCTCATAGTGTAGCTTACAGTTAATCTAAAGTTAGGACTGACTACTGTCTAATTGTACCACCGAGAATGTAGTGCTGGATGAAACATCACAATTCCCTGATTAGCAGCCCTTTCTAACATTGTCAATTTGGTTCCTTTAATTAATTTATTCTATTGTGCTTGCTGATAAATGATTTTAATAGACCTACAATGAAATGATTGCTGAAATGTAATTGTAAATATAAAAATATTAATATTTGCATTTATCTGTTATGTAACAGATGAACAACACAACCTCATTTTTTTCAATGACTAGCTATGAATAAGCTTAATAGAAAAAATATGCATACCCACAATATTGGAAACACTACATTGTCGATAAACCAATGAAATATTGAATAAGGTAATAATTCATGATTGCAGTGAGTTCACTTACCAATAATTTGACTATTTCACATAGAGCTGTTTCCGATAAATATCTAATTACTAGATTACTTTGTAAATTTACATAAAGCAGATTTGTGATCACTGTACAGCACAGTATGAGTAACTGGATTAAAATGTATTGGTTTTAAATTATATTTTTCATATTTACCTCAACTGGGAATTCAAGCAAATAAAGTTAGATTTTTATAATAGAATTACAAAGCTAATTAATTGAATATCATACAAAATACTCTTTGATAATGCAGAGGTACAAATGAATTCCCATACAAATATGCATAACCGAGGGACTGAGGGTACTGAATTCATTTTAGAGCAAAGGGTTGTGGCCAATCGATAATTGCCTCGATCTTCTCAGGGTCCATTTGAACACATTATGGAGAAATTATATACCCCAGGAAGTAGATGTAAGATAAATCAATTTCACATATTTTGAGCTTGACAAATAGGTTTTTTAATAGTTTCTGAATAATGTGTCAGACGTCCTGAATGTACTCCTGAAGCAAGTTAAAGAAAATTAGGATGTCATCCAAACAGACAAAGACAAATTGATTCAAGACTTGACAGAAAAACTCATTATCAAAAGACTGGAAAAATGAGGGAACATTTACTAGACCGAAAGGCATCATGTAATACTCATTATAGCCCTAAGGGTGTTAAAGGCTGACTTTCACTCATCTTCCTCTCATACACATATAAAGTTGTATGCCCTTCATACTTCACAAGTTTTATTTAAATTGGTGGCATTCTGTAGGATCTTAAATTCATGTCATCAGTCGAAGAAGAATACCATTTCTTGATGTTGTGTATGGTTATCAATGCCAGCTTGGAAACCAGCTCATAATTACCACTTCAGAGCCCTCGTGATCACATGTTTTGAAGAATTCCCCTGAATTCCATCTGCTCATGGCTCCCGAGGTTCTGCATAGTCTGCAATTGATCTGGAGCCCTGGAATAACTTCAATAGGTGCCCTGTCACTAGATGGTCAAATATTTGGCATGGGACATCAGTGAAGATCTTCAGGTCCATGTAAACCAAATATTAATTGCCACAAACTACTATTGCCTAGTCCAGAAATAGACCGGAGAGCAGAGAAATTATGAAGCCAATCTTGGACACCTTGGAAGAAGTCTTGAGGCTGGAGTTTAAAAATGAGTGAACACTGCATTAGGTAGCTTTTATATTTCTCCCTAGATTACTGTCATGTTGATGGGAACCTGCAATCTGTGGGTTTTAATGAGTGAGTTTAGATGGCAGACAGGGATGATCTGCTCTCCAGGTCTAGATGGGTCAGAAAATGATGCATTAATTTGACTAATTGCTTAAAAGGTCTTCGTCAGCTTTTATAACTGTTCCTTCCACATTGAATGGGTCCTTCTCTTCTGAGTCTATTTTTATTTAAACCTTGTCATTTTATACACCGTTAATACTGTGGTAACTGTGACATCAGTGTCTCATATCCAAAAGACACTGAACAGGCAGGGGTCAAAGCTGGTCTTCAGTTTACTAAGTTCATAAGATCACCATAGAAATATTAAGACCATAAAACAAAGTTCTTGTGGGGATAGGAAATCAAGCCAAATTATGGAGAATCCCTGAAAGCCTAGGTGGTGTAAGATCAAAATCGAGGAGGACAAAATTTTTTTAAATGAGACATAATTACGGCACTTATCCAAACGCAGGTTAAGGCACCAATATGTAGGTGATTAACTAATATGCAGGTGAACTGGAATGTGTGACTTTGATGTTGAATCCAGATACCCTCTGGTGGACAGGTAGAGATATTACAGTCTGTGGAATACATTGGCATATTAAATAGCCCATGAAGTGGATATGTACGCCATTTAGAGTGCTGCATCTCTAGCAGCTACAGTCGAGAGAATTCAGGTTGAATAGCATAACTCAAGTGGTCAATGTTTTCTAGTGTTTAGTGGAGTGTGCAGGGCCAATGATTTTGCATGGTTGGAATGGGTGTATGAAAAACCATCAATCATACACTCTGGGCAAATTAGAAGCTCCAGCAAGACAAATGAATGAGTGTATTTATTAATCCATCCATCTTCTAAATGCTTCTACATGTGAGGTTGTAGTGATTCAGTACAGGATTATAAAACACAAGGCATCATCAGAAAATAAAGGGCAAAACATCTATCTATCTATCTATCTATCTATCTATCTATCTATCAGTGCATGAAAGCTTATATCTCTTTAAAGCTTATGAGTACTACAAAGTCAATCAGTTGTTCTACATTATTAGTATTCTGCTGTATTATAAGTATTTCATTTTTAAAATGAAATTTATTTGTAATCTGTACTGCTTTCAAATGGACAGAGGAAGGTTATGAGATGATAATTTTAGAAGAGCATAATCCAGGACATATTGATTATATAGGAAATGTTTGCATATGAGAAATTGTCCATGATTACAAAACCATTGTGTAAAAATGGTTTGTCTAGTTTATTAACGTCTGTCTTTATGAATCATTTATGTGATTGTCAAAAATGAAGGACATGAAATATTGGTACTATGAAGGGAGAAGTTCTAATAGTTACTATTTTGCTTCAGCATTAGGTTGAATTTGATAGTACATTATTGTCAGTATGTGCAGCAGTGTAACAGATTTAAAAAAAAATAAAACCTGGAAAACAAGACAGAGGCTTTTGTTGAATTAAATTAGTCAAATGTCAGCAGAAAAAATATGCTCTTCAGTGTAAAGATGGAAGCTTTGTAGATATATACTATATGGACAAAAGTATTGGGACACCTGGCCATTACACCAACAGGAACTTTTATGACACCCCATTCTAAATCCATAGGCAACAATATGGAGTTGGTCCCCCCCTTTGCAGCTATAACAGCTGCCACTCTTCTGGGGAAGCATTCCACAAGATTTTGCAGTATCTGTGGGAAATTTTGCCCATTCATCCAGGTCTGGCACTATGTTGGAAATGAAGGTATGCCTTACAATCTCCATTCTAGTTCATCCCAAAGGTGTTTGATGGGGTTGAAGTCAGGGCTCTGTGTGGACCAGTTAAGTTCTTCCACACCAAACTCACCCAACCATGTCTCTATGGACCTTGCTTGGTGCGCTGGGGCACAGTCATGCTGGAACAGAAAAGGGCTTTCCTCAAACCACTCCCGCAAAGTTGGATGCATAGGATTCTCCAAAATATCTTGGTAGGTTTAAGGGACGTAGCCCAACCCCTGAAAAACAACCCCATACATCATTCCTCCTGCACCAAACTATACAGTTGGCACAACACAGTCAGACAGGTACCATTCTCCTGGCTTTGCACCGTTTCATCCAATGCTTGTGAGGCTTGCATGCAGCTCCTCAGCCATGGATGCCCAATCCATGAAGCTCCCAGTGCACAGTTTTTGTGCTGAGGTGATTGCCAGAAGAAATTTGGATCTCTGCAGATATTGAGTCTACAGAGCGTTGGCAGCATTTACGCATTATGGCCTCAGCATTTGTCAACCACACTCAGTTGCTTTACATGGTCTGCCACTTTATGGCTGAGTTTCTGTTGTTCCTAAATGCTTCAACCTTGCAATAATAACACTTACGGTTGACAGCAGAGTATTTTGCAAAGAAGAAATTTCACAAACCAAAGGTGGCATCCTATGACAGTACTGTGGTTGAATTCACCGAGCTCTTCAGAACGACCTATTCTTTCAGAAATGTTTGTAACCCTGACTACGTGGCTGGGTGCTTGATTTTATACACCTGTGTCAATGGGTCTGAATGAAACATTTGATTTCAACGATTTAGAGATGTGTCCCAATACTTTTGTCCCTAAAATGTATAAAATAAATGTATATGTATATTAAAACAGATTTAAATGCATACTACAGTATATCCTTTTAATGTTGTAGAAACTGGTGTTTTGCTATTAAAAATCTACACTTTTAAAGGTAAAATGAAAAAAAACACTACAATTGCAATCAGTATTGCAACTGAGAAGGTGAAACGGGAAATGCCACAACTTCCTCAAAATCACGTTATAACCTTGCAGAATCCCTTGACCTTTGACCCAGAAGAGTCACAAAGTTGATAAGTCTATCACAATTTAGATACAATCTGCCTCAAAGACTCCCTTTGGTACTCAGCTGGCATTGTGCACTATTCACTATTCAATTTATATCCGAATCCTTGCTTTGGTAAAATAACTGAATGTGAATTTCATATTTATTGCTGTTATAACTCATAGATCCAAGTATCACACAGCTCAAGAATGGCCATTACTGAATACCCTAAAGTCAGGTTTTGTTTTGTCATAAAACACTAATATGCCCCACTATGCAAATTTGCATTGTATTTTATTCTTTTTATTTGATTTCTTGTTTTAACTATCATTAAATATGTATAAGCTAAATTTATACTTTCTGAAGCTCTTTCGAGGGATTACTTTAGAGAGACGTTCAAGGGAGCATTAATATGTACCGCGCAGTACCATAAAGTCTGATGTGATGCAAACAAAGCAAGAGGCAACAACGCACAAGGATTTCTGATTGGCTGGGAGACAGAACAACTCTAGCTGGTTTTAACTTCAGTTTTTGGTTTACGAAATTTTCAATTTTTATTTTTGTCCTCATCTTTGAAAGTGTCAGACGCAGTCTTTCAGCATATTAACACAATGTGTTCTTATGTTAAATATAAATACTTATATTAGTAATGCACCAATAATGAAATTTCTCGCCAATGGCAATGGATAATTATTTTTAAAAAGTGACACCGGTACCAATACTGATTGTTTGGAAGTTTTTGCTTAAATAAGTTTAAAGGGACACTCCACCCAAATAAATTAATAAACAAACAAATTACATTCCGAAAATATGAAAAGTATTTATTTTTTCATAAGAAAACAAACTCAAAACACAACAACAGTCCTAGAGTACTAGATTTTATTCTTATGTACACCCTATATATTTATAAGATCTATAACAGAGGCTGGGTTGATTTTCAAGTCTGATAAACCCCACAATTTTCCAAGTAATATCTTTTGATTTCGCGCCGTCTGCACTGAATTTTATTTTGCTGTGAAATGCTTACATTACCGATGGACTAATGTTATTCAGCAGTACTGCAGCCATTCTTGGAATGGGTTTGTTCCCCAGAAACTCTTCATACACTTCAGTGTCTGACCTTAAGGTGAACAATCAAATTTTTTCTGCTGAAATTTTTATTAGTTGGTCTTCCTTGTGAAATTTTAACAGAGCAAAGTTTACAAACTGCATATCTAACGTCATTTTCGCTAATGTTGAAATAATTCCACACAGCATACATTTCTCTAACTGTTTAGTCCACAGGTGTGCAAAGCAATATGAGTCACCATTTTGAAGGGAGTTATTGGCAGATAAAGTGCATTTTCAAAGTTTGATGCATTCATGAAAAAGAGATTTTTTTCCAGTAACACCCTAGTGACAAAATGAATAGTCACTCTTTTGTTTATTTTTTGTAAACTGTACTACTTGTGTACTCCACTAAATATGATAAAAGATGCTAGGAGGGGAGTGAGTACGCCAATCTTCTATACGTTTCTTTGCTGTTGACAGGTTGTGCAGAATGTGGCATAAAAATCTAAGTCACTAATATGCAGTGTTGTGCAAGTTACTGAAAATTAATAGTTGGTTCATTCAAAAGTAATTCAATTTACCAATTACTGTGTATACAAGTAAATAGTTACTAAGGAAAGTAACATTTGCTTTACTTATTAATACAGCACACATACAGGGGCTGGACAATGAAACTGAATCACCATCCAATAGTGTTTGAGGTTTCACGCTTATATATTCGCAGCCAATCTTCCCTGACTGAACATTCCATCAGTAAGAGCAGAGTGTGAAGGTTGAATTAGCAGAGCAACAGCAGAGCTGTACATAAAATATTGCAATCCACACAACATAATTGGAGACATATCACGGTTTGAAAGAGGGCGAATTGCTGGTGCATGTCTCACTGGTGCATCTGTGACCAGGACAGCAAATCTTTTTGGTGCACTGCAAGCTATGGTATCCAGGGTAATGTTGGCAAACCACCATGAAGGACGGACTACAGTACATGCAACAGAAGTAACCGTGGACAGAAGAGGAAGCTGTCTGAAAGGAATGTCTGCGTACTAACCTGGATTGTATCCAAAAAACATAAAACTACAGCTGCCCAACTCACTGCAAAATTAAATGGTCACCTCAACTCTCCTGTTTCGTCCAGAACTGCTCATTGGGAGCTCCAGAGGGACTATATTCACGGTCGGGATGCTGCAGCCAATCCGTTGGTCATTTGTGCAAATGTCAGCTTCAGCGGTGCCACACAGCAAGACCAGTGAAGGAGTGGTTTGGTGAACATGAAAGTGAAGGTGAACATCTCCCATGGCCTGTCATAAGATCTGTACATAACTGAGCCACTTTGGGGTCTTCTGGAGGAGCAAGTCCCTCAGGCCACTGTGCAAGACTTATATCGTTCACGGGAGTTTCACTTTCACAAAAACCTTCTGAGGGCAGAAGAAAGCATGATCAGACAGATAGCAATTATATTGTAGGAGAGGTGGGTCCAAGTAACTACAGGAGGCTGGACCAACCAATCCGATGTCTTGGTTTAAGATCAGTACAACATTAAACGATTGCGTTCCATTTAGAAACAGTAGGTGGAACGTCACATACATCTTATTAACATCCTGTTGCTATTGAAATACATTGAAATAAACTGACTGAATTTTTCAGTATTCAGTAGAGATTCACTGACACATAGAGATGCTTTACGTTGAGCCAATGCATGTGTGCTGTCTGGGTAATTATACTATTTTAGTGTTGCTGCTGTTATACAGTGCAAGACAAAATGATTATCAAGTTGTATCTCTCACCCATTCATTGCGCCACTGTAAGGTCAAATGATCTTAGATCATAAACATTATATTACAGCAATAAGCTGCATTTTTCCATTAAGACAAAAGTAAGGAGTAACAAACCCATTTAAATTTCAGTATTTTTGATTGCGGTATTTCATTTAAAAAAGAAATTAGTTATATTACTCAAGTAATGGAATTACAAAAATTCCTGGTATTACAGACAAATATTTCTATGCAGTAGAAAAAACAACACAAATTTCACAACCAAATAAAGAGTATATGTAGTATACTAAATGAAAAAGACTATAAACGCTGAAGCTTCAACCCCTCCATAAAAAATAGCACCTGAAATAAACTCAATTTATGAAACCAGCAATCAATGGTACTCATACTGAAGCCACAGTGAAGAAATGCTCTTCATGCATTTATTTATTTGTTTGTATGTTTACAGTATATGAAAAATATTGTGATTCTTGACATTTATGGTGTTGCTCAAAAGTCAATAATATTAATTTAAATATGAGGTGCTGCTAATTAGAATACTTTTGCTTTGTTTTTCTCTTCATATAGTTTTCATTTTCTATATATTGTTGTGCTGAAGGATGTTAGTTATGTATTTATTGTTCTGATGACTGCAAATGAAGGATTACGGCCTTGAATGTTAATCTAGGTCAATGAAGAAAAAATTTTAAATAACCAAATCCATCCATCCATCCATTTTCTATAACCGCTTATGCTTTTCCAGGTCACCGTGAGTGTGACGCCTGTCTCAGGAAGCACAGGGCACAAGGTAGGGGACATACTGGATGGGCTGCCAGTCCATCACCTGCTACAGTGTCATAATCCATGGGAAATGTACGTTTTGTCTCTAGAGTGTCAGAGGAAACCAGAGAACCCAAAGGAATTGCACAGGGAAGTGGATGTAAATTCCACACACACACCCACACACACGCAGACACACACACACAGAGCTGTGCTTTGGAGTCAGACCCACAACCTCCAAGCTGTGAGACCACCATGTTTATGAAGGGTGCAGCAAAACACACATCATATACATCAGATGTGTGATGCTGAACTGTGCCAGCTATACATTAGTGAGAGATATAAAAACATAAGCACCTTTATAGTACTGGGTATCATACATTATTAGTTTACTGTTAATATTTGCTGCACCTTTTCTGTACTGACATATATAAAATGTTTCTCAAGTATTGGTGCATGGAAGTGTCTTGCAAGGAATTACATTTGTTATCTGAAATTGAGGCAAGGACTCTGGTTTCACCTGCCAGTTATTTCCTTATTTAGGTGTAATGGAGGGGAATGGGGAGCCGTACCGGACCGGTGTACGGTCTATTCTCGATGGATTTCAGTTTCAGGCTGAAGAGAAAACAAACTCCTTACTCTATGACCTGTGAATCTGAGCTGAGCGTTAGAGCAGAGAGCGCTTTCTCCACCTTATAATGCCCTGGGGGCCGGGGTGTCACCGTGCTAAAAATACCCCATATATACCTCTCTCTAGATGGAAATCTCCATGCCACCCGCACTGCATCCACTGATGCACGGTTCACTGGCGATCCTCTCCCTTTGTCAGACTGCGTTGGAACTCCTGTGCAACCATTGCAGTTTTTTCATTCTTCCTTTGGCATTTGCATTATTCAGCGTTGAGCTGGTAAATGAAGGGAATATGATATCAGCTTTTTAATGCAGAGGAATACAGCAGTGGCCCGACAAGCACAGCAATGGCTTCTCACTTTTTCACGGCCTTAACCCAGCAGCTTGACTCACTGAAGGATTACGCCTATGTTCCAGTCATCGTTTATGCTTCCAGTTTTGTCATTTTTTTTTAATCCGCTAGTTTTTTGTCCTGGTTTTGTTTTCCGCGGCTCCATCTACCATCCGTGCTTGTGTCCTCTCAAAACACAACTTATTCCAGAACCTTGCGTCCAATCAGCAACCCTTGTCCCATGTGGTGTCCTAGTAGTTTGGGTGGAATGGTTCGGTTTGGGATGTTCATATTTGTCTAAAGTCAGAGCCTATACCGTGATTCAGACAGCCAATACCGTGATATAAACAGTACATCTATTGTTTGGTTTTCGACACTTCGTATTCCATGTAACGCGTTTCAGTAATTTAAACAAATAACACCAATAGCCTCCTGACATTCTCCTGATCCATTAACCCTCAGTGCCCCCCCTGCCCCATTGCTGTGGGCCCCCCATGTGGCTGCACCGCCTATAGTTCAGCCAATGGTTGTAGGTGATTCTTGCATTGTGATAAAATTGAAATTAAGTGGTGTATGTATATTATAACTCATTTGGGGGAAAAGAAAAATACAGGGATTAATGTTTTCCGTCGCTATGATGGATTTCCATCAGTTGGATTCCAGAGAGGCTATATATGAGCTCAGTCTGTATCCGAAGACAAAAAAAATGTGGCCGTAGAGGTTACTGGCTTAGAATCACACTATCAAGTGGTAGGTAGCTGATTTGTATAGGCATGCAATATACTTGGATATTGTAATTATATATAACCGATTGTGTGGGAGCACGGTACTGTACATAATTCACAGCCGGTCTTTATACTTGATCATTTGTTGGTGGTGTTGTGGAGGGCCCTAGGAAATCTGTGTTATTTTTTTTCCAAAGGCTTTTTTTCCATTTTTAGGATTTATTCTGATCTTTATTTTGTGTAAGCTAGTGAACTGAAAAAAATAGCCTTTAAGTTAAGAAAAGTCTTTTCCGGGTATGACACGCTGCAGTCTCTCTATATTGTCTCTATCCACCATTGTATCCTTAAATGCTGTGTTTCTTCCCATTTGGTGGGAATGTAGGCCAGTTTATTCTTACTTGCTTTTCACCCCTCACTTGCTCATTTTACCGCCGTCCTTTTAAGGATTGGACAATAAAATACCCGACTAAATATTGAGCTTTGCTGTTCGAATCATGGTGTCTTGAGCACCACAGTATTTTATTTACTCGACCCTCTACATGTTTATATTTCATTATTAAATCTGGCCAGTAGATCGATCTTTCGTTTTCCAAAGAACAAAAACGTTTTTTCTCACACTTCTGCATACCTTCCAGGTTAGCGCCAGTGCTGGTGGCCAAACAATCAGCAACATATTCCAGCAAATTCCACGTTTATAAGCAAATAGCATTTTCATGCCTCGATTCCTTGATTCTGTCCTCATTTCCCACATCACGAATATAATAGGACCCAAGTTGTATTGTAGGTAGACGTGCTGTTCATGTGTCTTAATGGAGCGTGAATTAAGTTGATTCGCAATTAAAAAGCCACATCTCTCTGTGTAAACCTTTTACAATAGCCTATATTTTTATTGCGCCATATTCTCAAATGCCTTTTTACTACAAAGGTCTTTTTACTACAAATAATACTATTTTTTAAGTTTAATTTTCACTAATTACGTTGAATGTGTCATTATCAGAACAGTGGTCTGGCAAGGCTGACCCATTTGGAAACTCCTTCAAATGCAGTCTAGATAATGCGTCCTCCTTTTGCAGATCCGCCAAAGGTCCACCCAATGCATCCTTCGCAGACAAACATATTCCAAGATTCATTGTCTGGGTTAAGTGGTAGGAGTGGCACTGCGTGACTCAAGAGTAAGGGTGGGCACAGTTGGCGACAGCCAGACTGCACCATTTGACAGTGCTTTCCGTTCGACCTTCAAGGAATGCAGCCTGCAAGGGCTTTGTGGGATGCGGCCTCTGAATTTGGATACAGCTATTTTCTTGACTGACGTTAGGCTACAAGAGGTTTGTGTAACAGCTGTTTGACAATTCAGTGCAACTGCGTCCAAATAACTATCATTAACCGATTTTCTTAAAAAAAAATCCCACCCAACTTTATTTATTTTTAAAGCCTTGCTCGCTGTGGTATGGTTAGGATTGCAGCCTCTGTGAGCAGGGGAGTTCTGAATTGTGACATACTGTATTGTTTATCTAATTGACAGTCCACTAACAAGGGTTATGCAGCATTATTGTGAACCCCCTTATGCTCCATGACTTGCTAGTTCTTCTGCCTGAAGCTAGATCCATAGAAAAAATGGTGAATCATGAAATGGTGTACATTGTAGCTAAGCTTCACTATAGTTACACTGCCAAAAAGCAGAAAAGTGAAAAGTACTCAAACTTTTGCACTTGTCGTGAGAAGTGCACGTATTGTTCTTTAATGCTGGTACAGTTTGTTTAGTTTTTTGTCTTTTCTTATATGAGGAATATGGGGAGGAATATTATACGGGGAAAATGG
>JABFEB020000092.1:16607453-16621297 GCA_019775895.2 Stomatorhinus ivindoensis
AAGCCTTGTTGCCAGGGTTGCCCCCCCCCCCCCCCCAACCAACCCTAAGCATAATGTGGGTTGGACAAAGTGTATTTATAGAAATTTACATTTAAGTGCATCATCTGAATTAGTCCTGCCATAGCACTAGATCTTTCTCACCATTTCAGTTCCAGGAAGGTTTGCTGGCAGCTTTGTAACTGGACCCTGCACCACAAAGGTTTACAGCAGGGATAGTCATACTACATTTGCAGTTCAGTGATTTAACCCACTCCTGTGTCCCATAGCCCCAGGCTCTGTCAGATGCGGCTAACGCAGAAATTATGTTGGGCTTCCTTCGAACTTGATAAGCTGGGTGGAGTTAAGGGTGCTGGCAATTAATGCTGTAATAACAGCAGAGATAATAGTCACACTCCTTGATTACTCCAGCCCCTCATTTGCTGGTCCAAGGGACTCCTGTTTTAATGCTGGTCTTGTGTAATAGACCAAAGTTGAAGGCCAGATCACAGCAGAACCGTGAAGACCACAGTGAACAAAGCATTAAAGAAGAATGCCTGCTGTCAGCTCTACTGTTCGGCTACTTTACGGAGTGGCTGCACAGATCGCAAGCCTTTTATTTTATCATGCATCCGCTTACATCCAATGCCATCCCCCTCACTCTGCGGAGCTATGTAAGACGCAAGTACGTCCACCATTGAACAAGATAGCTAGTTACTAACCCCACTTATCCAGTTACTGCATAATTCTGGGAGAAGCACATTTTGAGTGGCCAGAAATCGTCCGGGTGAGATAAACAGAAATATAATTGGCAGAGAGGAGGCCTTAATGACACAGGCGAGTTCTTAAATCAGGCCACAGCGCTTCTCGGGTCTCAGGCCATCGCGGCGCGAGGGGCCATTAGGAAGGAAGCTGATCCCCCCCCTCAGACTGGCGGGAGTGTGAAAATAGCCCTGAAAACGAGTAAAAAGACACTCACTTGGTAGGTTGAGGTTCACATGGGAAGAGCTGAGGGCTGCTCTAATGCAGATCTATCTGGTTGCTAAGTGGTTCATTAAAAATAGAAAAACACAGGAAATCAACGCCTTAAAGAGAGTTGAGGCCTGTCATTTTTCGCGGGACGGACGGGGACGGAGTGTGGAGTTCTGGGTGTTGATTTCTCTTTCAGCTTCACAGTTATATCTAAAAGCCCTGAGCTCATCTTTATAAATATTTCACAGCATGTTTTTAAAACATCTCGGAGAACATGCTTAATAATTCACGATGGGGATAATGAAACCGATGTGATAATTGGAGTGTATTGGCAATCACTGTGGCTGTTTCGAGCCGCTGAGCAGGGCCTCCCATGCACGCTCCTCTCATGCAAGAGACATGATGTTCCTGCAAGACAGGCATATAACCAGCGGCCATCCGTCGGAAGAGCAACAGACATCTTACTACCTTATATTATCTCAGCTGATGTTTCCATTCCATTAGATAATCGCTGGCCTCAGTGCCTGTCATTGCCTCTGCTGCCACGCATTACCACTACGGGGTGCCTATTAAAGATTAAATTGCATGATTAGGAAATGCAGTTGTCAAGTAAAGCTGAATGACAAATGGGGGAATTACCTGCATGCTAAGTGTTTGGATCACATTGATGGCATGTGGAGGACCTTGGATCTCTCACTCAGGTGTAAAACACAATTGCACCCCCTCTCTCTCTGCTAGGAACAGAGAAAACATTTGGCTAGAGCTGCGTTGAGTTCAAGTGCTTCAAATTGCCAGGAAATTGCCTGGAAATAATACTCGATTAAAAATAGCGAATCAGTCCTCAGTTTAATTATATGTTCTGTTCCAACAGCAGGAAGTTGGTATCAAATTCTTATTAGTTATTTACTAAATTCAATATAAAATGTCTAAGAATTTTTTTTGAAGATTACTTCCACGGGATGGGAAGCAAATAAAATTGCAATTAGAGATCAAAAATTCATATCAACGCTTAAGTGAATAAACAGGATCAGAGGCAGATTCTCGGGGAGTACGTTTTGCACAATCATCTTGACTAAAGTTTAATATGTGCACATTTACACCCACACACAAGCAAACTGAAGGGGAGTCCGATAGCAGCAACACCCCAGGGTGAATGATTATGTAATTATGTATGCTCAACTTAACCTAGAAATATCAGTGGGCAAAACACCGCAGCAGTCTAGACTCATTTGCAGTGCCTGCATACACACCTCCATTCTGACACATAAGGTCTGCAACATATCTCTGATTATCACACATTGTGATAGACAATGTAATCAGTACTGTCCAGCAGTCAAAGAAAATGTTGAAAGCTATTTTTCTGGTCAGTAAGGGTATATTAGCTCAAGAAAGAGAACAACACAACCTAACATGATGTAACCGGTGACTGGCGGTGGTTACGTCACGCACGGGTCCCGTGTTGGGATGCGGTGCACGAGCAGCTTGTTTAGAGGGTAATTAGGGCATTTCGCAACTAAGGTTTCAACTTGGTAGAAACAGCCATGCACGCAATTATTCAATTACGCAATTGTTTAGGATCGGTGAGGATAAAAAACCGTGGGAACCCGGTGGCGGCGGGGGGGGCGTGGTCCGGTGTTTCCGTGAATTCCGACTGGGATCGTGATGAGAGGCTGGTTGCCCTGTGTCTGGGTTGCAGCGCAAGGTATTAAGCGATGGTGGTTGAATGGTGAGGCAATGTGTGTTTTTATTTTTTTTTGGGGAGGTATGTAATAACTACCAATCTTTTCATCGACTGGGTGACAGGTGATGGGGTCGTGTCTGCGTTTATGCCGAAGTCCAGGTAGGTTGCAGGAGGATATATGGTGCATGTAATAAACTTCTGTGGGTATAAATTGTGTACATGTGTTTGCAGGAGTTGTCATTGCTGTTTTTTTTTTTCCTTTTTGTTTTGTGAGAAGATGGTTTGTGGGGTGTTTTTTTTATGGTTGTGAACAAGTCGGTGGTCCCTACTAAGGCTAACTGGGTACTGACTGGTGTGATTAGTGTGAGTCCGGAGGGGAGTTCATTGAGCTTTCCATCCATAGAGCTGGAGAATGTGATGCTGGAGTCTTGGGGGTTGGTGTGGCCTTTGCACTGCATGGAGTGATTTGCGGGGTGAATTAAGCACTTGCTCTATGCTGTGGTTTGCTGTGATTTTTGTGTTGGTAACTTGCACCTGGATATGTGTGTGTGCTGTGGTTTCTTTTCCCTCCTTCTGCAGGTAATCACTCTCCCTGGCTGGTGTATTGGTCAAGGTGTAACCATAGAATTGGACTGACCTGAACCCCTCCTTCCTGTTCCATGATCTGGTTTTAGTCATTCTGTGACATGCTGGTAACTAATGTTATTTACAAGCTTATTTTTTTTTTTAGGTATTGTTAAATTGTTTTAGTACTGGGATACGAGTCTCTGTGTGTTTTAAGCAATGTAACTGTGTGTGGAAATCCTGGGGATAACATGCATCTTAAGGGGCAGGTCCTTAGGAGACCAGACTTCACCACCTGTCTGACCTCGAGCCGTGAGTTTACAATCAGAACATGCATCAGTTACATTAAACACTAACAAGAAGTTTCTGATATCTGGTTGGATGGCTACATGAACACCGCTTTGGTTCCTAAATCTGTCCTCAACCATTCAATTCATTTGTCAAATTTCGCCACTACTTTAATTATACCACAGCACTGCAGAATTTTTGGATCTGGAATTCTTGGAGAGTGTCGATTTAATACTCAACCACAAGCAGTGTCGGCCAGGGCTAGGCGATTCGCAACAGTAAATCAATGCCTGATTATAACCTTTCATTGTAACTAATTACTTGACAAACTACAAAAGCAATGAAATTGCTACAGATGACTTGGATAGCAGCAGTTCTTCAGACTGAAGAGCTGGACTTATGATCAGTGATTAAATATCAAAATGATTTACTGATGTAAGGCACTTGTAGTGCAGTCATACTTTACTGTAAAGATGAGTGTGCAATTATTTTAATAACTGGTAAACAGTACATATGCAGGGGGTTACCCATAACCTAGCTGAATGCCAGGGTACATTAAGCTATATTAATAAAATAAAAACATATTGCACGACTTGGTGTCCATTGTTATAACTGTGTGAGCAGGCAAGCGGACAAACCAGCGATCCAGCCAGAAATTAAACAAGAAGCACACAGGATGACCGTTAATGACAGACCTAGGGAAACTGACTTGAACGCGGACTAATATACACAAGACAAGTAGCGAATAACAGGCAACAGGTGATTACAATTTGGAATTAACACGAGGTAACAAGGGGGCGTAGCACACAGGAGGATCGGACGAGCAGTTCATGACATCCATTAACCTTATATCATGGTTACTACCGATTTGGCTTTCATTTTTGTTCATGAAGACTGGTCTTTGGGCTTTATCGCAAGAAATTTCAAACAAACAACTTGCTTATTGTCTTGGCACTAAATTCTTTTCAAATTAAAGATGGTGACTTAGGTCTTATATAAGCACAAAGTTTCAGCATAGTACGCTTGGCCAGTATCTAATTTAATATATTGTCCTGACAATGTTATATAGCGCTACAGAACTTTTGCACTATTTGTTTATTGTTTGTCATGTGTACGTGTTGCACTGAAGGTGTTGCTCTTAATCTCAGTATACATGCGTATAGTGACAATAAAAGGCGTTCAATTCAACACAATGCAGTGGTATTTTTAAAAGCAATACTATTCCAGTATCTTGAAGGCTCCACAATAAAATTCACTCAGCGGGAGTACAAAGATATAGTTTCACTGAAAGAAAACGCAGTGGTATGTTGTGGTACCATTATACTGCCAAAGCTTAAATAGTAGTTCTATTAATAAATGCATTTTCAGTTTGTGAAAATTATGTGAAATGTGTATGGTTGTTTTTTTTTTTCAAAAAACGTAATATACGGTTTGTCATGTATTAACCCTTACTTAGCTAAATAACTGAATGAGATTTCCATTAGCAATATAATGTCAGCTAGTGGTAGAATCAAAAAAACTATATTGGGATATTGGATGGTTGCTGCACAATCTGGGATGACATGTAATTAGGGAGAGGTTTTGAAATGGCTAAGCTAACTACACTCTGAAAGATGTAATATCATAGTTTGACGAAATGATGATACTTTATTGATCACCTATCTCTTGCTCCCCCTGACACACATAGAGGTGACAGTAAGCTTGGCGGTGAAGGGCAGCCGCCCATAGTGGTGGCCGTGGCCCGGGGGGGGCTGAGAGCCTAGCTCAAGGGCCCACTGATGTGGCCGTCCTGCTGAGGCAGGGCTTCAGCTGGTGACCTTCTGATCACAGGCACAGAAGCTTAGCCCTCTGAGTCACATGCTGCCCCCACAAAACAAAAACGCAGTGATGGAGTGTGACGACAGCCTTCCCGCTGCTCCGCTGTGTCAAAACATTGGCCCCGCTCTCCCTCGCAGTAGTTTCATCCACTGTCTACAATCACACTGATTTGTATTTACTCATATTTACACCAATGTGAAGAACATTTAAACATCATTTCCTCTCATTGCTAAGGGTTCTCCACGCCCTGAATTGCCACCTTATCGTGCTGGAGGGGTTTGCATGCCTTTGTGACCCTAGGAACTATGTTGTTGGGGCCGATTTTTCCTAGTAGGGTCTCCCAAGACAAACTGGTCGTAGGTCAGCAGCCAAAGTGCAATTCATTCTGAAGATTGACAGACAGGATCATGTGATCCCACCTGGATTGGTAGAGACTAAGGCCCTATCCTGGAGCCCAGCCTGTAAGGTGGAGCTTGCTGGCGAGTGCCTGGTGGCCGGGTCTCTACCACATGGGGCTCGGCTGGGCATAGCCCATCGGAGTAACCGAATCTGGCTTTAGGAACATGGAACGTAACCTCTCTACTGGGAAAGGAGCCTGAACTGGTGCAGCAGGTAGAGAGATACTAACTAGACACAGTTGGGCTCACCTCATTGCATAACTCAGGCTCTGGAACCACCTCCTGGAATGGCGCTATACTGGATTCCACTGTTATAAAACAAAAATTAGGATACATCACAAATGGACTCGAAATGCAAAAATGATTGGTGTGCCTGCGGACATCAAAGGACAATGATTAAAAACTGCCTGGTTGGATGTTACATGATGATGAAAAGATATTACAGCTGGAAAGCAGGATACTGAATACACAGCTAACTTTACCATAGTCACTGGATTCTTATAGACAAGCCACCTGAAGAGCTGCGAAAGAACATTTCTAACATTATGCTAATATACGGACTTCTCTTTAATTGGTCCAAGCACTGTTTGAGATCTGTGATCCTGGAACTTGAGAAATGTAGCACGAGTTACCGTGGTGCTGTATCTCTCTACAAAGTAAACGTTGTGATATCAAAAAGCCAGTGTCACCTCTATTTAATCTCAAAGTTATTCAGCTAAGCTAGAAATCTGGCTTTGTGATACAGGTTAATGAAGTCTCATTTTCTTTAACTTTGTCCTGTTGTCATACATGGCATCAACTTCAGTAATAGGCATTCAGAGTAGGGAACTTGGAGGCCATATGCGTTTAAAAGCATTAAAATAGAAATATACTGTAAATTTGATTTGCACAGGTGGCTGCCATCTGCACGGCTTATGATTGTCACAGTTTGAAAACTTTTGTTAAAAAGCAATAACTGTCTACTGTACTGTGAATGCACAGTTAAAGAAAGCAAGTCATTTAATTTTACACAAAGAGGTTTCCTGGGGGGTGCTACCTTTGGGCACACACAGAAATAAACATAGATTTTTGTCCCTGTCGTGGTCCCATCAGCACCCTTGGGGAAAACCTGGCAGACAAGTCTATTCTTCCATTCACCCTGACGTTAATAAAGGCAGAATGGGTCCAATATGTTTTCCAAGAGTGCGTGAGTGACAGAGTGGTGGGAAGCCTCATTAAGTGCCTTCGGCAGAGAAAGGAAGGGACGGTGAGCAGACCGGTCGCTCCCCGTCACTGACCTGACAGATGGGCTTCAGCTGAGATGAAAGAAAAGAAAAGCCAGCCTCAGTCTGGAAGGCCCACTAAACAGTTCTCCGACGGAGAATCAGAATGGGAGCACTGGGAGGAGGTCATACTGTGTGTACTTAACCCTAACTCTAAACGCTATATATATACAGTGCATGCAGTACTCTATGTATATACTCTATGTACTGTATGACAGGTTTAAAGCTTTTTATTTATTAGAATGATTTATTAGTATACAATGCAAACTAATAGTAATACAAAAACTAATAATTTCTTCTGTCTTCCAAAAAAGTTGTAAAACAGTTGTTAGACGGTTAGAAGCACACCACTTGGGTTCGCGAACCTCTCCTGGGGGGCGCCTCAGTCATTCCATGTATTCGTTAAATTTCACCACCAGCTGACTTAATTAATTAATTGAACTACTATTAGAAAGTGGTTAAGGTATTGATTAGCCATGCGCAATGGGTCAACGGTTGAAGCAGAACACACACAGGTGTATTGGATGCTTGCTAGTTGTAAGTACTGGGGTGAGTTTAGGAGTGTAGGTTTTGAAATGGCTACGCTGACACACTTAACAGGCATAGTAGCATAGTTTTACACCAACATGAAGATCATTTAAACATAATTTTCTACCTAAGACTTCTGCACAGTACTGTACATAAACGTGAAAGGGGAACTTGGGGGTTCAGCCCTCAATGACTACACTAAGTGTTCAAGCTACATCATCTCCTGTTTGTAGTCGTGGAATTCTGTGTGACAGGGATGATAACAGATACATTTTTCATCTCCCATAGGCATTGATGGAGCCATTAACCTTCGTGCCCCTAACAGTGAGTCGGCAAGGCCACACAGCTTGTGGCTAATTACTGATAATCGCTGGACATCCATTCTCATTTATCACCCACAAATTACACAGACTTCCACTACCTATACAAAACAACCTTTTAAAGGAATTCCTAAAATGTGATGGACACAATGAATGAAACATGTCCAGTGGTGATTTTCTCGAAGCCTTCTTAACGCTACATCATTCGTAAGTTCTATCTTTCAACGCAGAGGGTTTCGAGAAACCAGGCCCAGAGCATTGTTAACCATTACATGGTATTGAACTTGCAGCTTCACCCAGCACAATACACTTACCATGACAATCTATAGCTTCTCAAGGAAAACATTTATCATGCCAGTGATATAATTTCTCTTCAGCTTAGAATGCTTTTTGCAATCATCCAAAAACACGACATAGTGATGAACTAATGAACAAAAATCTGTAGGTGTGTGTAATTAGACATAGAAAATAAGTAACAGTTTTTCATGACCTAAAATGCACATATTGGAGTTTGATGAATTATAGGCACATATGGTGCTATACCAGAGCCACCAGGAACTGAGCCATACCGCGAACTGACATGTACGCATGGGTGACCAATAAGGTGACCAGACCGAACTGATCGCGTTACCGCTTCTGATTGGTCGAAATGAAGGGAGTTTTGCATCAATATACATGGACCATCTGAAGGAAAAAGCGGCACATTCTATATATTATTAATTATTTGTACTATCACTCATCACTATGTATTTATGCATTCCCGATAACTCGGAGCTTGAAAATTTCCAACCACCTACTTAAAAAAATACTATAGAAAGGCTAAAGGGAATGGATTCGTAATGCAAATTTATGCAAGTGAATGCTAATTCTGCTAGCATTTAATGCTAACATAAGACAGCCATTCTCACAGACTTTTTAGTGGCAATTAGCACATAGTAAATCATGATGTGCCTGTCTTTACCCTTCTGAGGTGGAAAACCCGAGGCAGGCAGGAACCATGCTGCGACTAGTCTGTCTGCGCCATGCGGCTTGGGTACAGCATGATTCTTGCATTACAGTGGGAAAGTGCCAATTGACTGCTTTCCTGAGGAGCTGCAGCTCTGAAATACTGCAATATATGTGAATTTGGATATGAGTTTGCAAAGATGGCTGTGAGTGTGCAGAGATTGGTCTGAGAGACTGGTCTTAAATCAGATGTCAAATTTTTCTTCATGTTCTTGAATGAAAGTGAAATTTTTCACACAATGAAATGAAGGCAACCAAACTGAAGCCAAGCAACTACTTTACCTTCTTTACATGGTTTGTTTTTTGTATATATTCAAATCAGAAGATAAAATAAAAATGGGTCTTGCTTTTTTCACAAAAAAACATTTAATGTGAAATCTTACATATAAAAAAATCCCAGGTTAACAGTTTAGGGTCAAAGGACAATGGGGTGACAAACTTCTCATTAAAGCCACCCAGAAGAGAAGGGCTGAGAGCCTGAAACAGCTGTCACAAAAAATCCGGAAGAGGGTTCAGATGTCTACACTTCTGCAGTCTCCCCCTAGACAGGGGCTATCGTGGGCAGGGAGCATGCAGCACATGAGCAATGGTGCCCCTGCGCATAGCAGATCCTTGACATTTCTTGTCAGTAATCTTCCGATATGCCCTGCAGCCTCACCCAGCTGCCCTTCGTCCAATCAGCTGCATAAAAACCCATGCAGGCCTCCTGCACTTTGACGCAGGAAGAGAGTTCATAAATGACATAGTTCAGACAGAGAAACCTCACTTAATACCACAATCTCCAGATCACACTCCACTATGACGACACTGGTGTATTAGGCAGCACAACATATCCGCCCCACCCAAAGGATTTAACACTAATCTTCTTGCAGGTCAAGCGAAAAGGGTATTATCTCATTTCCAGAAAGAGTCCACAAACTCGATTTTAAAACCCCAAGGCTTTTTTATGGCAGTTTCATTCAAAAGCGGTATTTTTAAAAAAAAAATGTTTATAGGTTAATTAAGTGCCGTGGACAAGAGACAGCAAAGGAGACATGTCTTTAATTGAATTTAGCAGAATTTTGCTGACATGCTGGAATGTAGTCACCTCAGCTTGTTAAATGTATTCATCCACGCATGTAATTTGAATAATTTAGCCCATGTACTTTCTGGGACTGGCGAAGGAATGAAGGAAGATGAACGCCATTAAAGTTACAAAAACGCATCTTTATCCAGCAATCCCCTCTATTTCAGCGCTGCTCCCCTATGCATGCATGGTGCACCAAGAATGACTCCCAAGCCAATCACTATACTATGTGCTTATAATGAGTTTTTGGCATGCAGTAGCACTGCTCTTGATTGCTAAGGGAAGTAGCTCCCTGGCTTCTGTCCTGGTCACATTGAGTATGTTAACCTAGGTAAACAATCCCAATTCACCACAGTCAGGATGTTCTCACTGAAGTCAAGTGTCCAATTTCACACTCCCAATTAATGGTAAGTTGGTCTAATCCTACTGTTTATATTCATGTGGTGTGGAAACATAGTGATTATGTCCTGTGCTTCTGAAGTGGGGGCGTTCTGGTTGATGATAAAGATTCCACAAATGACTATTGAGTTAATTATTCTGCCGCACATATTTAATAAGCCGCCCCACTTTGTCATTTCCCTGGAGGGTCCCTATCATTTAACAAATTAGGAGCCGAATCCAGGCTTTGCCGGGAACGGGCCCAGAAAGCCATCATGTGTTCTGCCGCCAGACACCAGCAGAGCAGCCACCGGCATTTAGTGACAGCCATCATTCAGCAGCACAGGGACATCTGGGCCTCTATGTCCCACTCGGGGCAATTAGGAAGATTATTCTGCAGCGAAATCTCTATCTGAGGTGCCAACACACACCTATTAGAGACCACAGACGTGTGTCCGCCATGCTGCCAGCGCCTATAGAACACAGTCAGTGAGTATCACACGATGGCATTAAGTGGTAAATACGCCATAATATGCCCGGGACTCTCTGGTTCAGCCTTCTACCCCCCTATGTCCGTTTCAGTGTGTCCTCAGGTATCAGCCTCCGCTCTTCCCCTGGGACTCCCGGCCCATCAGTGGAGGATTGGTATCGCCTCAGCAAATAGGTGTGGCGACACGCGCATTGCCAGCTTCGCCCACAAGTTGTCACCCAAAAGGCCCGTCCAGACAGAAGACATCGACCCGGCCCCCGCCTTCTGGCCAGGGGATCGGGTCTGGCTGTCGACCCAGAACCTTCACCTCCCAGCCAGTCGTAAGCTGTATCCCAAGTACATAGGTCCTTTCCGAATTCTCCTCCAGTTAGGACCAGTGGCCCTGTCGCCCGCGACTACCTCGGATCTATCGCATTACATCCTCTTTTGCAGTGCCAGCTCTTCTGTATTCTCGCGCTCGGGGAGGTACCCTGCAGTAAATGGCAGATTGAGAGGGCTACGGTCCTGAGGAATGCACCGGGGTTCCCACCTTGGATATCTTGGATCCTGCCCTGCTCGCCCACGTCCACCGGGACCACCCAGAATGGCCAGAAACATACTGAGAGTAATTCTCCCTGTCTCCCGTCTAGCTCTGTTCCGCCCTGTCTGAGTCTCCTGCCTGCCCGTCTCAAACACCCTCCTGCACTTTCCCTTCTCGCCTTTCCTCCTTCTGAGCTCTGCCTGTGTGTCTAGACGGATTCCCCGGTAACTGAACCTCTTGCCAGCGGCCCCGACCATGGATCCAGATCCCGGCTTTGTGACAGCTGTTTCTTCCTGATCACCCCGATTTCGACCCGTCTCTGTCTGGTCCGTTTTGCCCGTCTCACTCAACCGGGCTAATAAAGGCTCAATGATCTGTCCATCCGTGAGTTCAAGTGTATTCATTACAGATTTAAATTATTATAAAATACATAAATATAATATTAAAATATAATAATTATAACAAAAATATAATTTACCCTGAGCCCAACCATCAAAATGTGCTAAAATCAGAGCTCCAGTTGTCATTTACAGTTTCCACTTTAGGGCTTTATAAATACATATGTATCACACTTTATATTAAAGTGCTACAAGTAAAACATGTACACATGTGAAATTCCACTTAAGGAAGTCACAGGTATAAAAGATGTGAAAGTGACTGCAATCACTCTTCCGAAACCTCTGCTAATTTTTAGTCATGGGCCATAAAACCTACAGACATTCACACACATTACACAGGAAAGGTGTAAAAATTACACATGTGATGAAAGCAAGCCATGTCATTAAATTCCTGTCTTCATATAACAGCTGAAATGTGATTTTTCTTTTTATTGCGCTTCCGGGTGCAAAAAAGAAGGGCTTATGCATGAGTGATGGGGATGTACTGGAATTAATTAATATAGCAAAGTACTCTTTAAGTAGCTGCCCAAAGTCGCAGAAACAAAGCTGACATCGCTGCTAAAAAGCCACACCCCCAAGCATACTCCTTTGTTTGCTGCATGATACTGTCAGTGTCCACGCAACGAAACACAGACGTACCAAGAGGAGCACAGCCTGATATACGAAACGTGGCAAATCTATGCAGGACTGACACCTCGCTTCCTGTAGTTTTCAGTAGACAAATCATCCTCATTTTAATTTTGTAAAAACCATTACTTAATCATGGTAGGTCATTATCCGAATAATGATTTTAAAAATGAAAGCTTAGCTGCATGGTAGCACTGCTTTTCTGTGTCTGAATAATTTGTGCGTGACTCAATAGATAAGACATTTAGATGCACCCTTAACTTCACATGCATGTGGATGATATCCTAGCAGTTACTGTAAATACCATCCATCCATCCATCCATCCATCCACGGAATTCCCATACTGTTTATCCAGTATAGGGTTGCAGTGGGCCTGGATCCTGTCCCATGCAGCACAGGGTACAATCTGGAGAGCACAGGACAGTCTACCATAGCTTGTGCACAAAAACAGTAATTTAAAGACACCAGCTTACCTAACGGCATGTTTTTGGCCTGTGGGGGGGGAAACTGGAGTACCCAGAGGAAACTGCCACAACATGTACAGAGATTGTACTGGACACATTATGCTGTTATCTCTGTCTAAAATACATCCTTAAATACGATTTCAATACAGATCATTTTAAACAGTGAATGATTTAAACAGCAGCTTTAAAAAATGATGCCTTGGCTACAAGTAAACAATCTCAGCTGCACTAAAGAAATTGGGAGCTAGTGTTAAATTCCTCCTGTTGTTATGTATCACTCAGTAGACCAGGGAGCTACGGGGTCTTAAAGGTCAACTCGCATGTTTTTTCGTACTGCGATCATAAGCTTATAAAACAAAGGAATAAAAATAAGGAGATATGAAAAATAATATGTCAATATTGATTCAGTTGGAATGTGTGGAGGGCGTCTGAGCAGAAGCAGGAAGAATAATAAAGCAGTAGTGAAAGATGGTTCCTCTGCAGAAGATGTCCGATTATCATATAAAAGTGCTGGCTGAGAACCTGACAGGAAAACATTATAATCTGCCCGCAAAAACACACATAATAAATTTGTCTATTCAAATGTGGCAAACAAGGCAGGCAACTGTCAATATTGAATTGCACCCCCTTTTTCACAGCTCTATCAACCCTGCCAAGAGCTAAAAAAAAAAAGTTACATGCTGCACTGACTAAAATGACTGCACATCTACTCTAAATATCTTCAGCTTTTTTTTGATAAGGCTGAAAGATCAGGGTTTGGGAAGACTGCACAATATTTGTTGTTAGCGCCTGACAGAAGGCAGTTCCAAATCGATCACTTTGACACTGAGGAATATTTAACTGCTCTCAGCCAAGACATTTAGCACATTTCATTTACAACTGCCCCCAGCCAGCCAGGAGTCTCTAAAAAATTTAATTGATTAGTCTTATATTTTTCAGCAGAGCGTTTTGAGAATGTGGCCAGTCCATGAATCCAGTACTTTAACGTAGTACCATAATGAAGGCTTATGTGAGTCCATGAATCCAGTACTTTAACGTAGTACCATAATGAAGGCTTATGTGAGTCCATGAATCCAGTACTTTAACGTA
>JABFEB020000092.1:16621397-16631782 GCA_019775895.2 Stomatorhinus ivindoensis
GTACCATAATGAAGGCTTATGTGAGTCCATGAATCCAAGTAATACGTTTTAATGTCGATAAAAAGGTGAAAAAATAAGTTTAAATGGCCATTTTTGTTGACCATCCCATATTCCCATTATTATTTCTCAGTTCACCTACTTTTTCCCAAGTTATTGCATTTAAATTTCAGTATTCCTGAGAGAAAAATATTTTTGATTCCATAATTATTTTTAGAACCATTTCCATGTTACTCAGTTACTGGACTCACTACCTTAATCTTCGTCTTTCACAAATGCATGGATGGAATAATACTAACCCTTCGTAATCTGCCATTTATTTTCTTTGCCTTTTTCAACCCTTTTTGTTTTTTTAACTTTATGAAAGTAATCAAATGATTTGGTTCCTTTTCTTGAAAATGTCCATGCACTTGTACCCAATAATTTGTGCCCTGATTGAGTTAGTGTTTTCATGAGCTAAACTTTAAACGCATGGGACCAGTACATTGACTTGGAGCACTAATTTCCTTCGGGATAAATAAAGTCTCTCTCTCTCTCTCTCTCTCTCTCCCTCCCTCCCTCCTTCCCTCTCTCTCTGAGTCCCAGCTCTGCAAAAAGTTCTCTCTGAATTTTCCCAAAATGTTTCCTGTGACGAAATTAACCGTGTTACAGTATATCCTCCTGAGACCCAAGGAAAAAAGTGTCCTTCAATTTTAGGTTACTTGCCTTTGGAGGAAATAAGATGTCTTATAACTTAGATTTTTTCTAATTTACTTATTTTTTTAATTTAAGAGCATGTCCTCTTTAGTGTACAACAGGAATAAATATGTTTCCTTACATCAGTGAAAACATAGATGCAAGAACAAAATGTCTACTACAAAGGATGGGATAGTCTTCAATCTCATCTTGACCCTGTACTGGATAATCAGCTTTCAAAAAGGGGTTGGTGAGATGTATGAATGTATTGGTAGATCAGTTAATCACATGCATCCTTCTTCTTGGGAAAAATAATTCACATTAGCACATAAAAAGCCATCTCAGACTGTAGTTTCCTCTTCGGGCTTAAAGATGCTTCTCTGTAAATCCATAATGAAAAGGTCAGCATTAATGAGGACTGTAGGTATGTGAAATTTAGTAAACAGATAGCTTACAAAACAATATTTCGCTTTAATTGGCAAGCAAACTTCAAGCGAGAATTGCAAATGTAGATAATCAGTACATGATGGTCAATGAAAGATTAATTCAAAAAACATTTATCTGCTTAGGAGATGCAGAAAATGTATTTACTCCCTTAATGGCATTTTTAAACTACAATGGCTACTGCCACCGAAGTGTATATAATATGAGGGTTTATTTTTATACCAATAATTTCAACATTTGATTGGGTATAACTATGGGTGTATACATATGTTTTGACATCAATGCCAAAGTTATCGATGCTATGAGAAAGTCAGGGTAAACTTCCTGCCTAATGGAGACAGATCTGCCTGTTCATCCAAAACCCTAACTCTTTTCCAGCATGGGAGACTAATTAATAATCTTTATGTATCATTGATTGCTAATGGCTACAGTGCTCACCCATGATTAATTAACCAATTGGTAATGACCAGCATAAGCTGCTGTTTACGTACTAGTTTTAAAGGGACGGTAGAGATGGGGGTCGCTTTTGCTCATGGCCAAAAGCAGTCACCTTATTAAAAGGCAATCGGGCGAAGTCTGGTGTTATCAGTTATTGTACAGAGGGAAGAGATTTGCAAGTGGTAGAAGGGAAGATGAGAAAGCAAGTCAGTTCAGAATCTTATCAACACAGACCTGAGGTCAAAGGGGACAGAAAGTGGATTGCTAAAACAAAAATTCAGAAATACATAATGAAAGACAATAACACATAGGGAAATTATGCTGGGGGGTAGGTTATTGCCAGGTATTACTTGAGACACATTTGGCATGTTCCTGAACAATATTACAAATCAGAGAGATAAAAAAAGAAAGAAATACCAATTTGTATAATGACCAGGCATTTGGAACAAGAAAATGGATAATGCAGCAACTGGATGCAGAAGTATGTCATAGCCAGAGTGAACAGAAGCGAGTAATTATTAATTTTTTAAGGAGTAAAAAACAGAGGGATTCTGCCCCGGCTAACGGCCATGGGGTCTGGTAATGAGTACTTAATAAGGTAATGGAGTGGCTAAGGTCTGAAAGGATCCTAGCCCATTAGTAAGCTCTCATCAGGACTGTAATTGGGATTATCATTATTTTCCATAATGGCAGCGAGTGACAGACTGTGATTCTATTTTTGTTTGTCTGTGCCAATGATTTTTTTGCATCATTACTTCCTGTCATATATAATGGAATAACTCTCTGCACGCCCAACTGGCGGTTTTCGGAGAGAGCTCTGCATTTTGAAATGTCGTGAGAAAAAGCCCACTTATTGCACTTATTGCCAAAAAATATCAGATTTGCAACAACTATGTGTGCATTAATGGTTTTTCACCCCAGGGCCCAGTCAGTAAAAATTACACAGAGTCCCCTGAAAGCAGGGTATGATCTAAGCTGCCGCAGTATTAGCATTTGTGTCTCAGCAAATCTGCACTAGTTACCTGGCCCCTACCAGAGTAAATGTCCTATCCATCCACTTATCACTCTGAACATATACTGTAAATTGGTACCAAGTTTCACAACTTGATAAACAGTTGTTTATCAAGGCAGAAATCCAGTGTTTATCCAGCAGGCACTGGGAGCCAGCCTATGGTAGGAAGCAGAGGGCACAGCGGCGGTCACACCCTGCATGAGATGGCAGCCCCTAGGACACACACTGACTTTTACAATATTGGACACTGAGAAACACTGATTCACATAATTGCATGTCTTTGGACTGTAAGTGGATAGTGCATCACCTACAGAAAACCCACACAATCAAAAGTGAGCGACCAGCACAGACACAGAGCCACTGCTGGAATCGAAGCCATCCCCCTGGAGTACACTGCACTGCCCACAGAGCCAACAGTGGTTTATGATTTTCGCTATAATTTTCACTGGAGTGCCATTTGAAACGCAGCCTAATTATTTCATATTCCGTAAGCCATTGTTCCACCCTTGCAGATACACATTTGTAAACAAAGAAAGCAAAAGGAGAATGTAAGAATATTATAATAATTGTAATAGGCATTCCGGTAAAACAGAGGGAGAAAAAAAATCTTATTACTTCATTTTAATGACTTGCAGCCTGTAGGAACCATGGCGATTAATCAGAGCTCTCTTCAGGCTTGCCAATGATATTCTTAACATGGGCGTTTTTTGAACTGTGTGTCCCCGTATGGAACAAACACCAGTTATTCATCCTCTCTGCAGTGTGAAAAGGAGTCACATTTCAAAAGAATGAGGACAAGCCGGGAGCAATTTGCTGCATTCATGACAAAAATAATCTTCTCAGAATATAAATTAATACAGTATATGAAGGGTAAAGTAATTATGAATATATCAGCATGTTAAGAAGCTACGTACAGGATTTATGCAAAGAAGGTTAAATGTGTAGAATATTATTTTCCAAGTCTGAAGTCGTGTTCATATTTTACCATTAGAATCACTAGATAACAAAAAAAAGCATACATGCAGGGTTTGGTGTTGTGAAGTAAATTATATTTTCCCAACTTTTCCTTGTTTATCTTGTTCCTTTCCAATCACATGCATTTAGGGTAAAAAGATTACTTGAAATTTCCCTAAGTGGGTGTCTGCATGTCTGCATGAATACTCTGGCCCTGTGACAGACTGCTGTCCAGTCCTGGGTGTTCCCTGTATTATCAGATTAAGCAGTTCAGTTATTAACTGGTTACATGATGGTCCCCTGGCATATAGCTGTTTGACTACCAGCCAAGTCTGGGCTTTTCCACACCGTTTTCTTAGCAACCCTATGCAATGGAAGAACGAAACAGGAGACACAGGATGACCAACTGACCGAGCTGCAGATGGAACTTCTCTCCAACAAAATGACTCAACCTTCCATCTGTGATAAAACATGCCAATATTGTGGGAAAATTCTCCTGCTAAACCGCAATGAAGGATGACAAATGGGGGGCTGTGGGGTATCAGACCTTCAGGGTTGGGGGTTAAAGTTCTGAACCTCATGTAGGTGTGTGGCGTATGGTGCATCTTCTCTCCATGTACACCTTCTCACCTCGCAGTCCAAAAATATTCCATTAGGCTAACTGGCATCACTGAATGACCATTTTCCATGTGTGTGTGTGTGTGTAAATGCATAGCCTGCGATAGACCAGCATCCTCTACACGGTGTATTGTACTTGGCAGATAGATGGATAAATGACAATGATCAGGTCAAGGTGTACTGTGTTCATTTGGCAGCATACAGGTATTTATACAGGTATAATGCACCTGCTACAGTCAGCCCATGGAATGAGTTGACTGTAAATGTGTAACATTGTACATTGTAAGGGATGTATCTTCAGAGAAACATAGACTTGGGTTGGGATTAGAAGAAAGGCATGGATTCCCACTCACAGCAATTGTAATGAGCTAAAGGGACTTGAAGAGACATATACAAAGGAGAGGAGCAAGCAGATAACAATATGTTCAATTCTAATGCCCTCTTTAAAAGATAAATGTAGTAAATCAGGCTACAGATTCCCCAAATCAAACCTTTTGAAACAAATAAATTGGGCAATGCAATACTTTTTTTCACAATTATCTGTTAATATTGGTTGATGTCACATTATAACCTTCATTTGGACTGTCCATTCATCATGTAAATTTAATTTTCTCACAGGTATTTAATCAAGCAATATCTGATGGGGGAAAGTAATTACCACCCTTGGAAACTTACTGCTGCTCTCCAATCTTAGACTGGCGCTCCCAGCTCATTTTCACAAAGCTGTTTTTGTGCCCATTGTAGCCCTTTGGCTTATTTATATATTTATTTTTAATACAGCATTACCTAGGGGGCATTCCATGAAAGTACCTAAAAAAAAAAGGCAGACTTTCCCGAAAAAGTCAGACTCAACCTACCTCCATCTCTAAACTTAGCTTCACGTCGTTCCACGAACGCAGTTCGGTTTGAATTAATCAAGGTTCATTCAAGACAGACTTGCATAGTCTAACTTAGTGCGCACACCCGCGTTATTGAAGAACCCCAGATAAATGGATGAACGATAGATCGACCAAATGAGTCGGAAAGTCTGTAAAATGAGAGCGGTCTTTCTTTCCGCCGCAGAATAAACGATGCTGGTAGAGCTGTATGAAAAATACAAAGATGTAATCCTTAAAAAAGGCAATACTGTGGCCATAAACACAGCCAGGGAGTTGACTTGGCAATGAATCGCAGACAGACTAAATGCATAAGTTACGTAAATGTTAGAAGTGCTTCGTACAGTGGCACGGTGTTACAGTGGTTTATGCTGTCGCCTTATAATGCGAAAGTTGCTGATTCGACCCCAATAGCCAATGGGAAACCTTCTGGGTTGATTTCACCTGTCATTATTACTGTATATAGTAATAGGACTATGTAATATTATTTGATCACCGTAAAATACTATAAATCACAACCGTGTGAAATGCTCTGCACAAATAAACGTAAGTTGCCTTTGATATTTTAGTAGTAAACTTTCAAAGTACAGTGACTAAAAATATACAGATGTCTTCCCGTTCATATTATCTTAACAATTACAGTCATTGCATTTCATGTTTCACCTTTGTAATATGCGTGTTCTTTTATTTTACAGTAAAATACCGTTATGCCGGACTTAAAGGGACCTGACAAAATAGTCCGTTACATCCAGAGTTGCTGTATGTCCAGAACATAACTACAGGACACCGTTTACTCATGTCACACCTCAGCAGACACATAGATTATTATATTGTACATGAAGTAATACAACTTTACCTGACCAGGTGCGTGACTATTAATAATCCTAACTACATACGTATCTGCGCTGGTTATCACCAGCACGCCACACGCCCTGTAGGCGTAACTGCATGTCCGTTATAGCCGAGCAGAACTACACAGCTAAAAGCGGTCCTGGGGACTCAATTGTTTCTCCATTATAAGCGCAATTCCGTTATGTGCTAGTCCGCAATCTGATCATTTCTGATCACTACTTTTGACTGGTACTGTAAGTTGTTCCACTCTCTTCATGAAAATGTATATCATATGCAGGGTATGGAAGTAACTTTAAGCTTAAGTCATAAGACGCTTTCACACCTCCGGAACCTTTTTCTGTAACCAGGGACTTTTGTCAATTTCACTACTGCAGGCCCCGATTGTAGGTCCTTGGAAGCAGTTCCAGAAGCCTTTTTTAGTACCTGCTCCAAAATAGGTACTTTTTATTCGAACATGAACTACTGGGGAGTCACTTACAGTGATAAACTTGCTGAATGGTTGACCACATGCACTGGTGCTAATTTGGAAGTTAGGTAGAAGTGCAGAAAAAGAGGTGTAGCAGAGCAGATGGAATTGTCTTTGTACCCCAATTACATGTAACACATTAATTAATACATTTTTTTGCTGTATCAGCAAAAAAAAATCGATGCAGAAAATTTGATCACTAACCAATATACTGAACTTTTGTCTAATATCACTGGTGCCAGTGGGGAAACCTGCCAGTGCTTTATAGTGGAATAAAATTACATCGCTTTTTATTCTGTGGAAGATGAAACATCGATCTGCTGGCCAGATCTAATAAGAATCATGAACGTGTATATTTAAAATAATGTGTGTGTATATATGTAAAATACAAATAAAAGGCCGTGTCCCATTTTGATCATAATCGATCCACCCAATAACTAACAAATAATTAACAAAACAACTTATAATCCTCCATTGCTTTGGACGTGGCAGTGTGAAGTATGAAGCTATGTGTGAAGTTCAACCTACAAACTTTTTCCATCTTCCATGCTTATTTAGCATAAATGTCCCAGTTCCTCCTGTTCTGCAGTGTGAGTGCGACATATGAAAGTGCCCAGGAACTACAAGAGTTCCAGATCAAGATGGTTCAGGGACCAGGTTCCAGACCTTCACTGTGAAAGCATTTATGTGTGTTAGTTATGAAGAGAATGCAGGTGCCATCATCACGCTGGCCTGACACCTAAACACTTACGGGCCTGATTTTGGTGACAAATTCCCAATCAGGCCCTGGAGCTGCCAGGCACTGGAGACTGTGGCCTTTCAAAGGGCGACTTTGGAACAGATTTCCTCTTCCTCCTGAAGGCATGCCCACCTATCCCCATCAGTAAACACATCTTGTCTTGCTTACGACAGTTGTTTTTGCTGCAATTCTATATCCTGAAGCATATCCTGGATAAGTTTAGCAGGATGGATGGCTTACTGATCTGCCAGTCCTACAAATCTAACAGCTTGCTATTCTCTCATGTCCAGTCTGGACAAAAATGTCTGAAAGGGGTTACTGTTTCTGTTGATTTTCTAAAGTTATGCAGTTTTAAACGATTTCCTCTGGGATAATAAAAGTATTCTGATTAAATATTTTTACACTAGTATTCAATATTCCACAAAGATTATACAATAAATATATACAATAAAATCCACAGTCATTAGTATACACATCAAAGACCCATATGTTTGCTATCCTTATTAAATAACTACTGTAAATAAAGACCACTACTGGTCAGGTGACTTCCTACTCAGTACAGTTTAACCTGTTTTAGAGTGAACATTATGTAATGATGCTGCTGCTTGTTGTTTTGAGTTTGTAATGATTTATTTTTGAAGCAGAGAGTGCTCAAAGTCAGTCTTTGCTAGGCTGTGTGACAGAACATTGTTAGATTCACTTGATTGCATTAAAATTTTATTGCAGTGAATTAAGGAATTAATCTGTCATGCTGACCTACAGGCAAAAGAGCACAAGAAATAATGGCATCAGTCCAGTAATCAAAAAGAATAATTCAGCAATTACTTATTTTAAGTAGAATTTCTATTACATATAATTAAGCTAACCATATATTCAGTGAAAAGAATGGTCATAGTTTCATATGGTAGTAATTTACTACTTAAAGGTAATATTTAAGTGGTCGTCTCATGTGCATATATATCCAATAAAATGTTACATTTAAGGGTATTAAGGGTCAAATTTCTTGAAAAATTCCTGTTCTTGTTTCAAGACCTCAATGTCACGGTTCACTAGGGAAAGAGACAGGGATCCAGAGTTGCGAGGAGAAGTGAGTTTTAATGTTACTGGCGTGCAGGCAATAGCAAGACTGCGGTGCGAGACACAGAGATTAAGCAGACCCAGGTAATAGGAGCCTAGGCAAAAACAGAAGAGGCTCCGCCAGCTTGACAGGCGGTCAAGTAGATTGGGAGACGTCAGGCAGTAGTCGTTGACGTTGGGCATGAGCAGGGATCGATACCGGGGAAGTCTGTCTGACGAAGAAACACCGGACTGGAGTACAAACGGAGAGGCTGACAGGAGGAGCCGGACTCGGTGGGACAGATAGGTCAGGTTAGGGAGCTGGACTGGGAAGGTAAGGCAAACAGGTAAGGATCGCACTGAGGGAGAACAGGCAAGGTACGGGAGGGCAGGGAGACGGAGGACAGAAAAACGCTCAGTAAGGCTTCTGTACCTCAGCGCAATACTTCGCGATTAGAGTCTTGGTTTGCCATTCTTTTAAAGGCTGTTCATGGGTGGTTACACTCTACCTGATCTTTTGCATTTTGTGTTTTGGATTTAGTGGTTTTGGGAGATGATTTATCACTAAATACAGCAATACTATGCAGGTTGCCTGTAGGCCAATGTCACAGGTAGGAACTTTGACCCCGCAGAAAATATAAATTGCCATACAGTTCAAATCCCTCCAACACACTGTATGGGCGGAGCTTACCTGTTGCCACATCCCACAGTTAGACTAATTGGTGTCTCTAAATTGCCTATAGAATCTGATTACGTGCATGCATGCTCTGTGACAGACTAAAGGCTCCGACCCCCCAAGACAAAAAAAATATTGGGGCATGTTTTTTGCTTTATTTCATTATTTGCTGTAAAGAATTTTGCATTCTGCCCTGCGAATGGTTGACACCATTTGAATTACCATTTGAATGGTGTTTGAATTAAGGGGGAGCTAAGTGGAGCTCGGTTCCCCGGAGAAGGGGAATTCCCCTGAATTACCTCTGGGGGAGCTAAGAGGAGATCGGCTCCCCTGAGGAAGGGAATTACCCTGAATTACCTCTGGGGGAGCTAAGTGGAGCTCAGCTACCCTGAGAAAGGGAATTACCCTGAATTACCTCTGGGGGAGCTCTAAAAAACTGTCCACCTTTGTGTTATAGGTTAAATGTTATTTTTTCCATACATTAAGGTTCCTGAAAAAAAATTATTGTCTAAAGATGTCAATGTTGTGTCTGTATTCACCCATTACATTCTATTTGATTTTTTGTGCCACACTTATGTTGTTGGTGTTATGCCTGCATGAAATGTTACAGATGGTATTAACTGCCTGCAGTAGTAATAGTAGAGTTTATAAACATAATTATATTACAATTCTGCATAACTAAATATCTACAAGGATAATTTCACAAATGTGGAGGGTGGTGTTTGGTTACCATGACAAGAACAAGCAGTTAGAAGTTGACTGGTTACTAATGCTGAAGTGATACTGTGCTGTAAAAATAGTTCTGTATTGAGAAACCTATTAAATGTGCATTTAAATTTTCACACACACTAAAAACAATGGAAAGGTATAAGCTGAACTATCGCAGAAAATTCCCTATACCTTTAAAGCAGACATTAAAACAATTGAGTCTTATTGGTTGTGACATATTTCTCCCAATAAGCGGCATAACAAGCTCTCATCGGTATGGTGGTGCGAGGCTCTCCTTCTGTGAATATCCTGTGCTGATCTATTTCTGCCCAAAGCATTTTCACTGAGTGAACTGTATATTGTCCTAAAGAGAATGTGTGATGGTAATTGCCTGGTACCCCTTCACACACAGCTGGATTTCACTCCCAAGCATCCAATCTAGAATCTGCTATAAACAAAGTCTAATTACAGGGTTACAGACTCTAAACATTCTTTATGCACATGTCTAGTCACACACACAATTATATTTTGACAGGGTAGGAAACAGACAGCATCCTCGGCATATCAACATTGTTTTTAATCAGGTGTGCCACAAAATTCGGTCAACTATGATAAATATGAAACATCTAATGTGCTGTCACCTGTGGTTAAACTCCCGTCAGTAGCAATGTGCTTAAGTCCTGCAACAACACAGTCGTCAGGGGGACCCAAAAAACGTGCAGCTATTTTAACAAGTAATATTCCCATATAATTTGTGCACCAATGCTCTGTGATTGCTAGTGGAATGTGGGGGGGGGGGGGGGGGGGGAAAAAAAAATTAAAAAAAAAAAAATTAAAAGTAAAAAATAAACCAATTTGCAATTTTTTGACCCAAT
>JABFEB020000092.1:16650319-16692125 GCA_019775895.2 Stomatorhinus ivindoensis
GTCTTCCCGGAATAAACCCCGTTTACCTGGAGATTCCTGACTTCCCTCGTCATTTCTGCCCGACGCCGCACGCATCCAGGCACGTTGCTAACCACGCATCGTGACAGGGACCATGAGCCGTTTGGTAAGAAATGGAAGGAGGACCATGAGCTGATTGGTAAGAAATGGAAAGAGGACCGTGAGCCGATTGATAAGAAATGGAAGAAGGACCGTGAGCCAATTGGTAAGAAATGGAAGGAGGAACGTGAGTTGATTGGTAAGAAATGGGAGGAGGACCGTAAGCCGTTTGGTAAGAAATGGAAGGAGGACCATAAGCCATTTGGAAAGAAATGGAAGCGGGACCATGAGCTGATTGGTAAGAAATGGAAAGAGGACCGTGAGCCGAATGATAAGAAATGGAAGAAGGACCGTGAGCCAATTGGTAAGAAATGGAAGGAGGAACGTGAGTTGATTGGTAAGAAATGGGAGGAGGACCGTAAGCCGTTTGGTAAGAAATGGAAGGAGGACCATGAGCCGATTGGTAAGAAATGGAAGGAGGACCGTGAGTTGATTGGTAAGAAATGGAAGGAGGACCGTGAGCCGATTGGTAAGAAATGGAAGGAGAACCTGAGCCGATTGGTAAGAAATGGAAGGAGGACCATGAGCCGATTGGTAAGAAATGGAAGGAGGACCATGAGCCAATTGGTAAGAAATGGAAGGAGGACCGTGAGTTGATTAGTAAGAAATGGAAGGAGGACCGTCAGCTGTTTGGTAAGAAATGGAAGGAGGAACATGATCCGATTCGTAATAAATGGAAGGAGTACCATGAGCCGATTGGTAAGAAATGGAAGGAGGACCATCAGCTGATTGGTAAGAAATGGAAGAAGGACCATGAGCTGACTGGTAAGAAATGGAAGGAAGACCGTCAGCTGATTGGTAAGAAATGGAAGGAGGACCATAAGCCGTTTGTTAAGAAATGGAAGGAGGACCATGAGCCGATTGATAAGAAATGGAAGGAGGACCGTGAGCCGATTGGTAAGAAATGGAAGGAGGACCGTAAGCTGTTTGGTAAGAAATGGAAGGAGGACCATGAGCTGACTGGTAAGAAATGGAAGGAAGACCGTCAGCTGATTGGTAAGAAATGGAAGGAGGACCATAAGCCATTTGTTAAGAAATGGAAGGAGGACCATGAGCCGATTGGTAAGAAATGGAAGGAGGACCGTGAGCCGATTAGTAAGAAATGGAAGGAGGACCGTCAGCTGACTGGTAAGAATTTACCAAGCTATTTAATGGCTTCCACGAAGCAGGCGCTGGATGGCACCAATCCCCCTACTGCCCGAGCAAATTCTTGTTACTTTTTATTGCGTTACTGTTCATTTGCATATATATTTTGTTATTTTTCTGAGATAGACGCTTAATAGATAAATAGCTTTAAACATATTCTTTCACAGGCTAAGACTTTTTCACAGTACTGTACATAAACTTTTTTTTCTATGACAGATGTCTATGTTACTATACTGAATATGACTCTTTTTGACAATTGCTAAAGGGGGAAAAACAAACTACATTGCAGCCTGTTTTCATAGCAAATGCCATGATAGCACATTTCAGGAAATTCCTGAGCATCTTCAGACACCCGACAGGGACTTTAACACCTTTTGGGTGAGGGGTTTCCAGCCCGTTTTAAGCCTAATTCTTTGTCACTATGGATGAAACGCTGTAGTCAGGCACAAGCTTGACTTGCTTTGCTCACATTTCTAGTATCTTACACTGTCTTACTTGCTGATTACTGCCTTCAGCAGAGCAAGAGAACAAAAAAACAATGCGGTATATACATGTAAAAAGTACACTTTTAAAAATATTTATATATTATTCTCCTTGTATTTGGGATTACCATAAACAGAAAATAACAACATTGAACAACTTGTAACTTTTATTTTTCCACATATGCATGTCAGTTTTAATGATTTTCCCTCTGGAAGCAATAAAGTACATAGTATTTTGCCTCACTATGCTATCACACAAACACAATCTCTAGCTATAACTATGAAAATATATAACTGAGTGAACAAGGTGGACATAGCACACTGAAAGCAAGTGCTGTCAATGGAGACCCCTTCGTGGCTAAGGTCATGTCAGCTAGTGGAGAGCAGACATGTGCAGATGAGGGTCCTAGTGGTACCTGGTGGTGCTGGTGGTGCCTGGTGGTGCTGGTGGTGCCTAGTGGTGCCTGGTGGTGCTGGTGGTGCCAGGTGGTGCTGGTGGTGCCTGGTGGTGCCAGGTGATGCTGGTGGTGCCTGGTGGTGCTGCAGGTGCCTGGTGGTGCCAGGTGGTTCTGGTGGTGCCTGGTGGTGCTGGTGGTGCCAGGTGGTGCTGGTGGTGCCTAGTGGTGCCTGGTGGTGCTGGTGGTGCCAGGTGGTGCCTAGTGGTGCTGGTGGTGCCAGGTGGTTCTGGTGGTGCCTGGTGGTGCCAGGTGGTGCTGGTGGTGCCTAGTGGTGCTGGTGGTGCCAGGTGGTTCTGGTGGTGCTGGTGGTGCCTAGTGGTGCTGGTGGTGCCAGGTGGTGCTGGTGGTGCCAAGTGGTGCTGGTGGTGCCTAGTGGTGCCTGGTGGTGCCGGTGGCACCTGGTGGTGCTGGAGGTGCCTGATGGTACCTGTGCCTCTTGTCTGAACTAAGTGCTATTTTGAGGTTTTAAACACATTTTTTTTGATAGCTGACGATGACACCAAACTATTCGAGGGAAGCCCCCCCAAGGTCAGCTTGACCGAAGGGAAACCAACCCCATCCCCCACCCCGGCCGGTAAAATGTACCGGTTGACCACACCTCCCCCTTTCGAGTACCTGCCCCTCTAAAAGAGCCCACCGTAGCTAAAGGAAGAGATCTCAGCGGTTTTTCTGTAATTGTAGAGGCACGTTAGAGAGGCGCTTCAGTGATATTTCACAAGGAATAGGGCTGGCAGCCAGCAAAGCTGAAGCCAAGACATCAGCACACGTGCAACTGTGGACATCCTTGGTGGCCGTGATGTCTGTACATTCGTTTACTCAGTCAAAGCAACTCGGACTGGATTGTTTCTTTTTAATTTAATTAGTTTTAACATCCTTTTAAAAATAAATTTAGTACACACAATATCATATGAAACTGAAAACTCATAATCTCCAGATTAATGTCTAATTATACACCATAGGCAATCTACATAAGAGAACTATGTTCCTTGCCATAGAAAGCAACATTGACGAACAACTTATTGTATAAAGTCTTGGCTTTCAGGTGTAAAGCCCTGGAAAAAAAACACCTGAAAGCTCAGTAGTTCTGAGATACTAAACACATCATTTGAAACCATTTACACACTGAGAGCATAATCGAGTGATAAGATAGAGGAGGCTGCTGGAGTCTGACTTCAGCGCCGGAGGACGAAGGGTGATGTCTTTCTTCCTGTAACAGGTACTTTGCCTCGGAACTGTGGTTTGTCTTGCTGCAGCACCCAGTGGCCGAAGACTGACACAGCAGGCTGAGGCACCGGCAGAGTTTTTCTGCCGTTGGAGCAGTTTTTTTATTCAAGGTGAGGAGCTTTTTCCACCAGCCAAGGTAAGCTTTACAATTAGAGTGAGAGCAGCAGCCACAGAACACTCCCTGGGAACCGGCGTATCTTTGCACAAGATCAACATGTTCCGAACAGCTATTGTGGGCTTGCCATTGACTGGCTTTTGTGTGGTTACAGACAGTACAGAGATACCTGAGATATCTGAACTCCAGGGGAGTGGGGAGTGGGGCAGGGGGGCCACATTGGCTGAAATCTCACACAGATATGGAGACAGCCTGGAGGTTACTCTGCTGAAATGTCACCCCGCCCTGAAAAGTCACACTAATGAACACTTCGCAAAAGCAACAGCGCAATCACAATGAGGACAAAAAGAAAGGCAGATGGAAGAGCGAAGAGACCCGATTGAGCCGTAAAGTGATCTTGTCTAACATATGTAAGAGATCTGCTGGGAGAGGTAATGCTGGCCTTTGTCGCTCTGGCTGGGGGCGCCTGTCACAGAACCAGCCTCAGCAGCTCCTGGCTTGGGCCGCACGCTCTGGGTCACTCTGCAGTTCACCGAGACCGCCATGATACGGCTTCAGCTGCATTGTGTGCATCGCACCTTCCAGTTTTCGATAAGCCTCCACCCCCAAAACATACTCCGAAGGGGAGTCAGAGACACTGTTGATCTTACGCTAATCAATTTAAAACCTTCTCATTTGTTCTTAAAAAAAAATCTTATTACAAGGTCACTGCAAAAGGCTAAACTCAGTTACCAAGTACAAAAGTGTGAAACATTTTTTTCTTTCCGAGGCTCCAGAGACAGAAGATAAATTACCAAAATAGAGCCACCTCTGGCTAGATATGTGCAACATCAATAGTGTGCAACTCCACTGCTCTGGAGAGCGTAATCTGCAGATACTCAAGCACTCGTCAGGCCATTTAGGTCTAATATGAAATACTGTTAACACTGCTACTGGTTTATTACATTCTATTAACAATGAACAAATGAGATTAAATCAATAATTGCATACAATTGCTCCAGTGGAGAACTACAAAATATGGGCTTCATTTTGCCTTTTGCTTTTTAAAAATACTCCAAAAACAGGGAATCTGGGAATTTTAAATGGATGTTTCCTCATACAGTGATCAATCCTGCATCTTTTTTACAATTTCATTCAAAACAAATCATAATACATATCGCATTACATATCACTAGCCACCTATCAGTAGCATATCCTACTACCTCTTTTTATGACAGTCTTTCTTTTTTTAACTCTGCATTATGAGGTTTTGTTTGCTCAGAATACACACAGTGCGGAACAAAGGAGCATGCAAGAAAGGCAAATATAACATTGTAAATCCCAGTTGTTTCTAGGCAATACATTCTTACATGCTTCAGCCAACCCAGACGTGGGTATGTGACCTTATGTAAATGCTAACAAGGTGATCACTATTGTCAGAATCAACAAGGTTTCATTATTTAAGGTGTTCGTAAACAGCGGGTTGTTGATCAATTACCATTGTTACGCAAAGTGTCACCTGAATCCAGCCATTCTTCTTGCCTTATTCTGGCTCATATAATTGCATTATTTATTAATATTTCTCTTACATTTGAATTTTTATTGAAACCATATCCTTGCTCAGGGACATAGCAATTCCACCCCTGAGATTCGAATATGATCACAAACGATGTTCTTTAAACATTTACAGCCGCTACACTACCTGCTGCACATGCGTTTTGGGCTGTAGTCATTTGGTAACTTACAGCGTATTAAACTGTGTTATTCAAGAAATGAGAATAAAAGTGTTTGATGATATTAAGGCCAAGAGAGCGCAGGCTCTCAGATACACAGTAAGCCACGTGGGACAAAGAGGCATTAGTGGAGCAATTTCTGTGGGTCATGCAAAGGAGTCTTCATGGTCAAAAATTGAGGACACAAACAGAGTTAGGAAAAAGGGAGCCATTCAGTAACAGTGCCCTCCATTTTCATTCGAAGCAGATTAAGTTAAAGAAGTGATGCCTATGATGACAGATAATTTTTTTTGTACTTCTTTTCTCCTGCAGCTCCATATCTAATGCCAGTATCTAAGTTTTATTACAAAGAGATATGGAGTCATATGAACCATCCATCTATATCCTATATGCAATAATCCAGTACTGGATCACAGGGAGCCTGGAGCAAATCCCAGAAAACAGAAAGAGCCAGAATGCCAGTCCATTACAGGGCATTCACATAATATGAGCACCAATTCAACTATATGTTGTTGGGTTATGATCAGAAACCTGTATACCCAGAAGAAACCAACACAAACAAACAGGATCCACCTATTTGTGGTTTCAGTTATCCATGGATTACTGTAGTCTGGAAAAAAATCGGAACATCCCAGAAATAAATGGTTCATAAGTTTCAAATTGTCACGGTTGACGGTGAGTCGCTGGCGTAGGCTTGGACGGGCGGATCAAGACATAACCCTCCCAAGGTGTGAACTCCGGGCGCACCTCAGGGAAGGGGCGGACGAGGTGAGGGAGACAGGACCTGAAAAACAAGAGCGAGAAACAGGTTAACGGGGAACCGGGAACAAGACAGAGACACAAAACAGGCACAAGGGAAACAGCCACGACACGAGCTGACAGGACAGGGAACGTGGACAGGCACACCAGGGATGGAGACAGAGAGGGAACACCGACAGACGAAACAAAAGGGCCAGGAGTGAACATAGGAGCCAGAGGGGGACAAGGAGCGGAGACAGGAGGGACGAAGGGACGAGGAGCAGACACAGGAGGTGCCGCGGGTGGAGCGGCTGTTGCAGGCAGTGCTACGGGAGGAGCGGCTGCGGGCGTCGCTGCAGGAGCCTCGGGCGGGGCTGAGGCGGGCGGCGCTGCAGGAGCCTCGGGCGGGGCTGAGGCGGGCGGCGCTGCAGGAGCCTCGGGCGGAGGCGAGGCGGGAGGCGCTGCAGGCAGGTCCGGCAGTTCCTCTACAACAGCTTCCCGGGTCGACGCCGTGGAAGCATGCACTGTCCTTTTAAAGGTCGCAGGGATCTGGGGAATTGCATCCCACACAGCCCTAATTCCTCCCGTGCCCAAGCGTGCCTCCCGGTAAAAGTACCTGTCCAGGGGAGGCAGCTCCATAGCCATCACCAGGGTCGGAATCCCTCCGGGGAAGGGGAATTCCCCCCAATCCTCGTCGGGGAGGTACAGGGGAGAAAACGAAGCGACTCCCAGGGAGATTGTCTGGTCGCCCTCCGGAGTCTCTCTCTTCCACCTCTTATTCTTCCTCCGTCTTGTGTCGCAAGGTGGAGGTGGTGCTGCTTACAGGCGTTCGCCCAGCGGATCTTCCTCCTGCGGGCAGTGCAGCGGGGCTTGCTGGGCTCTCCTCGCAGCAACCCGCTGCAGTATTTCCCGCAGGTTAGCGCGTACCTCTTGCACAGAAGGTCCCCACTCCGGCTGGCCAATTCCAGGGTCAGGGGACCTTCCTGGACCTCCGATTGTTTAAGCCAATACACTACCTCTTGCAGCAAGCCGAGCCGCCTTTCGCAAGATCGGTCATTCTGTCACGGTTGGCAGTGAGTCGGTAGCGTAGGGCAGGCAAGCGGAGCCGGTAGTCAGGAGCACTGGGCAGAAATGGAGTTTATTCAGCCAGGATGCAGGACAAGACACCACCTTCATCTACACGCTAACACCACGTAATATTGCACAATGCACAACAACCGACACAGACTCTGACTAAATACAAGCAGGAATCAATCAACAACAGGTGGCCACGATCAGAATCAGACATGAGGTAATGAGGGGTGTGGCACACACGAGGCTCGGACGGGCAGATCATGACACAAATCATGTGCCAAGCAAGTACAGGCTGTAAAACAATGAAACCCGCCAGCTCACCGTGGCCCCATCTCCCAGCTTTTCAATATAACTCCCATCCATTCTGCCTCTGTCTTTCTCAGTGATCACATTCATTGCCACGTTATTGCAGTATATGTGTTACAAAAATGTAGAAAAAGCATTATTTTCATTGATCTGTCATCCTTTGATATATGATTTTTTTTATTGCTCTAATGTCTCTTGAGAATTAGACTAAAACATCAGGATGCCTTTCATTCGAGAAAGGGTACAGTATTGCACAGTACTGTATAATACTGTACAATATACTTCATTAGTACTAATCTTAATGTGGTTATTTTGTGTATTAATTTATCATTTACACTTTACCATGTATGGATAGTTTGCTATTGTCTGCGGTTTTGGCTTTCTGCAGTAGGTCTTGGAATGCATCACCCGTGGATTACTGTCTACTCAGAAGCTAATAAATGTTTAAAAAATACATGGAGAAAACCTAGTCTAAAAAAATCAGACTAATGAGCCAGTGTCAGATTGAAGAAGACTACCAAATTTGTTTGTCATGTTTCTATTATTAAGTTAGAAGCATTGTAGGCTGTTGAGGCTACAAGTTTGAAAGTTGCTTATTCAAGTCTGGAATAGAATAATATACTTGGAATGGACATGCTCAAAAATGACTATATTGAGTTATAAGACTCTAAGGATAAAGCCTTAGCAAAACAAGGTGGTCTCTCAACATTTTAATCTAGGGTGGACAGATGTCTGGTCTCCTCTTATTCCCCTGAAAAACATGAAGGCCCTTTAGGGGAAGAGTTGGTTCTAAAAATAGTCGCCCATATTTTCTCGAGCCGTGGCATGTGAACTTGCTGTTGGCACTCCACAAGGAGGTATGACTCACTCGGCTCAGCTGGAAGGATGCTCATTCAGCTAAAGCATACTACGTGGATGTCCGACAGTGCTATACCGTTTCCATAAGTTACTGTAGCTCAATCCAACCATAATGCAAAGTGGCAGGAGCTTGCAGTGGGAGTCTCTGTGGGCTGAGAAGCTCTGGTCCTGTGCTGATGGAGATGTTGGTGTGCTGTGGAAAGGAGACCTGCTTATCCACCGGTTTGGAAAAATCCAGCATTTTCAGATTTGTGTTACAGTTGCCATGATTGATTTTGCAGACATTTTAACTAAAAGCGACTTAGAGGATAAGAACACGGGGCATCACTGTGGTCTTGCAAACCAGCAACGAGTCAGTCATTCAGTTGTTTGACACTGGCTCCCAACAGCCACAATTCTTGTGGCAAACATTCTACTCTCAGTTATTTCCCGATAATAAATTCAGCACAATATATATACAAATACACTAAGACTAAAATAATTTTAAAAGTATATACCCTTTGTGTGTTTAAATACACAGAGTAGAATAATTCTGCAAAACAGCTATGAGCTAGGCAATCCTCAATCACCTTTTTTCCAGAGTATCTATTGTCCAATATATTCAAGCTTGTCTTGGCAGTCTGCCCATGTATCTTTAACATGTTAGTACAATGAAATGATACAATGCAATCAGATGGCGGACTGTTGTTCATTAGTTTTAATGAGCCTGGCAAGCATCTACCACACTGTCCCACAGGAACAAGGGGAGGAACCTGGTAGGAAATAACTGATATGTTAGGCCAATCACAGGAGGTAAGAGAAGTGCAGACTTGGGAAAAGAACAAGCATTGGTCAAATGCCAGCAAGCAGAGATAACCTTCTCTGGGTACATATCTAGGAAAGAAGAACAAACAGGAAAAAGAACAGCACACAAGACTTGGATTTCATTAATTAGAAAACTTTGGCAGGTGCAGTTATCCTGGACAAAAGTTCAGAAATACTAATTTGAAGATATATATTTTTAAATTATAGTATTCTAAATTATAATTTAAAAATATGCATGAATTGGTCAAATGGCAATTATACCTTTGCGGTGTAAGACAAACACATTTAAGAATATTTAAGAAACATGCAGACTCCATGCAGGTATTAAGCCAGCATGGCGGTTCTCTCATGTCACACCCCCAGGCTGGGGGAATCATTCCTGCTTCGGCACTACATTTGCTGGGAGTGTGCATGTCAGCTGCATCCAGCATGTCCTCCTGCCTACTCCTCAGTTCTGCCTGGGATTGGCCCCAGCGTCCTCCCCGCACCCTCAGCCATGCCCAGGTTAAGCCATTGGACAATGGATTTTGGTAGTTACTCGCACATCCCAACCCCCCATTAATGAAACAAATGTGGGCAGATGCACCAGTATGTGTAAATGTCATTTTTTAGTCTATCTCTTCTCCCAGCAGTCCTGTATCTAGTTTGCAATAACTTTGAAAGTAACAGTTGGTTTATTATTAGTATTTTAAGGAAGAAAAACCTAGGTCTGCAAAGTACCTCAGTGCCTTTGCTTCCAAGATATTTTGGTGTGATTCAGTTACTTCACCAATGGTGAGTCATCAACGTCCATCTACAGAAAAGCAACCACATGATATGACTACAAACTTTAGTTTACAGTAGGTTTGAACTTTAAGTTTTTTGCCCACAAAGACAGCATGTAAACCCACAAAGCCACGCACCCCGAAAGAAACAGCCACAGTGCTTGAGCAGAGGATGATATTACCTATATATAGGGAAGTGCCACCTAATCTTACTCATTTTAGTGACTCTTTGAGTGTGGCACTTTATTATCAAGACACTAAATGAAACCCTTTACTGAGCCAAGGAACACTGCAATTAATTTATCTTAGAAAATGGTCAGATAGTCCTTTATTCTAATTTGCTCTTTTTTCATATTGCATGCATAAATTCACCTAAACCCTTAATTTTGGAAAAAATACTGTTCTTCATTAATCAACAGTTCCAGATGAACATATCCATTAAAATATATTATGGATTCACAAACTTTCAATCAACACTATAACTATTTGATAGACAATATTATTCACACCCCTTATGAGTCCTTGGAAGTGTAGGAAAAATTGATATGCTCTTCTGCTATTAGAGAAAGATCTGTCTTTTATCGTTTAAGATCTAATTTGCTTTTTAATAACATTATTGTTTTTTAATTATTTCTGAAGAGAATGGGGTACATAATCATTTAGATATCCCAATCTTATATGGAAAAACATTTATCAGAGGAAAAATCGCTCATGAACATTACAAAAGTGTTACACTGGGAATAAAAAGACACATTTCTGAAGGTTTCTCCAAAAATCATACCTGCCGTAAGAGCATTGTGATTTGGAAAATATTTCATTTCAGATTTCATTTAACAATTTACAATTTCAGTTATTCACTTATTATAACATTATAACATTATTATAACATTTCAGTTCTTATAATGTGCAAATTCATTTTGAACTATATAATAAGTAATAATTTATCAAAAAACTTTTTTTCCATCACAAAGTTCCATCACAGTATGGAGCGCAGGCTGAACATACTAAATGGATTTTTGACTAGACTTACAATTCAGGAGATGCCTTAAAGGTTCTCTTTTCTGTAGTACATAATTCAGTATTGCAAGCCAATCTGATTCTCAATATGAGATGTATGAATGTTTCAGGTTGTATGACTGTAGCGTGAGTCCAAAAGTTGCATTACCACCCTATTTTTTATATGCACTGCAGTTGTAGTGAAAGATATCCCAAAAAGAGTATCACTCTTCTTAAACAATTAATGCCCTTGAAACTAGTGGCAATAAATAAATAGATTAATAAATAAACAGGCCTAAAAATAAATAACAGTTTAATCAAAATCAATAGGGGTCCTACAGTATAGCTATGATTCCGGAACCGCAATTAACAAAGAACATGCTCTATTTAATTAATAAAAGCCACGGACAAGCAAAAACTAATTTCATGCTTGCCTTGTAAACATGTATGGCATGCCATGGTGTAAAATGAAATAGACACATTACAATGAAAGTCCATACAATAGCCTCATGCAGGCTTGCAGTCTTTTCTTGGGATGCATCCATCTAGCGGCAGGTCTTTGTAGCTGTGGGTTTTCCCTTTGCGAAAGGACCATGGATTACTGTGAAGATCTTAACAAGCCTGTGAGAACACGGCGTAATGGGAAGGGAGACTCCAGCTGACATTCGAATTAGTCATACCGACCCGCTCGTGAAAGAGAAAAAGAGAAAAAAAAGTCTCAAACAGGGAATATTGATTCTGCCGGTGGAAAAAAAAAATTAAGTATTTGGCTTTGGCAAATCCCTGCTTTAAACCTGCTGAACAAAGAACAGAGCACAAATAAGAGCTGAATACCGACTTGGGACTGTGGGCCAGAGCTGAAATGGGAAACGCCTGGTGAAGATCCTGAAGGTAAGCCTCTTGAGAATCCCCGCGAAAACCATCAGAGCACCAGGAATCGTTAAAAGACTTTCTCACCGCCAAACTGAAACCAAATTGACGTGACGTTTCTCGTCTCACGGACAATAGCAGCACGTTCTGCTCTTTGGGGACACAGTCTGGGTCTTACGTCTTGGTGCTCCACCTTTTTATTTACTACTTTGCATTAAAAATATGCAAGATTTTTTACAATATGCAGTTATTACACATTAGCCAAAGAAATATTAGTGCACTTCTTTTCTATTTCAGTTAACTTTAAACCATGTTAGTGGGTAAAAAAAAATCCTGTGATTTGATTGTCACCCTCAGGAGGCGTGTTTCACACTATGTCATGATTGTTCTGGATTTCTGGACTTTATGGTCATTTCGATCATTTTTGCAACCTGCCTCAAGGCCAAAATGTGTCTCCGGTTCAAACATTATCATTTGTTTACGCTCCACAATTGCAACACACAGCAGGAGGTGTCCAGTCAAGGTAAATTCTGTGGCAGTTGAATGCATTAGCCTCTACCATGTGACCTCCGGGTAGTAAAGATGCCAAGTCGCTTTCAACCCTCCAGCTCAACAGCAGCTGTTTGTCAAGTCCCAGGGAATCTTAAACAACCGGTACAGTGATGGCAAAGGACTTCCCTTAGGAAGCTGGGCACTCTGGTGGTCAGCTGGAATGGGAGGGGCAAAGGTAAAATATGCAAGATATGCATGGACCTGCCGGCTTCCAGGTGCACAGTAAACAAAAGCAGAGGTTCAGGAAGAAAAATGCTTCCCTCAAGTTCTAGTCCGCCAGGCTAAGACAAATTTTAGCCTTTCTGGTCTTTGAACCTTTGGTACCCACAGAGATTCTATGCACAAAATGTTGCCTCTTTGCAGCCAGTAATTCTTTGCAAATATTGCAAAAGAACAACAAATGAAAACATTTCCAAACATTACTATCAGTAATGAAAACAAAGCTGTCCTGGAGTTTATGATGTAAGGTGCTGCAGTCTATCTGCCAAAGTCTCAGACTAATATTCAGAAAGTCAATAATGAAAATAAATGAATGAACTATTAATTGTATCTGGTGATTCTATATTAATGTGTCAGTCTTTTCAAGATTCCAAGGTAAGGTGACTTCGTTTTAATTATCTCTATAAGTCAAATGCACTTTTCACAAATTCAATTTCATTTCTCTGTAAAAGCTTATCAAAATATATTTCAATACCTTGGCTGTTTTTGTCTTCCACACAATATGCGATTTCAAAATGATAGAAAAATACTATATGGTGATAAGGAACCATAGTAGGAACAGTATCTCATATATTTAGAATTATAAATTGTATGGATCAATTGTAGTTATAGACAATTTTGCTTCCTAGCTTCAGATCTGTTATGAGGTTACACCAAATGCAATTACACATTATAAATACACAAGTGTCAGATTTCAAAACCTATGAATGACCTGAGGACAATGTCTTCACCATTGGCTGTCATTAAGCCTTAATCAAAAACAAAAACACATCCAGAAGTGAAACAAAGTTCTGATAATTGGGTTCTATTCCTTCTGACCATAAATAAGGATACACAAGTAAAATGCAGAGAGAGGGGAACTCAGAACAAATCAACCACGACTGATTACACTGCACAACAAGGTTTTTGCTTCTTGAACACTGTTAGGTGCTCCTTATAGATTTTTGGCTGCTGATCACGAAAATCCCATCAAAATTTTCCCATTACGTACCGCTTCATCGAAATCTCCAGTTTTGTCATGTTTTATTTTTATATATATTTGTGTCCAAAAATTTTTGTTTCTGCAGTACACATATCAACAATGTTTTGTGCAGTCTGGGAATGTCCATGCATGGAATCAGGCCAGGTTGGAAACTGTTCTGTGGAGGTTTGCAGCGCAGGCATGCCTGGGTAGGTTGGAGCCAGCTTGACACTGCCTCAGCAGGCTATAAAAGTGCTCAATGGGTTAATATAGACCTGATGGTGTGTTTGTATTGTTCAGAACATTGCATTGCCTCACCAGCAATGTAACAAGTAAGCTAGATGTCAATGCCGTAACAGCAGTGATACATTCTGCTATATTTGTGGCGAATACATGCTTGTGCCTCAGAGACACTCATTGACTTCTCTTGTGAAGATGGTATATCATCTGTACTTCAGCTGTAAAGTTGGCGATCAAGACAAGGAAGGGGCGCCTCACATTTGTCGTGCGACACGTGCTGTCTGTCTGAGAGCCTGGCTCAGGGGCGCTCAAAAGACAATGCGGTTTGTTGTCCCGATGATACGGCGGGAACAGAAAGACCAGACTGTTTTCTTCTGTTTGACTAATATGCCTGGTTTCTCTGCCAAAAACAAGAAGTCAACTGAATATTCTAATCTACCTTCAGCAATGAGACCTGCGCCACATGACCAGTCTTCCAGTTCCAAAACCATCAGAGGAATGGACCTTAGACGAGCCAGATGAAGAAACTGCAATGCAGGGAACCGGCAGTGATAATGATCCGAATTTTGAACTGTGCTCTTCGGAGTGCTGGCACTGAGACTAGGGTTCTGTACCAGTAATCAGTAGGTCGTGGGTTCAAATCCCAGAAATGCTCTTATTGGTTCTACTCTGTTGGAACCTTGAGCAAGGTCCTTAACCTGCAACTGTTTCACCCTGGGTATGATGTTAATCTACAAGGCCCAGCCAGGAGGTCCTCCAACTAGTAGGGAATAAGCTGGGGGTTGGTGGCAGGATTGGCACTCCAGCCCCTGGAACAAGATTCCCCACTGGGCCAGTTGGACTAGTGTGGTGCTGAGGTATTACAGTGGGTACGGAAAGTATTCAGACCCCCTTCAATTTTTCACTCTTTGTTATATTGCAGCCATTTGTTAAAATCATTTAAATAAATTTTTTCCTCATTGACGTACACACAGCACCCCATATTGACAGATTTATTAAAAAAGAAAAACTGAAATATCACATGGTCCTAAGTATTCAGCTGCAGTGTTATTTGTAAAATGCAACAATATACACCAATCAACAGATACCAATAACAAGATATTGTATATAGTTTTATTTAGGTTATTTTATTCAGTCTTCAGTTGCTTAAATGCAAGGACATTTGGCCTGCAGCAGCAGTACAGGACAGCTGTGAGCAATATAGGGAAGCTAAAATAAGATGTCTATTCATAAGCAAAATTAGTTCTGTTTGCTGCAAGCAAACCGTAACATCAAGGACTACGTGTTGTGATGTATTAGTGACTTTAGAAGTGTACTTTGAACCTTATAATTATACAAAGCTATATGATTCAAAGGATGGCTTAATCATTTTTAATAAATTGTTATCAGTGTGTACTTTATTAGGCAACCAAGCATTTAATTAAACAGTCAAAACAAAATATTGCAAATTTTGTCCTCTTTAGAAACATTAATGACTATAGTCAAAATCTAAGTGAAGCATAAAATGTGTCATTCGGTGTACCCCTAAGATGCATGTTGTATGTCTGTGCCTGGTAGTATCTGAGGTAGTAATAGCTAAAAAGAAAAAAAAAACATAAGAAAATAGGTGTCACAACCCATCCTGTCCATCCCCTTTATGACCAGCACGGTTTGCTGCTGGTCCTCCTGAATCCTCATGTTTTCTTCCCAGCTGTGTGGTGCTCATAATTCCCCATCCTAACACGGTAAACGTTAACACCCGAACTGTACGAGCCCCTTGTTACTCCTACATATATGTGCTTCCTAGTCCTGTGTGCCCATGTCCAGTCATTAATGTCACTCCTCCTTTTGCCTGTGCCCATGTCCAGTCATTAATGTCACTCCTCCTTTTGCCTGTGCCCATGCAAAAGTAATTCTTCCCATTTTGACCCCCAGCTGTCCTGTTTGATTCCATGCCACTGTTTTTATAATAAAGCTCCTTTTGTTCTCCTCTAGACTGGCATCGAGTCATTTGTCCCTCATGTTATGACAGAATGCCCAGCTACCATTCCCTGGAGCTCCTTGCACTCTGCTTCTCCGCCTGCACGATCTCCCCTACACCCAACCTCCTCCGTTAGTCCTACCCAATTGCCTGCTTACCCTGGTGGTGCATGGACAGTCTGCTAATTGGCCCAATGAGTGACAGTGATCCGGAGGAGCCCAATGATAAGTGGGCAGAGTTCCGGGATGGTCGATATTGTATCGTTTGCAATATACCAGGAGAACTCCTCACAATAATAATTCATTATCCATAATGATAAACTCTAATTGATGGCGTACAGTGGTACCTCAGAACTCGAACTTAATCCATTCAGAACTGCGGATCGAATCCTAAAAAGCTCAAGTTCTGATCGAATTTTAGATCGAGCTCTAGGAAAAAAAATTTCGAACTGGTTGGTTCGACTTTTAAGAAATTTGACCACAACTCGAACTTTTTAGGATTCGATCCGGAGTTCTGAATGGATTAAATTCGAGTTCTTAGGTACCAATGTATATGTACTCAGCTAGTGTAAACATGCATGATGCTATCACAGTGAATGTGAGGCTGAGACTGAAGCGTTAGGTCGGCATTCACGGTTTGAATTCTGAGATTTTTTTTCGAACTGGTTGGTTCAACTTTTAAGAAATTCGATTTCTAATGAGTTTGAGAACTGAGGTACGACTGTATATGTGTGTGCGATATGCTCACAGGGCAGCCTACTATAACAACCATAGAAGAAGGTGGAGTAGAAAATGGAGCTACCTCGATCATCTGGAACTGGTTTGGTTACAGAAACTCTAATATGGAGCAAACAACTGTATTATGCAAAGTTTGCAAAAAAATTGTGCTTACAAAGGATGGTAACACATCCAGTTTGTTCCACCAACTCAAACACAAGCACAAACCTGAATATGAGGAAAGCCAGAACATGCATGAGGAGGAGACAGCAAGGTCGAGTAATGGTACACTTAAGAAAACTCCTGCTTAGATGAGAATTGTTGATGCATTTTGTCATTGCATTCCTTATGATGCAGTGGTGTTTTGCTTGGCTAAAGACATATCACCACTCCAAAGTGTCCAAAGGATTCCAGTGAATGATGCATAAAATGGATACTAGATACAATACGCCTTCAAGGAAGTATTTCTCCACCACAGTGCTGCCAGTGATGTATGAAGATGGTAGGTTACAAACAATGCTGTCTACATTGAAGTGAATGCTGTCTACATTGAAGTGAATGCTATCTACATTGAAGTGCCTCAACTACAGACATGCAACTGAGACATTCATTAGCCTCATGGTGCACTATAATTTTGAGTATGCACCATATATTTGCCAGTATTTCAATGTGTGTGTGTGTGTGTGAGAGAGAGAGAGAGATAGAGAGTGTGTACTACTGTTCAAAATGAGTAGTTATATGACTGAGTAACAAATAAAGTTATCGAACATCACTATTAAAGATTATGCTCATGAAGCTAACGTTTGTTCAGTGGGCAGGCATAAGAGAGAAATACAGACATTAAGAGAGAAAGAGTAAGCTCACCAATCGCAATGTGAAGGCAATGACTGATGCAAAACGGTCTTCTCCACTTGTTCAAGGCGACTATATTAGCTCCACTGTCCAACCTCAGGCACACCTGTTTCTCCTCATCTATATCCCATTCTTCAGAAACGGAAATGAAGTGTTTTTTTTTCTGGATGACCACGTGGGAGAAAACATTGCAAGTAGTTTGAAGCAGTTTCTTGAAGAATGAGTCAGAACTAAGCCGATGCTGCCTGTGACTCCTGGTTTTCTCGAACTTGCTGAGGCACATTGCTTCTCCAGATCCCTCTGGAGCCACCCTGCCTGCGAGTTGAGGAATTCTTCTGGGCCCACTCTACCCATCATCGCCTCTGCTGCACCTTCAGAGCCTGTCTTTACCTCTGCTGCACCTCCAGAACCAGGGTTCCAGGGCCCAGAGAAGGCTTCATCACCTGGGTGGCCTCCCTGCTGCCGCATGAATCTCCTGGCAGTCTCCACCAGCCCAACACCTGACTCCACAGCCACCACCAGACCGATGCCCGACTCCAATAGCCACCACCAGGTCAGATAGGATCGATCTAGAAGATGCCCTTTTGGAAGACTTAGAGTGGAACCCTTTGGGTCTTGCCCTGAGTTCTGCTCTGTGGCCCGCTGCCTTAGCCCAAGGCTTAGGCCGATCCAATCCTAGGTCCCAGGTTGACCACCGGTATCAGTTGAGGCCCAAGAAAGAGGCTAGCTAAGTGTCCGTCTCCCAGAGGAGAAGATAGGGGCACACTATCCGTACCGGCCACCCAGACTCCCACTAATTCAATACTGACCATCCAGGTCACTCGTGCAAAGGACCAGGAGGGTGTGCATCCAAAGGTCACTGCCCAGTTCAACAGGAGCCAGAAGACCCCCGGCTGTTCCCGACTTCCTTAGGCTGTGCTTTGGTGCCTGCCCTGTTACCCTGTCCTACCTCTATTTTCCTCTGGTCCTCATGGGTGGTGTCTCCCATGCTAGGAATGCCTGCCTTGGGAGTGGGGGGGGAGCTCTCTCACGACCCTTCCTGTTCATCCCCAGGTATGACCAGCAGGGGTCACTGCTGGTCCTTTAGAATCCTCCTGATTTCTTACCAGCTGTGAGCTGTTCATAATCTCCGATCCTAATGTGATAAGCATCAACACTTGAGAAATGTAGCGGTCCGTCATTAGTCCCGTATATGCACGCTTCCCACTCTTGGATCCCCTGTCCGGTCATTAATGCCAGTCCTCCTGTTGCCTGTGCCTATCCCAGAGTTAGTCTCCCCGTTCTGACTACACATAGTCCCAGGTTTTTTTTACCTGCTCCTGTTTGATAAAGCCCCTTTTGTTCTCCTGACGCCTGCCCTCGAGTTCTTTTTCTCTTTCTATTATGACAATAGGGTACTAACAATTTTTTTGCACTGAAATGCATGAATATGGCATTGGTTGTGTCATCATGAATAAGGTTATGATGTGCAGGCAATTCATCGTTTGCATGTTTATTCATACTCTAACATCTTATATTAATGTTACGCCTGCTGTAGCACGTTGCTTTAACGTCACCACATGGCGCAAGTCGCCCTCTGCCTTCTAAGCAACTAAGAAGAAACTTAAAGTAAAACAATTAAGCAAGCAGCCAAAGTAGGCTTTTGCAAGAAATGTGTAATCAAATGAACGCGATCTTGTTATGAAACATTCAGCGGGTGAATTATTTATGGAAGACAGTGTCAGAGCACAAAACCTTTCTGACAAAAATGCCGATTTGAAACCCTCGGCAATGACACAGCCGAGCAAAGACTTGTAGTTCAGCTATGTATCCTCTGTATGGCTGCATAAGCCCCCTCTCTAACAAGGGCCACCAGCAGCCATTATAATGAGAAATGTAGGCACAGATATACCTTTAAAGCTTTGTTTTACACCTAAAAATTGCTAATGGCTAACATGAATGGAACCCCCAGAGTGAAAGGTTAACAAAATCCACATTACCTGTATCCAGAGCTGTAGTGCTCATTGAAAATACCAGTAGTAGGTCATTGAGGCCCTGGATTTTCAGACAAGTTCTTTCAACCAGCCTCGTTTCGCATATTTCAAACGCGGTCTTTACACAAGTTTCTGTCAAGGAAAGGGAATGTCACAAAGGGACTGCTGTTTTGATGAGACTGCATTGTTAGGATGCTGTCAAACATATTACCTCACCCTACAACGCTCCAGTCACACATCCACAAACCCCTTCCTTCAAGCGTGGCATTTTCAGGGAAATTGTGCAGTCAATTATTTAAATGTCAGCACAAGGTACGTGCACAATGCGTGGGCATCTGCTCTGGCCCAAGGAAAACAATTAAGGCAAAGGAGAAAAATACTGCATAAACAAAATTCAGTATCAGAGTTTGCTTAAACAGAAAACAACAGTTCAACTTTTCTGGAGTGACTATAAAAAATGCTGCAAGCATGAGAATTTCACATGTACCGAATTTATTAATTCCAGAAAACTCCACAGGTAACTTCTCCATGCATTTGCATGATATCAACTGATTCATTTATTGCTGATGTGGCTGTGTACCTGTATTGATCTGCTTTCCTTTATTTAAATAACCACAAAACAGACAATTAAGAGACAGGCTGTCAGACATTAGAATAATAGCAACAGAATCCTGGCTCATAAGTTGTTCTCTCCCAAACAACAAATAAATATTTATAGGGATTTTTTTAGTGCATCATTTTGTGAGCTTTTGCAAATCACTGCCTTTGAGAACCCAGCTGAATATGTCAGCACTGGCCTTTACAAAGCAGCCATACATATTAAACAGGGTCCGTTTACGGCTAGGAATCAGAGCCTGTCTCTTGAGGAGTGTGACAGCATAGCACTCGAAACACGGGCCCTGGCCCTTACTTAATTAAAAACAGGACTCCTGCTTGTAATGCGCTTTGATGCCGGAATGCAGTAGACTGTGTCAAAAATTGCATTTGAACTTTGAAAGACTTTCACTGACAGTAGAGAGAATGTTATACAGGAAACATCTATCAAAGCCACAGACATCTAGGTATGAAAATGCTGTCAATGCATACTTTGATGGTCAAATCATATAATAAAAATACTTATAGTTTTGCTTTAAAATGAGACATTATGAGACAAAACAAATGCTTTTATTATAAACAGATTTATTTTGGTCTAAGTTTTAACTGGAGTATATTTAATGTCTAGAAAATATTATCTCTTCCAAAAATGTGACCAAAAGAGTACCATACCCAATTTTAAAAGGTAAATTTATGCTGCCATTAATTCTATATTACAAATGATGTAATTCCCATAAATATCTAATAAAACTTGTGTAAAGACAGCAGTTCCTAAATACATTTATTAGGTATTTGTGTGTATTCTGGTTGGCACAGCGGCTTCATGTGTCGTACTGTAGCCTTCTGTGTTGGGGATTTGAACCTTGTGCTGTGTAGAGTCTATGGGCTGGATTTACAAAGCTAGGCAAATTGGGTACAATGAAAAAAAGTGACAATGGGAGTGACCAGTTCTGCAGGTGATCTATCAAAATATGTGCAAATTTATGAAGACAAATGCAGTCAGTTCATTTAAATAATGACCGACCCAATCTACCAAAGGCAGTGCAAAATAAGATGTGCTTTTTCGGTGTTAAGTAATTATACAATTTGCCCTAAATTACCTACCGCTATCTTAGGAAATCACTTTGCGTGATTCATTTAATAAATACTCTCCTCCTCCAAATTTCCCACTTTGTTAGGGAACTGCTACAAATGCATACGCAATATGGTCAGTTACAAAATTAACTGTTTCAATACTTTACTACTGCTAACTTTTCACTGCATGTCTTAACTAAATCCAGACAGTGCTATTTTAATGCTAAAAGAGGGTGTGCTTCCTACACCTAATCTCATTTCCTCCTAAGGCAGTTAAGCAAACTGGTGTCTTTAAACTGGCCATACTATATTTTGTTTGAGTGTATGTGCCCTATGATGTGCTGGATGGATGGATAGATGAATGGATGAATATTCACACAATGCACACAATGCCTTTGTAGCACTAACCAACATAGACTTCTGAATTCTTGAACAACATTTCCAAAGAGTGTAAATGATGAGAGGGTCAAAGGACATTGACTTAAGGCCACTGATGTTATCAGTATTGAAATGATCTTCCTGAATCAGATAAGAAAAAGTCTTGTCACACAGCAGACTTAAAAAATGTCTCTATACATTAATACAGTAAAGTCAATCCTGCAGAGTTCTACAAAAACATGCGGAACATTACAAAAGAACAATAAATCCAATACCTATTGTAGAAATTATAAAACCATCAACCAGAAAAATAGCAATATGCTGTAGAGAGAAACATCTACATAACATCTACACATTATATGGGCAAAAGTTTGCATCTAAAAGACAAATCAATAGATCATACATTTGCCTGTTGTTTAAACTATGTGTAAATGAAATGGTATCTACCATATACTGAGGTTTTTGATGCTACACAGACAGTAAGACAAAAAGGCCAGGCCAATTTATTGTTCACGTCAGAGTAAGCTTTAATTACACTGATATATCCCACCTTGCTGAAGCGTAGTGCTGCTGGTCAGCCGCCCTCACTTTTCATTATGCTGACGATCTGAGGCGAAATATAGACCAGCTTATCAAATCAGAACAACCTAACCACGCTCTTCTTTAAATTAAACTTCTAAATTCAGTTCTTTTCAGCTTGTTTCCCTTTAACAAACAATGACTGACAACACCAACAGAGTAGCAAGAGGACATGTGAACTCCACACATACTGTAAACAGGATTCAAATCTCTTACCCACTTAGCCATCATGCTCACGCAATTAAAATAAAGACAACTTGTCAGAAAGCACACAGGGAAATACAAAGTAAATGAAAAGCAAAAATGTTACAGTTACATAAAAACACTATAAACTTCTAAGTGAAGTTAGGCTGATTGCTTATGCTAATTTCTTTACTAGGTGAAAGGGACGAAGCCCAGAGCAACCAGCATTTTAACGTCAGAGGAAAAAAAATTAAATCTGGCTTTTAATTTCCATGAACTCAAAGGTAAGTGAAAACAGGTGGATGGGAAACTTGACATATTGGCGGATGATGGGACCGTGTCCCCTTCATTAACGCATGGCTTCACTGCGGGTCATTGGGCGCAGCCTGAAAAAACTGCACAATCTGGAAGGGACTTCTCAAAAACTTGTTAAGATGCTCCCTGAATTCAGGACAGTCTGGCTTCCTGGAAGCTTAACAAACGCAAGTACACACTCACTGAAAGGCATAAACACTGAGTCGGATCAAAGGGTATGGGTCACCAAAGCAAGACTTCCTGAGCTCATCATTAATTGACCCCTTTATTACAGCACAAAACAATACGAGTTTTCACAGAATATCAACATATATGTGTCTGTCGGGATTTCAGCACTGATAAGTAGAATCATATTTAGCCATGTGCATTTACTGTTACTGTTTACTGTTACTGTTACTCAATCAATTCGTTTGTTAGCAGGTTATTGTCTTCATGTTCCTATTGTTTGATACTCTGTTTCCTTGTCCTGCTTGGTGTGTTGTTCTATTCCCTGGTTGTATTATATAATGGTTTCTTTAATTTTGTTCTTTATTTTTTTCCTGTTTGTTGGCCTATAGCGGTCGCATTATTTTGTGCTTCTCCTCAGTGTGTTCAGTTTGTTAATAAACCCCTCTCGAAGCTGCTCAGTGAATTGTCACTTTTTCCCACTTGTGCCATGCCCCGATGTGACATTTACATATTTACCGAAATGTTCTCAATGCTGCCTTGATGAAAATTTACACTGATCAAATCCCCAATATGCTCAGTATAAAATATTCCTTTCAAAATTATCAACCAATGCCCCCAAAACATTTTAGGCTCTGTTTGACGATCTAATGCAAAACGTAAAGCACAAAGCGGAACTAATATTTATGGGCGTGTCCAAATCTGTTTCACTATTTTTACCGCGGAAAAAAAAACTTTGCGCCAGCGCAAGATGGGAAGAGGTTGTCCCAACACTCTTAATTATTCAGAGGCGTTTTTGGGGCTTAACAAGCAATAAACCAATCGGAATGCTTCGTCACCTCACCTTGAAACGGCCTCGGTACATGATCTACTGCGGATTGCTATTAAAAAAAAGGCGCGATTCCTCCGCAAGCCAGGTGTGCATGTGCGCAAGGTGAAAATGCGTGAGCACATCATCTGCGGGAGCAGCACTGTTCCACCTAAAACTTTTGAGGTGAAGCAGGAGTGGGATGTAGTATGAGTGAGTGTGTCCTCGTTTTCTGGCATAACCAGAAATTCGCGCACTATAATGTTAGATGTTAGAAGATGGGGAAAGCAGAAGTTCGCTGCTGATTAATGAGAGCAGAGGCTGAGAACGGGGACTAAATTATGCGTGTTTGTTTTTTATTTTAATTTTGGGTCTGCAGATCGCAAAATATAAATAAAAGTGCAATCTTTGTACAAATAAAACACAACCTATGTTTTGGAACACACTGTGAAGACAAATACCCTTAATAAAATAAAGGCTATCTATCTATCCTACAATTTTAAGGTGTTTTGAAATGTTCAAATAAAAGGTAGGCTAATAGGGCGGGTATTTTTCTGCATCTCACAATTTAGATTTCTTACCAGGCTACGGACGATTCAGCTCTCCTGCCAGCTGACCCCTCCTTGCCCACGCTGATGCCGGCATGCACTCCTTTGTTAGCATCAGCGCATGAAATTCAGCAGCACACCTTCTATTATCCTCTAATGTGACCTCATTTATGTCCAACAGACATCCATCATGCATGCCAATGATACACAACATACAACATGCCACAAAGGATGCTGCAACCTTCTGAGGGCTGTATTGTAATGTTCCACCTGACTTATCTAAATATTTGAAACGCGTTTTCAGCATCCAAATGTCCTTTCAATTACGATACATGCTTAATTCTGATAATGACAGATGTTTTTTATAATATGGTTTGCTTTTTACTTAATATGTATTATTTTTCTTTAGGTGTTTATTAAACAGTACGATTACGTGAAAGAACCAGATGTTCTATACAATACAACGTTTATAAGTAAAATACAATAACAAAAACCATTAGCATATTCTGTGTCCGTTTCTGAAAAGTGCCGCTTAAATACCATTCAATACGCCACTTACTTTAAACGTGGTTTTTGTTGGTGAAAAGCGCAATGTCGTTTCGCTGCCTTAAAATAGCAGCATGCCGACAATGCGCCCTGCCAAGCCTCGTAAAAAAAATAGCACTCCTATGAGTGCAAAATGATTTACTGTTTTCCCGACGTACGCGCATGACGTGAAAATGAGCAATGCGTTAGTACGAAACCAGCAAAACCACTTTGCGTCACGCTTTGAGTTTCTTACTTACGGACTCTACTGAAAACTGCCAGCTGGTTCCTGTGTCAAAGAAACAGCAGTAAAGTCCACACCAGGAGACAACTAAAAGTATTAATACCGAGACTGGGAGCAACAAACTGGAAATGAATACAGTACAACGAGGAAGCTTCTTTCAGACAATGTTTATGCCTTATGATCATTATAAGTACAGAAAGACATGGTTTCTGTAGGTGGCAGATGATTAGTAGGTTTTGTTTTTTTACAGACTTCATGGAAGATTGGAGAAATAATCACTCTTGAAATAACTTTCCTTTTGAACCACAATACCAAACAAATGTCCCTTCTGAGATGTATGATGTGCCAAAGGGTTTTCGTGTTTGACTTCTCTGTAATTATCAAAAGGCCTAGTTCAAGCAGTTCTAGCATATTTCTTTTATGATGTATAATATGATGCAAAATATACTCTGTTGCATAATAAGCCATGGAAACTTGAATTTGTAGTCAATAACCCTTCTGGGTAATAGTTCAATATTACCGACACATATAAGTCATGATTGTGGCAAGTTTATGCATCAAATTCATCTCAATTGTGCTTTGGGAATCTGCAGTGCAGTAGGTGACAGTGACTATGCAGGAGACAAGGTGTTGCCTAAATTAAATTAAATTAAATCAGTGAGTGAGAAGAGAGGGGATATCAGATTGTTTAGTGTATCAAAGCATCTAATCACTTTGATTTTTAAACAAGTGTGGATTTCTTACTATGAAATTATCAGACACTGATACAAAGGAACGAAATGAATATTTACTGGAGTCAGGGGGTCTTGTATTTTTAATAATAAAATTACTGATTTTTTTGCAGTGGATGCTCATTGGAAGAGCTACCAATTTTACATGCTGATATTTGAAATCTATTTTCCCTGCGTGGAACTGAATTGCAAATATTCTAATCTGAAAATGAAAACCCCACATTGCTTAGCTGTGTGTAGCCACTAGGTGCCTAACAACATACAGAAAACATACAGTGGTAATATATACTCACTGATGATTAACCCTTTATGAATAAATACCCACATTACTGCAGACAGAAACCGTATTCAGCCATTCATCATCATCATGGATAAACACTGCAGCAAGCATCAACGAGCAGGCAGCCATGCGGCCGAGGCAGGTCACGCGCAGCAGGTTGTCAGTAATGCAACAATCTAAATTGGAAATAGGGAATGGAAAGCCTTAGCTGGTGGGGAATGTTAAGGATCTCATAGGCCCTCTTCTCAGTGGACACCACTGAGGTACCCATGTTACCAAACATGACCTTTCCTGTTTCCCACCTTACACAGTAAATTCTGTCTTCAGTGGCCCAATCTTCCCCTCGCGTTTACGTCTTTGAAGCTTTTCCCCGAAAAACAAGAAGATATAAATACACAAACAAGTACACAGTGCATCTGCATTATAAAGAAAAGGGATACTGAGGTATAGGTGGAGCCCATTTTATACAAAGAAATGATGAATTACGGTCACATTAATTTTAATTTCAGCAAATCTCTGCCTCACTCCATCCTCTATTGATTTTCCCTGGCAGAACTCGTTAGTGGAAACAGGGCATACTTGGATTGAGGAGGGGAGGGTGGAAGGGACCCGATAGGTCGGGAAGAGCGAGAGGAGCATGGTCTGTGCTGGGAGTTGTGTGTCCTTCCAGATGGGGGGCGGCTTTGGAGCAGGCATGCGGGGCTCTGCTGCTCTGGAACTACAAGCAGCTAAAGGACAGTCGTACCCCGGGTAATATAGTATGTTTTACTGCACGTATCACGTCATACTGTTAATAACCAGCGTTTCTGACAAATGCATTATAATAAATGCCCGTGTCTTGATCAGACAACTAAAGATACATTCTTTGCAGATCACTTTTACAATTTAACACCCTTTTACAAACATGAACTGCTTTAACTGGATTTAAATGACCCTTTGGCATTAATAAAGTATCGATACTATGACATTATGTATAGTATCTATTAAAGCACTGTTCTGTTTCCCTGATGGATGGCTCTTCAGGACTTCCCTATAGAAATTTGACCTATGTTATAAAGTATGATATTGGGCATTGCTTCAATGGTCTAAAGCATGTAGACTGAAATGCATGCCACAAGTTCTTTTAGGCTGTGGCCAACCCACTTTTACTAGATTAACAGTGGAAAATTGGTTGCTGCACCAGATGTATGGTCGAAAAAGGTTTTACTAAGTCCTGTAATTAGTCATGGGTGTGTTTGAGCCTAACATGCTATAAACCAATCAGATTGTTATCTTTCATTCTATTTAAGAGCCAGGTTTACTTGCACCTTGGCTATTATGATGGTGGATTTAAGAAGTAGTAGAAAAGAACACTTCTTTGCAGAGGAAACGGATCTACGTATGCCTGAAGTGAAAGCACGTGAGCAGACTCTCTATGGCAACAGGATTCCATAAAAGTAGAGGGGTGTTTCTCAATACAAAGAATTCAAAGATCATAATTGTGATATTGGCAAGACAGGACTTGTAACTTGCTTCCCAAGAATTAACTTGGTGGGCCAGTTAATCATGGGATTGGGCTCATTTGCTTAGGAAGCAACCAATATATCCTCGTCCAGAATCAGGGGCTGCATCCTCCGAAGGACCTGGTCTATGAAGGTATAGCCTTTGCGAGCTGCGTTCCTTGAGGGTCAAGCAGAAAGTGTGGTCAAATGGCACAGTCTGGTCTACAGATAATTTCCTATTTGCATCACCAGCTGTTCGCACTCTTACCGTTCAATCACAAAGCGGCACTCCCATCACTTAACCCAGACACACCCACTTTACCTCTGCAAAATGAATCTTGAAATATGTTGGGCTGCAAAGGATCCATCATAATCCAGTGGGATGGATTTCTAGCCTCGAAACGGGGGGGCTTGGAGGCTTTTCATATTTTTGTGATGCATTTCATATTCGAATGCAGCCCTAAAAGGATACAGCCCATGAAATCAGAGACAACCCTTGATATTTGGGATGAGGCAAGAACAGCATCCTGGAATTTTTACTGTCCTCTGTACTTCAGTTTGTGGTATTGGAACTGGTCTTCGGCAATGGAAGATGACATCAATCGGGCACACAAGAACAAAAGTATGGTCAAGTGCGCATACTGAGAAACATCTGAGGTCTAAATTCCCACGAGATTGGAGTGTGGTGTGGGACAAATTTTAATTTTTGAATGCAGGTGCAGGTGGGAACTGATTGATATGTTTGAGGGGAAAAGAATTAAAACAAGAATTGTTGAAATATATTTTTTTATTATTTATGTTCATGAGTGTAAAGAAGTTACATTAAAATTTTAACTGAATAAAATAAAAATAGGGTAATATGACTAATATTGGTGTTTACATGGCCAGGCTATATTGGAACTTTGGAAAGTACATTAGCATTTTGAAAGTTAGCACCCAGCCAATGATGACAGAGGCAGCACAAAAATAGTTTAGTATCTTCTTAAGGAAAGGTTAATGTAAAACTACATGACTGCTTAATGTCAAACTAAGAGGAAAGGGGATATTTGGCCGTTCTTTAATTATGACAATGTGTGTTCATTTTTGGAGGACCAGACTACTCTGACATTCACTGCTCAAAACTGCTCACTGTGCATGCAACTCAAAAGTGAGAACTACACTAAAAACTGAAACATTTCACAAATGTGTGGATTTTACTTGTGCAGTTATTGCAAATGGCGTTGCAGGCAAAATACAACTTATGTTTGACTAGCTTACTATTTTGTGAAAAATGTAGCCTGTTAAATGTTAGCACATTTGTTGAGGCTACAGTTTTGTCTTCGTTCCATCTGTCTTCTGAAACCGCTTCTCCTATTCAGGGTACCAGGCGGTCAGGAGCCTGTAGGTGCAGAGAACTGCAGAGCACACATACTGTACAGGCCATTTGCCTACTGCCATTGAACTGTGGGGGAGAAACTGCAGTAGCCATGGAAAACCCCACAATGACAGATAGAGAGAGCAGCCAAGCTCCACATACAGAGCAAATTAGATGTGCAAATGAATGATCATTCACATTGTAATCATTTTAACCTTTTTCATGTTTGTGTGCTGCTGCACATCCTTGTGTGTGTAACAAGCAGTGTACGCACATGCCTATGTATTATTATCTGAATAATGTTCTCTTAAAATAACAGTTAAATACTGTGACATTGTCTTTAGACCAGGTTTTTGTTGGTCAAAAGCGCGATCCATCGACTCGATAGCAATGTCCCAGCACTGCACCTCACTCCATTTCAAGATGGACAAGTCCACGGGCACTTAGATAGTCGCAAGTACATTTACTATTTATATAACATGGGTGCCGGATGGGAAAATGACAACTGTGTCCAGCTCGTGCTAGCCAAAAAATGTTAAATTAGGCCCATTATTGGAAAGTTTAATTAAGTTCGGTAACTTTAGGTAAGTCTGCCTGTAGTAAAATATGTACTACCTGAAACTGAAATGATTGGAGAGCCTATTTTGTTTACCTTGCATTTTATTTGTTATCATATTATTTACTCATGTTGATGTGAGTTGATGACTGATCGGCTATTTTATTATAATGCCGTAATACCAGCTGCCATGAGGAACAGTGATGCGTTACTCAAGCCGTTCCATTACTGGCAATTAAAAGACACGGGGTGGGTTGGCGATCAATTCAAACTCACAGCGCTGCCACTTGAATGGAACTCCATTATCCAGGCTGCCATTTACAATATTAGGGACGCATTCTGGCTCCTTGGCACCCTTTGCGCGGTGTACAGAGCCTTTAAAGAAACGAATAAAACTGAGAGCTGAAGAGAAGACGACATCATGCATCAAGGCAACGGACAGAGCCGGCTGCCCACTCAAATCAAGACTGACATACTTTGTTATCATCGTAGCGACGTGGACGTCAGGCTCCTAGGATGAACAGAGAGCGGAAAGTCAATTAGCCCCCATTGAGGGATCGATGATGGTAATGTGACCCTCCCTGCAGTAAGTGTAACTGTCTGTGAGTAATTAGTCCCCTTGATGTGCCAGACAGCACGGATGAAAGGCGCGTGTGCAGGGAACAGGGACTGAGAGCGGGGAGGAATCGGGGGAAACAGGTGTTCGGATCTGCGCCGATTAGAAAAGGACACTGTAACCCACTGATTGGAGAGGACATTTCACAGGACTGGCAAAGACAGAAGCCGGATGCCTACGTCCCAGCAGAAGCAGTGATTTAATATGTCTGCTTTAATCTAACCTAAATGCATTTAAGCCAGTCATCAAGCAGAATGACAGCAGAATGATCTATATCAGCCATGATTTAAAAAGATCTTGATAAAAGAGACAGATTCAGTAAGGAGTGACTGATGTGTTGTATCAGTCATTACACACCAATCTAAAGTAATCCATTTATTACAGTGATATCTGACTGTGTATTTATTAACTAGACACAGCAAGCCGAATTAAAACGTCATATTGAAAAATCCCACACACTATTATATTTGTTTTGTCAGTTGTGTTGCATAAAATAAGTTTAATTGAAGGACACTTAATAAATGATTACGCTGATGTTCCGGACCACTAAATCAATTGGTAATTAAACAAAAAGGTGAAATGCTGCAGACATAGCAGTCTTTGAGGCCTGGAGATCGCTAATTGCTGGTGTGAGTGAGTGATAACCTGAAACAGCCTTTGGGTTGTTTTCTAAAAAAAATCCAATAGTAATTTGTATAGGGAGATCTCAGGACTGAGAGGTGACAAGCTTGTGGAGAAGCTGTGGGGACGTTAGCACACCTGGGCACACGGCTGTTGGGTTGGTCCCAGGGCCTTCTCTACATTCCCCTCACATTCAGACACCCCCACTAATCGTTAATATCAATTTCAGCAGCACAAATTACTTTTCTAGAATAGATCTCTGTTACAGCCAATGTCAGAATGGGTGTCAGAATCACAGGGTCCTAGCACCGGTCTGCTGGCCTGTAATCTCTGACACTTTCTCATGGCTCGTTCACCTTATCTTCCTGACACCACCGCGTTCTCCATTGACACTGGGATGGAGTCCTGCTCTTCTTTAAGAGCAAGGACTGATAACAAAAATAAAATAAAGGATAAACATGGTTTTCCAGTACCCTGAAGCTGCTGATTTTAATAGTGTAACTATTAACCGCAGATATTAGGAATTCTTGCACAGAGCTCCAGCACAAAATCTTTAAAAGAGGGAGTAGGGACGCACCGATACTGATACCGGCATCGACTATCGGGCCGATTCTACACTCATATACTGATGCTCACATTTTGCCTGATAAAAATTGCCTGATACCAAGGACCAATACCATTTAATTGCAACATTACGATAAAAATCAAATCCGCTGCATTTTGTTAGACTGTAAGGTCTGTTCTGCTAAAGTGTCAACGGGAGGAAGGGATTAACACAAGTAATTTGATAAAATGACGCACTGTAGTACAGAGTACACAGAATTTGCTAATGCTAGCAGAGAAAGACCACAACAAAAAAACTTTAGCACAAATTATGGAAAAGCAAGAGAAAATGCAACTGAAGCATTATTTATATCTAACATTAAATAAATTTAGTTATTTAATGTTAGATATAACTAATGCTTCAGTTTCAATCACAAATAAAAGTACACATGGCTGCATGCAAGGGCGGCATGGTGGTGCAGTGGTTAGCACTGTTGCTGCACACCTCTGCGACCTGGGTTTGAGTCCCCGCCTAGGTTCCATGTGTGTGGAGTTTGCATGTTCTCCCTGTGCTGTTGGGGGGGTTTCCTCTGGGTACTCTGGTTTCCCCCCACAGTCCAAAGACATGCTGAGGCTGATTGGTGTAGCTGTGTGTGTGAGTGTGCCCTGCGCTGGGCTGGCCCCCTGTCCAGGGTTGTTCCCTGCCTCGTGCCCATTGCTTTTGGGTAGGCTCTGGACCCCCCGCGACCCAGTAGGATAAACGGGTATAGAAAATGGATGGATGGATGGCTGTATGCGTTCTTTGCTACCATAAAAAAAAATAAACATGACCGAGCAGACCAGTCAGACCTGGTCGCTGCAAATTACAGATACCTTTCAGGGGAGGTGCACGACAGGCTATGGTGTAGGGTCCACGCCTATGTCATACTTAAGGGGTCCTTTTGACGCAGATGTATAACTCTAGGTTTTGTTCCTCCTTTCAAGCTGAGAATTGTGAATCATATTATAAATCATTGAATTGAAAACTCAGGTTTAAAGTAAAGTAAATAAATGCATAAAGAGGAAACTGCTTATAGTGATCATGGTTATATTGTGATCAACTGCTTATATGAATCAAAAAGCTTGGGTTAGAATCATCCCTATGCAAATACTGTTTAAATAATCCACTTGTAGTAATTAAGTAGCCCACTTACAGTGTTGATTTTGGTTCGTTTTATACATGACAATGTATGGAAAAAATTACAACCACAATATTTATTTTTAATTTACCTTGATAAGCTTACTTTGCCTTGCAGTGATTACGCTGTCTGCTTCTGGCTAGCTACCTGATGCTAGAAAACCTGATGCGAAAAATAAAGTCATTTTCTCTCAATGACGAATATACTGTAGATTCATCAAAGCTTATGATCAACTGCCAAAAACAAGCCAACGAGATGCATCAGCGAAACTACAGTAAGTTGTATTTTATGTACACTAGGCTACTGTATTATAGCGTATTTGAATTATACACTTCTGTAATTTTATTTATACAGTACTGTAATTTGAAAAAGCTGTACTGTATTTTGAATGTCTATAATATTCAGTAAATAATGTCACGGTCTATTTTATTACCTTACAGTTATATAATAAATATAACTGCCAATTAGATGGTAATCTGTCAAGACATAAAGGAAAAGAAAAAAAATATATAGGCTAAATGTATCAAGTTGTTATTATATATGTATGCTTTGTTTAATTTAAGCCTGATGTTCACTTACACACAAAAGAATGATCACAGTTTCTTCTACACAGTGAGGCAAAGCCTGCAACCTATTAATTAATCACTGGTATCGGATTGGTACTTGGTATCACCCGATATCCAAAGCTGAGGTATTGTATCGGCATTGAGACAGAAAAAGTTTAGGAATAGGAAGGATTGATTACACTGGTATACAGTGATTTTGTTGCCAACAATGTCTGAATAGTTTTATATTAAGTTTATGGTGCTGATTAAGAATATGACTTCGGTTTTGGCTCGAAAATGTGCCAGCTGTCAAACGAGCATAATGCACATGCTGTGAAATATGTGGACTTGGTGAAGCCAAAACAGGCAAAAAAAACCATGGACATCTTCTTTTGACTGCATTTGTGAAGCCCAAATGGAACCTCTTCCTTTGGCCAAACTACATTTTTTCATGGCCCTATCACGAGCATTTCAATCATCCATCCATCCATCCATCATCTCCCGCTTAATCCGAGGTCGGGTCGAGGGGGCAGCTGTCTCAGCAGGGAAACCCAGACTTCCCTCTCCCCGGCCACTTCATCCAGCTCCTCTGGGGGAATCCCGAGGCGTTCCCAGGACAGCCAAGAGACATAGTCCCTCCAGCGTGTCCTGGGTCTTCCCTGGGGACTCCTCCCAGTGGGACATGCCCGGAACACCTCACCAGGGAGGCGTCCAGGAGGCATCATAAGCAAGAACAAGACCCTGAGATACTTAAACTCCTCCATTTGGGGGAGGACCCCATCCCCATCCCGGAGAGAGCATTCTACCCTTTTCCAGATGAGGACCATGGTCTCAGATGTGGAGGTGCTGATGCTCATCCCAGCCACTTCACACTCTGAAGTCACCAAACCGGACACCCTCAATTCCCTGGCTGCGCCTAGAAATTCTGTCCATAAAAACTATGAAGAGAATCGGTGACAAAGGGCAGCCCTGACGGAGTCCAACCCTCACTGGAAACGAGTCTGACTCATTGCCGCCCATGCGGACCAGGCTCTGGCACCAGTCATACAGGGACCGAACAGCCCTTAAAGGAAGCTCGGCACCCCATACTTCCAGAGCACCCCCCACAGGACTCCTCAAGGTACACAGTCGAATGCCTTCTCCAAGTCCACAAAACACATGGAGACTGGTTGGGCAAACTCCCATGAACCCTCCAAAACTCTGCGGAGAGTATACAGCTGGTCCACTGTTCCACGGCCAGGGAGAAAACCACTCTACTCCTCCTGGATCCGAGGTTCAACAATCCGGCAGACCCTCCTCTCCAGAACCCCCCAATAGACCTTACAAGGAAGGCTGAGGAGTGTGATCCCCCTATAGTTGTGATACCCTTCTTAAAGAGGGGGAACACCCTGGTCTGCCAATCCAGAGGCACTGCCCCCGATGTCCACGCGATGCTGCACATGCGTGTCAAGCAGGACAGCCCCACAGCATCCAGAACCTTTAGGAATCTCATCCACCCCCAGGGCCCGGCCACTGAAGAGCTTTTTAACCACCTCAGCGACCTCCGCCCCAGAGATAGGGGAGTCCACACCCAAGTCCCCATACTCTGCTTCCACATTGGAAGGCACGTCGGTGGGATTGAGGAGGTCTTCGAAGTACTCCTTCCACAGACCCAAAACGTCCTGTGTTGAGGTCAGCAGCACCCCATCCCCACCATAAACAGTGTTGATGTTGCACCAGAGCTGCCGGATGGTGGACTAAAAGTCAATCATCGAACTACGGCCCCTAGTCCTGGTGCCAAGTGCACATATGGACATCCTTATGCGTCAACATGGTGTTCATTATGGACAATCTATGACGAGCACAGAAGTCCAACAACAAAGCACTGCTCGGGTTCAGATCAGGGGGGCCGTTCCTCCCAATCACACCCCTCCAGGTCTCACTGTTATTGCCCACATGAGCATTGAAGTCCCCCAGCAGAACAAGAGAGTCCCCGGGAGGAGTGCTCTCCAACACCCCTTCCAAGGACTCTAAAAAGGGTGGGTATTCTGAACTGCCGCCTGGTACATAAGCGCAAACAACAGTCAGGTCCCGTCCCCCCACCCGAAGGTGAAGGGAGGCTACACTCTTCCAGTGTGGTAAACCCCAATGTACAGGCACCCAGCCAGGGGGAAATAAGTATGCCCACCCCCTCTCGGCACCTCTCCCCACAGGCAACTCCCCCCTCCATGAGACTGGTTCCAGAGCCCAAGCCGTGCGTCGAGGTGAGCCTGATTAAATCTAGCTGAAACTTCACAACCTTACGCACCAGCTTAAGTTCCTTCCCCATCAGAGAGGTGACATTCCATGTCCCTAGAGCAAGCTTCTGCAGCCCAGCTCACATTGCACCCGACCCATATGGCCCCTCCTACAGGTGGTGTGCCCATTGGAGGGGGCTGTGCCCGACCAGGCCCCACGACTACAGGCTTGGCCACCAGGCACTTGCCATCGAGCTCCACCCCCAGGCATTTCAACGATTTCTGGCTAAATATCAGACAGGTGTTCCCATGATGCCCTTCCTTTGGAAGGACTTGGCAGATTTGATCTGGGTGAATATTCACCACCACAATAACTACAGCAATAAATGAACATGCAAACGCGCACACTCTAATTTTATTTTCAGACTCCTTCAACGCTTCCTCATTCATTTCATTACCTAAGACACTGTTAAAGAGTCAAAAGACAGAACAAAAGCTATGAAAAAATAATTTTGTTGATCTGTACTACGAGTAAAAATGCAACTACCATACTTTTCTTTTGCATTAGGGACAGTGGATGCAATCATTAATTTAGTATGAGTAACAAGAACTGCACATTGGATGACAGAGCATTGTGGTCTAATGAATATAAAAAAGTCATCAGGGAACTTAAGAAGATTAAAACAGCATTAGGAAGTTGACTCAAAAGGGGAAAGGTCATTTTACATTTGACAATCTTTTAAAGTCTTATCTGTCTACTAAGCTTCTTTAAAAGCAAATCACAGCACACACATGCTAATACATCGGCAAGCAGCTTCTGCAGCCACAGATTAATAATGTCTTTAGCTGCATGTCTAAATATGGAAAACATCATTGCCATCAACGAAATGAACATGTGGAACACAATTATGTGCAGTGTGCACATTGTTGAGCTACCTTCTTTTTTGGGTCCATGTTGATCAGTATATATCACTAAGTCACAGGGCTTCATGTACGCCATAGAACATTTGTAGCATTTCTTGTGTATATCAGTTGAAATACAGAGTGTCCATAAAGTCTCTTTATAAATTCAAAAATTGTATTACAAAGGCATTTGATGAGATATCTTCTAACATCACTAATCTAAAGCAGAGGATCACTGATGCCATTGCCACCAATGATGAGGCTATGCTACAGCGAACATGGTGACATCACTAATCTAAAGCAGCGGTTTACTGATGCCATCGCCACCATTGATGAGGCTAGGCTACAGCGAACATGGTGACATCACTAATCTAAAGCAGTGGTTTACTGATGCCATCGCCACCATTGATGAGGCTATGCTACAGCGAACATGGCAAGGAATCAAGTACCGACTTGATGTACTTCGGGCAACTAATGGTGCCCATATAGAGGTTTATTAAAAGATGCAAAGCTTAAAAAAACTTAAATATATACATCTCATTTTGTATTAATTTCTACATATTTGTCTTTTCATTTGCCTTTGTAATAAATTTTTGAAATTGTAAAGAGACTTTATGGACACCCTGTATACTGTAAACTTGTAAAAAGTAAAAAAAAGTAAAAACCTAGACTGCATGCATAGACTGATGTGTGGCCCTGTAGGATAGGACTGTACAATCAAAAGGTTGCCGGGTCAAATCCACTGGCACAGATTGATCTCATTGTTGGGCCCTTGAGTGAAGCCATTAACTTCATCTGCTCCAGGGACTGGCGAATCCTGTTTTCTCAAAATAATAAATGTGCCTGCTAAATAAATAAATGCAATATGCACAAAGCCCACTATAACACATGATGCATTTCATAAAAATAATTACAAAATGGGAATGGCATCATCATCCTCATTACCTGTCTCCCCTAACTGGGATCCGAAATCTCTCCAGGCATCTCGATCCTGGGCCAGTCATTGCAGTTGTCCACGTTCTCTTGACATCTGTCTCCAGGTCACAGCACCAAGTGCCTCGTTTTCCTTTACCCTGTGTGCTCCAGGTGAGGATTTGCCCTGCTGTACTGGATAGAGGTTTGCGATGGGTATGGCCAATTCGCCTCCAACGCCTTTGCAGGGTGTAGTGGGCTTACACTGAGTGTTCTTCTATACTTTATACATGTAATAAATAATGCATGTGCTACAGTATATGTATGACTTCCTTAAGCATTATATTGAGAGTACTCACAGAAAGTGGTAGCAATCCCAATTTCTGAAATGAGATTAGAGTGGGAGACATTTAGATAAAAATGAAGGTTCAGAGGACATTCAGACTGCTAAGCAACGCAAAAATATATAAGTCTGAACGAAGCCAGTCACTTAAGAGAAGAAAATTAACTAGAAATTGTGACTTCGGGAAAAGGCGGCCAGGCAGGTCAGAGGGGAGCTCAGCCCAATTGATTAGTAACTGCTGGCAGCGGAATACTGCTGCCTTCCTCCGCAGATGGTGGACACCCTTTGCCAGGTTTAAGGAGATGGAAAGTTGTTGCGAAGAGTGCAAACGTGGTATAATGGATTTGGAGTAGCTGGAAAAAGTTGAAAAGGGTGCTAGTTTAAAGTGCCTAAACAGGATTGCCAGAGTGACAAAGAGGCTGAATAAAGTTTGAGGGGGGAAAAAAAAAATTGTGCTGAAGGAAAAAAAATCTGTCAGAGCCCTGCATGGAAATTTTGCATGATCTTGTATGACGTGACTGTGAATGAAACCAATATTTTGCAAGCAAAACAATGACAAAATAAGTAATACTTTCAGGAGTCACTCAAGTACTGCTACTGTAGCTTATCCACATGATTACCAAGAATTTGACACGAGCCGTAACCATGAATTAATCTTGACTATAAATAACTAGTATTGTTAATAAGAATGCTCTAACGATATGAAGCTTCTGTTTGTCATTTTTGAACATTGGGGTGCGACAGCTCATTCAGTGAGCTTTTGTCATTGGCTGCCTGAGTGTTGGGCTAAGTCTAACGTGGAAAATGCCGACTGCAGCGCGTGCAGGACCAGCTATCAATGCTAGGCCGTGATCACCATCTGACGTGCTGCACAGGCTCACTACTGCTTCTCTTCTTCGGTTTTGCGAACAGTCTCCTTCAATGTGTAAAAAAGGTGCAGAGCACCTGACTTTCAAGTTTTCTTGAAAGATGCTATTTGTTTTTGTGACCATATCATTTGGGGCATGTTTACCTGCATCACTACATGTGAATCCTGTGAGATAGAATTCAAGACTGGTCAAGACTAGGTTCCAGGAAGTCAGTGTCATGGTCCGCCCGTCCGAGCCTCGTGTGTGCCACGCCCCCTCATTACCTCATGTCTGATCCTGATCGTGGCCACCTGATATCGAGTGATTCCTACGTGCATTTAGTCAGCGTCTGTGTCTGTCTTCCCCAGGTCAGTCATTGATGTTTCGTAATGTTGGCTGGCATTTGTGTGCTGATGGTGTCCCGTCTTACGTATTCCCTGATTAAACCCCATTTCTGCCCCGTAATCCTGTCTGCCTGGTCTGTCCGCCTGCCCTACGCCGTCGACTCACCGCCGGACGTAACAGGCAGCAAAATAGCCAGGTTTGGCACAAACCATCATTTATGAGGAAAAAAAGAGGTGCAAATATTCCAAAATTTCAACATCTGAAGTGGAATTAAAGCAGGCTAATGGGGACGCAGTGAACTCATGGTGCTCGAGGTGGGTCCGCATCCCTGCATGAGCAAGCATGAATTATGCAGAGCTATTTGACGTGCCAAAAATTTATTTAATCCAAACAGACAGAGCAGGGCACTGGGCCCAGCATGCAGCTGGAGCCTGTAGCCTGGATTGGTGCATGCAAATGAAATTAAGCGGCAAGAGTGAGATGGCATCCATCTTTCTGCACGAACACAATTACAGAAATGACAGTTTATGTTTCCCAGTCAGTGGCGAGCGGCGGGAAGACCTATTAGTGAGAGTAAATAATCCCATCCACCCCTCTAAAGATTGATTAAGGCCAGGAGACGGGCACAGCTTAAGGTCTGATGATCTATTCAATTACCTGGGGAAGATGGTGCCTTCTTTCAGAGATGCTTTTCCTGACAAGGAGTCATTACACGGTGGGAGCTGAGCTCCACCCGGCATGCGTTCAGCCCTCTCAATTAAATTAAAATACAAAACAAGGTTACAAGCCAAAATTTTCTACAACATTTGGAATGGGTATTTCTGTTATGCAAGTTGGAGAAAAAAAATCTGGAAGAGATATTTTAAAAAGTCAAGAAGAGAAGAGCGCCCAGCATGGGCCTGAAGTATAATGTTTGAATCGTTAAACTAAATTACAGCTTTAGTACATAACCAAACTAGCTAGTTGTGATGGCTATACACTGGCGATGGGTCATTTAATGTTGCTGTTGGAATTTTGGTGTTTCTTGTTTTTTATAATGTGTATTGTTATTATGTCAGTGTAAGGATACAGAGAAATGTGTGTGCATGTGTGTGTGTGTGCAAGAAAAGGGAGTGAATTTAAGGTTATAGGTGGATTTCAGAAAAAAAAAGTATTTATTTTTAATAGAATTAAATAAGGGGATAAATAAAGTTAAGGAAAATTCATTAATGATAACAGAATTAAAATGAATGCAAATATTTTTGTTAGAACAAAACTAGACTAAAATAATAATCTGATGGTATAATTCTGTGATGTTTCATTGACACGTTCTTCACTGCAGTTATACTCAAAGGCATTTGGCTTCTGTATAATGGCAGGTTTCAGCCTGCGAGATGTTAATGGGCTCACGGTCACCGTTGCCAGGCTTGCTGTCCAGTGCTCAGGCACACAAGCACATAAACCATGGTTAGAGTACTAGGGAAATGGGTTGAAAAAGATCTAAAGATAAACAGAGGGATGGAGGTGAGACTGCCTGCATGAGCTTGGCTGGGACTCAGGTTGCCATCCACAGCTCTACTGTAAATGTCCGGAGGAAGTCGGGGCTAAAGGTTGTCAGCACAGACCTTCAATATATGCAGACTTCAGCCTAAAACCATCTGGCGGTGTTGAGGGCGGAGTTAGCAGCAGGTTAATTCCGGATTGGCAGCCGTGGCCGCAGTAGCCTGCCGCACACTGGCATGGTCAGACTCCAACCCAGCATGCAGCTGACGGGCAATAAAAATGGTAATTTTAGGGAGGGAAATTATACACGTCCTGCTGTACCAAGTATGTGAGGCAGGTTATTTCATGCTACGTACCATAACAAAATAAGCAGCTGCTTATGACCGCAAGTGAACAATTATGTTCATTTGATGTCCAACCTGATGCAGTAGATGAGTCCTGATGGACACAGTCATAAGGACACCAGTGATGGGGCAGAACATTCCATCAAAATCCGGCACCAGGAAGCCATTTTATTAGCTCGTTGTTTAGCGACTCCCTGACCTCTACAGACCTGCAAACATACTGTTGGGTCTGTGGAGGTCACAGGTAGCATGATAAATAGGAACAGGGCCTTCTTCATTAAGGCTTTTGGTGAAGTCCTCCTTTTACACCTCTAAGTGAAGTACTTAGCCTCAACTGTCCCAGTATTATACTCTGCTGTGAAAATGAGCAAAAATTGGAAGTTACTTTACATAGTGAAATGAAGAAAAACGCATTTATGGCTGTGTAATGGTGCTTTAATGCATAATGCTCTAAGAGTTTATGAGTCAGTTAGAGAATTTAACAGCATATCCGTGCTGTAATATTGTCAGATGGCTTGGATCAATCTGACAAAGGTAATATTTTTCCTCATATGTTTGACCCTTTTACTCTGTTCCTTGAATATTAAAACGTTATTGCAATGCCTTGTGTGGTGAAAAATAAGTACAAAACATACACTTAATTCTCTTTATTTTTTATGTAGCATCCATCGCTGCTCCAGCTTGACAAAAGCTTAATAAGAACGGCATCTTATATTGCAATAAGAAACTTTAATGTCATTTGCAAAAGTAAGAACCTGAATATAGAAAAAAAACTGAATGTGACTAAAAAAAGAGAAGGAAAGATAAAAATCCATAATGATGTTAGAATAGGAAAAAATGGCCAAGGTCCCAAAGCCAGCTAGCTGCCAACCCTGCATGTTAGCACTATAAAAATCAAAATATAGGTGTGTGGATGTCGGTAGAACACAAGTTTGGAGTGGAGCAGTGGCATTCTGCTGAGGTCTGTGTCAGGCCTGCCACCGGGGCTCAGCAGGCCTGCCTCTGTGCTGCCAGACAAGGCTGCCAGCTTTCTAACTCATGCTCAGTTCTTTTCTGCCTCGGGCCCAAATAGGGCTCAGGCTCAGAGAACAACAAGGAAATTAAGGGCCAGCACCGGGTGCTTTAACAGACATACAAAGAGAACACACCGCGGCAGCGGCAGAATTTAAGGCAAGCTACAGTAGATTATAAACAGGTTTTGGTAAAAGGTCCTCAGTCTTCATTTAAATACTGAGAATAAGTGTCTCTAGCTCAAGGCGTTAGTTCCAACAGTTTGTTTAATAAATGAATTACAAGACCTACTTCCTGTGATCTGAAAGTTAATTTGGAAATGTGCACCTTTTTATTACCTTATAAATGAGAAGAAGATTTTTTTGAAGTTCATGATAAACATAACAGGAAACCAGGGACGATGCTTAAAAACAGATGCATCGAGGGCACGCTTCCTACTTCTGGTTGTAATTCTGGCTGCCGTGTTTTACATGTGACAGAGTATGCAAGTCATGGTACAGGCACTCATAATCTCATAATCTGCTAGGGTTAAATGTGTGTTTTCTTTTTTTGTGTGCTGAGCAATAAAACATTGTTTTAGTTTCACAATATTTATAAGCTGAAAACGTCTATCCTAGTTCACAAGCATATTATTGGACAGATCTGTGACAAAAAATAATTCCTCAGTTTCAAGCTGACTCAGCGAAAGTAGCAGAGGTACTCAATGTTGAGTTCACAGGGAGGCAAAGTTATCTGTGTTGCTGCTGCAATTTTGTCAGGATTCAGGAATAGATCATTCTCACTCGTCCACCATTTTACTTCATTGATTCAACTCGCCAAAGGCGTCATTGACAGTGCCATCAGACCTGCCTGAAAGGGGGAAGATGGTGACGCAGGAGGTAGCAGTATCGTTCGGCAACTGTAGGGTTGCAGGTTCGAGTCCTGGTTCCTTCTGACCCCATCAAAGT
>JABFEB020000092.1:16697052-16712148 GCA_019775895.2 Stomatorhinus ivindoensis
GTGTTTAAGTGTGTGGGGGTCACTAACCCCCCTTTGGTACCAGGCTGAGCTTGTCTTCAAGGCTCTCCCTGGAATTTAAGTTCTGTAATCAGTTCCAGGTGTGATCCTACAAGTCACAATCGCCACTCTTTGGATGACATACAATTAGACAGGTGCTGCCTGATGAGTAGAATTCATCAACTCCTTGAACATGTTCTCCATGCCAGGAGCTGTTAGAACATTAATCGCGTATTTAATCGATAGAATTAGTTTTTCCACAACGGGGCTGAAATTATAATTTACAAGGCAGAGCGTTTTGTTGCTGGGTATTGATTCAGAGCGTCGCCTGCATGTTCAGGGGAAAAACAGCAGACAGCTGGCTTTCAGCCATGCTGTCACATGCGTCAGCCATGCCCTTCTTTTTAAGACACGTCTCAACAGGGTCCGTCAGTCAGAGTAATGCAATGTGATTTGGGGGTGGGCAGGCGGGCTGGGACTGATCCAATTAGAGAAGCAAGGAGAAATAAAGGATGATGGCTGAAGCCTGGATGAGAGGAGTCAGACTGGTACAGTGGGCATGAGCCTCAGTGGGCATGAGAAGCTGTCTGGCAAACTCAGCGCTGGGGGCCCCTGCTGGCTGAGGGCAATAATGACGGCCTGACAGCCAGCGCTGCGCACCCGTCTCTCCCCAGCCTCAGCCAATCCAGCCACACTCCATTAACTTCCAATCTCACCATCCCTCCCCCCTAAGCCTCCCGCCCTCCCCCCAACACAACTCAGCACCTGGAGAATTCAGAAAGTACGCCACACCAGTCAGAATCTGCTGTACTCTGCATTCTGTCAGACACTGTCTGAACCACCTTAATAGCCCACAATGCAAGCTAAACTCTCCAAAGCCTGTTAAATACTCTGCTCTGTGCTTTACAGCATTTTCTTAATTTCAAAATCCTTCAGGTATAAATTTTAACAATTAGCAGGAAGACTACAGAAAGCCCTGCGTGAAATACACTGAATCTATCAGTGTAGACCCGTCATTCAGTTTCCCCATCAATGGGATGATTTTCCAAGACTCCAATTCCGCTCGATTCTCCCCTTCTCGAGCAGACTTCACAAACCAATTGTAAGACACCTTTAAAAGGGATCAGTTCCCTTTTGCGTTTGCGAAAAAAGCCACCCCCTAGGCGTGTGCAGCGGCACCGCGAGGAGACGAGCCTTCCTGCTCGCGGTAACCGAGGTACAGCTCCCAGAGCCGTCATTAAACTTCTCCACAGGGCCAATTATGGAGTGAAGTGCTACACGCTCTCTCTCATTAGCCCTTGATGGGAAGGTGAGGCTGGCTGCTGGTAGGCAGTGGGGAAAACACTTTATACCAAGTGGCTGGATCACAGATAAGATAAAAATTTTGCTTCCTGTAAGGCCCGAGGTGCAGCGAGCTACGTCGGTCACGAGGCTGCCATAAACCAGCATTGTCTTCTTGATTTCAGATGGATTCAGTGGCACAGCATGTGATTGTGATATACCTCCAGCTCACTGTTTAATTGACATAGTTCATGTATAAAATGCCCACTTAATTCCCAGATATTTATCAGGGGTAAATGATTCAGAGGGCAGCACAGCTCTGTCATGCCCCTGAGGAACAAATTTCAAGATCTCTTTCTCTGCTTGTTCACCTGTGTCCACATGGACCCTCGCCATATTTAATCCTCTCCCCAATGTTATGCTGTTCAGCGGAATATACTGACTTTGGTCTGTGATTATATGTTTACAGAATCCAATTTACAGAGTATTTGTCTTCATGCTGGTCCGGGATCCCCACAACCCTGTGTGGATGAATGTTATTGAGACTGAGTGGATCCCAATACAGTGTATATACAATACCAGTGTCTCTGAGTTTTAAACAGCATACAATACTGTAGTATACAACAATCATATGCAAAGTGTGAAAATGCATACAGTCCTTTTTATTATGATAACTGGAGCAATGTCATGTTATTCTTGTTTGTCCTTCAAGCTTTTTTCTGCTGGTTTTTGTTGTACTTCAGCTACCTCTACTGGTGATGTAGTTACACTGTGTTTCAGTTTTCTGGGGTAGTGCTGCCATTCTTCCAACTCCACCGTGGAGGTCGCACAAAATGAGACAGCCAGCCAGATTCATGTACTCTACAAGCAAACCGTCTTTACATGTAGTTTCAGTGTCAGTGTAAAATAAGTGATGAAGTTTATTTTCAACGCCATTCCAGTACAGTGGACACTGGCATGATATAAATGTAAATTTGTATTAAAATGTGCTTTTAAAGCATGAAGCAGTGCTTAAAAATACTGGCTGATGAAACTATGCTAAAAAACGCAATGGCTTGTTTACTCAACGGCACATCTGTCACATTACTCTCTAACAACCTCCTGCAAGACAAACATTTGTAAGAGGTCTGCTTGGGTAAGTGCTGTCAGCAGCTCCCAGCTCAGAACTGCAAGGTCTTGCAAAGTCATTTTTGCTTGAGTTTATCTGACCGGGCAATGGCTGGAAGTGCTCTCCAGCACACCTCCGCAAAGTGACTGAAACTTCGCCGAAACTCCGTGTGTGATGAACTACCACCGAGCTCAAGTAATCAAATCAGAAGCGATGCATAAATGATCCTCCTATGACTCCAGGCTGATACACTGAGAGCAGCAGCAGCGGTAAAAGATGCTTGATTAAGAAAATATGTCTCATAACACCTTAGGTAAGAAGGTCAAGTATATTGCATAACCAATATAATAAGTATAAATTGCTGTGGAAAAAAATAATGAAATAATAAGTTGATAATCCTCCATCTTTCAACCATAAGTTCGGAACTTGAGATTTCAGCTGAATAGTTACATTCATGTAAACTTGGTCAGTCAGGCCCTTAAGGACAGTAATTGCTATACAATAATATTAAATATTATTAAAATATTAATTATTTAAAGGTAATTCTGTCAAGATGTGGGTATCATCTTATAGGATGTCATAGCCGCTGTTTAGTCCTTGGGAGAGATACTTCAATAATGAGCAGCAATCATCATTTTCCATAAGCAACTAATATTTCAATATGAGTGAGCTTCACTGTCTTTGTCTTTCAGGTTCTCTGCAATTAGAAAATTACCACTAGCTAGAACCAAAATGTTTGAAACACTATTACAATAAAGATTATAAAAAATAAAATTAATAAAATAAATTCTAGACTTTCAACAAGCAATCAAAGGCAAGTCCAAGGATCATAATGGTTGACATAAAGCATATGCATCCATCCATCCATCCATCCATCCATCCATCCATTTTCAATACCCACTCATCCTACTGGGTCGCGTGGGGGTCCGGAGTACACACGGAAACAACGGGCACGAGGCAGGGAACAACCCTGGACAGGGGGCCAGCCCTTCGCAGAGCACACCCACACACCATTCACACACACAGGCACACCTAGGGGAAATTTTGCAACTCCAATCAGCCTCAGCATGTCTTAGGACTGTGGGGGGAAACCGGAGTACCCGGAGGAAACCCCACGACGACACAGGGAGAACATGCAAATTCCAGAAACATGGAACCCAGGTGGAGACTCAAACACAGGTCCTAGAGGTGTGAGGAAACAGTGCTAACCACTGCACCACCATGCCGCCCCCGTAAAGCATACATGTAAACCTTAAATGGCAACTTGATCAGATACAGGAAGTGTCCGACTTTCTCGATACTTCAGTGAGTTGTAGCTCCGACCCACCTTTCTGTTTCCCAGGAAGTGTTTCATTTCCAGTTGTCATCAAACCAGTTATGGGTGACCCGCTGTAGTAATTCATTTGTTAGTGAGGACTGAGAGTAGATGCGGTAATGATCACTGCCACCATTTGCATCAATACTCCTCTCCCTTAAACACAACAGTGTTCATCTCATTCAACAGTGAATTACAGAATATTTGGCAAAATTTACATTAATATGTTGGTCGAAATTATATTCATGGGACTTCCCTCCCAGGCTACCAGTCAAAACAAAATTGAAAAAGACCATTTAACTAAGTTATTATTTACCTAATTAAACTATAAGGTTATAAATCATAACCTCGTAATACTGTTGGGTATAGGGGACCTTGGAGAAAAGCATCAGACCACAGGACTGGTTTTCCTGGATGCTGTGATGGCATTCTCTCAGACCCGCATCCTTTACTCACACTCAGCCAAAACATACGGTTCTCTCTTAACAGGTTACTTTTAATAAATCAGGTCATCTCAGTATAACTATTTCAACAAAACAGTGCAAGTTTACAGAGAAAAAAAAAAGTTTTGCATTAATTTCACTGAAATACAATGTCAAAAAACAGCAAAAAGCAACCTGTTATGGACAGGGAAGATGAATAAAAAATATTTGTAAGTCAACTTCATATGAAACACCTTCTTGACTGCCTAGTTGGCCCACAAAACTGACTAAACTGGTCAATTTTATAGTGAAGCTATGCTTTTAACCTTTGAGCCCAAATATTATATAATCTGCTTTACACAGAATTCAGCTGTCTTTGGAGATTTGTGCTACATTTTCATAGAATCAATATTTTTCTGAGAACAGATATTACAGAGCAGAATATACTTGTTTTTAGGTTAACATGGCAGCTTAGCAGCAGGCATTGTGGTCTCCTGCCTCCAGGGTTGTGGATTTATCAGCTCTGTGTGTGTGTGCAGTTTGCAGATTCTCCCTTGCTAATTTATGCTTCCTCGAGACCCTTTGCTCACCCAGTTCACATGTGGTTTAGATGAACGGCTGTGTCTAAATTGTTCGTATTTGCCCTGCAGCCACCACGTGCAGGATGTGCTATGCCCTTCCTGTGAGAGACTTCTGGTTTGTTGCGACCCTGCATTATGTAAGCAGTTTTGGGGAAATGAATGGATATTATTGCACCTCACTTCCCCAGGGAAACTACAGATTACGTTCCCAAAATTCTTTATTGTTCCTCTAGGTGGCAGTGTGACATTATGGATGGTAGAGAAGTGCAAAAACAGAAACATCAAAGGCAAGGACAACTCTTTAAGGGGAAAACTGAGTGTTATGATTTTTTATATGTAATTACTTGGGTGACGAGGGTGGGCCAAGTTGGCTGTTTGTGGCAAGGGGCCAGAGGAGGGGTTGATGCAGGTCCATGCAGGGTGATGCAGTATCAGTAGAACTGTGTTGGTTACTCTCTCTGGATATCATTGCAAGCTGAATTCCTGGACATTATTAATGATTTATAAGCTTAATCATAAACAGAAAAAGTAGAAATCTAGAAGTTTTATTTATTATTATCCTGGATAGTGTCCTGATCTGTACCCATCCTGTTCCATATGTTTTGACCCCGTTTGGCCAGCAGGGGCTGCTGGTCATCCTGTTCCCTCCTTTGTCTTGTAGCCCCTTAGTCCCGAATGTGTTTCCTTTGTTCCTTGTACTGCTGCATAGCTCACTGGGTTGAGTGCACAGCACAAAGGCTGTATTCCGGTTGTCATGTATTCAATGCCAGCACCCACCCCTTTTGTTTGTTTTCTGTTTTTCTAATTGTTTTAGTTATCTTTGCTTCCCTGTTTTGTTATATCCTGCTTGTTTCTGGTTTGGTTCTGTTCTGTTTGTTTTTGTGTTCCTGGTTCAACCTGGTGTTAGCCCTCAGTGTTTGTCAATTTTCCCTAGTTGCCGTGTCTGCAATTTCTGTCCACCTATTGTCCAGTGGATTAACTGACTAATTGATTGGATTGTCCTCACCTGTTCCACGTTGCCCCTAGAGCTACACCTACCTCTTGTTAGACATTGTGTCCAGTGTATTTAAGAGCCTGCCTTTGGCCTGCTCTTCAGTCAGTCATTGTGTTATGTCCCCTTTTGCTTTGTTGTACTCAATCATAATTAGTTTTGTTTCCATGGTTGTGTTGTCATTAGTTTCTTAGGTTATGCTGTTATTTTCTGCCTTTTAGTTTTGACCCCTTGTGCCCTCCCCATTGTGTTCCATTATGTTAGGACTGCACCATGCCCCACCATGACAAATAGTTATACACCTTGCTGTGTGGTGTAGAACTGCCCTGGTGAACTAACATAAAACGCTCAAATTGATTAGTATTTACGCCAATAAGTAAGAGCTTGCACTGAAACAAGTCACATAAAGGTTAATGTAAGACTGCTAATACAGGTTTTAAACTGAACATTCACACTTCTCCATAAATCCATAACTTTGTATAAGAAGGCTTTCTTATACTTACATACTTCAAAGACCAATGGCATGGCTAACATCCCAATAATACAGCTTGGGTTTCTTTGAGGCATTAAAATGTCATAAGTGTTTAACATACAAAAACTGTAATTATCAGCAAGTCAGTCTTGGAAGAAACATTCAGTACTGATATATTTACACATCAATTTAGGTTGACACCTGTGTTATTGTCTACATTTTGGACAGCATTTCTTATACCCCTGCATGTAATTTGAGTCACCAATCCAATTTTTTCCATCCATTCACCTATGGCCTCCACTAAATATAAATTGGTGAACATGACACTGCCTTTCCAGGTTTTGGGATGGGACATCCCTCGGATCATGCCTGCAAGCTCTCCACAGCAGGTGAAACTGAGGGCAATAATGTAAAGTCAAAATGATTACAGATTTGTGTCGACTTTAGCTCACATTTGGGAAAGAGTGGTTATCAGAAGGTAACTTAAAGCTAAAGTTGTGGCCAACACCGTCTCATTTTAGATAAGCGTTCACAGATGGGCACAGTGTGATTAAACCGCTTACAATGCCCATTGTCTTAGGGACTGAAAGGGGAAAGGCAACTTGTGCTTGTACGACTTATACAAATTCTCTAATACATCTCCTAATACATCTCATTAAAACTGCACCCTTGATCAGCACCCAGATTCCTGTACACTTCAGAATACTATACACAAGTGCTCACTTTTCTGTTTGAACACTAGACACTGGCATTCTGGCCCAAAGTTAGATGAGACTGAGAAAACATCAGTAACCTCACCATACACTGTCTTGTCCATCGCTTGCCCATTCTAGGACAATGAAATGACTAAAGGGCAACAATCTTCCAGGAAGCCTCCAAACCTCAGACTCAGCTGCCTTGGCCACAATAGTGAGCTCACACCTGTGTCTCTGCTTCTCCCTTTCTCTGGTGTGAAAATAATTCAGGGGAATGTTATCCGTGTACTGTACCATTTGATCTTCGCTCCCTGCAGATCCTATCTATACTTTTCTGTAACTGAAGCTCAAGCTCTTCTCTTTCCTGCATGCTCAGGGAATAGCACTGAATGACTAGCATGAATTTCAAGTGCAAACGTATGGGAGAAATCAGCAAATCCTAACACAGGAGTACTGATCAACTTACTCTTCACAGCTTGAAAAGCAGCATTTATCTCAATGTTCCCTCAAAAATCACAGGTATCTCCCAACCACCCTGCAACACACCCACTAGCCTGTGCACCCACTAGCCCGTGCAGCAAACTTGCCAAAACTCTCGCTGCAATAAGGTGCAATCCCCAAAAAAGAATGCAATTCTGTTATGTCTTAGGATATTTACATGCAGAAACTACTGTAGCCTTTTCAGAGTTCATTTCCACCCCAGAGGCAGAGGTAACACAGCTAAGAAATTTAACTTCAGACTGAAATAAATTGCATTTCTTTCATTTAAATTTCAAACTAGGCTGTTTTCTCTGTACAAATTCCAGGTAGAGAAAATGAGTATCAAAATAATATATTTATTTATTTAAATTATAATTCAAGTAAAAAATGCAGCCCCCACTGGAAGTGTCTGGAAACACAATGAAATACCACATATTAAGCACACGCGTACATATACAGCTAACAAGGCTGGAAGTCATGTGAGGTCTGCAAACTCTTCCACTATACTGAATTTATTTTGGGTGCCAAGGTCCATTGACTGCACACCTGTCCACTTTTCTAATACAATATTGAGGTGGATTTTATTCCACTGTGCATGAAATGTTATGTTAATATATAATCTATCTGAAAAGCAGTTCTAAAACAATACTTAGCGAATAACTTAGTGAAAAGTTTTTGTCTGGTCTCAGAAATGGTCCAAGTGCCTTTATTATATGAAAAATGCAGATGACTACTTAAGGCACATATAAAAATACTGTATTCAATGAAAAGGAACAAATAACAGAATTTTAAAAAAATTTTGATCTGACCAAACGTTCCCCAGTTGACACACATGCAGTGTCCTCCTTGATAACCTCCTAATCCCGTCTTTAATAATCCAGAAGCCTGTACCAGATTTCATAAACATTTGCAAAAATAAAGGCATCACCCTGATTCCAACCTCTTTCTTTTATTCTTGCTGAAACATATTCCATTTCATCCTACTTTATCAGTTTTATTGCATATTTTTAATATACCTGTACTTTCACCTTATGTGTCATGTAAAGGTATATGCTGTTATATGTGGAAAGTAAAATGATAATACAATGCTAATAAAAATGTTTTTGTCAATGTGATTTATAGTTTGACTTTTGTGATTTCATAGTTTTACATCTAAATAATAAACATAAATTAGAGATGTCTCTTCAAGAACACAACAAGAGCTGTATTGTCACACTAAGCCAAACAAAAGGAATTGACAGAAATGGTCCACATATACTTATACAACTTATACCAATACTAATACTTGATTAAATGCAAAATGGGGAAGTCAACTGGTATAAACAAATGCAAGCTGACAGGGCACACACCTGATAGAACACAACAGGAAGGGTGTTTTACAGTGAGGTGCAGAAGCTCTAGTCATTCTATGCTATCGATGGTAACTTCATTAGATCTTGGACAGTGACCTTATAGTTCACTTATACTAACATGCCAAGGTATTGTTTAGGTGGATCTCCAGAATTTGTGATATGGTAAAATACTTTATAACAGTCATTTTTAATATCATTTGATATCAATAATTACGAGGATATAATTCAAGTTATTATTTCTTTATTTCAAAGCTCCATGATTGTTTCAAATTCCCCATAGGATTCCCTTTTATACCGATTCAGAACATGAAAAAGATGTTGAATTGAATGGAGCACAAGCTGGCCCTATCTGCATGTCCCAATCTTACGATTCATGAAAGCAGAATCGGACCTTTATCTTTTTTCACGCATCCCACATATGTGTTTGTGACTGTTCATTTGGCTGTCAAGTGCCCTTCTTCCATCATATTTTGAGTAAACCTGGTAGTACAAATCAAACACTTTGCTGAATACTGATCCTCTGGTATGACAACCATTCAGCATAAAGGTAATTCTGTTCCCATTCTTTGTTGTATGATGCATGATATTTCATTTATTTGGCTGTCCTCTGTTTCACCATTCATTTTCAATAAACTGTAAATGAAGTTGTTTGATTGGCTAAACACACAATATTCTTTCTTTGGGCATATTTCATTGGCTAAAATGACACATTGTAGTCTATTAATTGGCTATAGCTCTGAGCATGAGTGTTATTGACACACATTTACAAAAGGCACAGATTTTGGGACATTCTGTGTCCTGGAATGAAATTAATTTCTTTGAGGACAGATGACCAAAATCCTGGTAACCCTATTTCCTGCAATGTTTACAACACAAATTGCTAGTTTGTTGCAAATCATACTGAAAATATGCTAAAGTATCGCCACACACTAACATCTTTTTACCTTCTTTATCCATAATATACCATTTTATGAAAAGATAGAGACTACTGCATTGTCACTTGATGTCTTTGTCACACAATGACAACAAAGTTTCGTCTGAGCCCTCATCTCTCCCATGACTCGTGTATTGACAAAACAGTAGTACTGTATGTGGCATACTCTGCTAACGCAATCAACCTTGCTGTGCATTTGCTGTTTTTTATACCATGTGATTGGATGGAATTGCATTCATTTCTGTGATGTGATAGCCAACATTTAGAAGGGTGACGTTTAGAGGGAATAAGAAATCACATTCCACACCTACAGTAATCATGATGAATATTTGGCAATGCCATTTGGCCTGGGGAACACCTTTCTTTTGGCAGATATTTGTGAATGGTGTTTTACATGATATATTGAATGTCTCTTTTGATGTGTACCTCAATAATATCCCAACATGTAAAAGATGTTTGTCAAGTGCTCATTCAAATATTGCAGAATAATCACTATGTGAAACTTAAGAGTAGTTCCACAAGAAATAGGTCTCTTATTTTTTGTGCTGTTGCCAGAATATGTGGAGGCAGATTTCAGAAAAGTCTAAATCATTTTTGAATGGTCCAGCAATTAACCCTGTTTTTATATCTTCAAGGTTCTAATCCGGCAGTTGACTAATACTCAAATTTTCATTAATTGCAATGGTTCTAAAGCCATTTAGCCATTTAGAGTTGATTAATAATAATAATAATAGATACTTTTTATTGATCCTCATAGGGAAATTCTTCTCATGCCTCCCCCAACTTGCTCTCTATAAATGAGAGCAAACTGGCCACAAAGATAGCCACCTTCAGCGGTGTCCAGGAAGCTAGGGGTTAAGGGTCCTGCTCAAGGACCCACAGATGAGGCTAGACTCAAAGCAGTGACCTTTTTATTACAGGCAGAGAGGCTCAACCCACTGAGCCACATGCTGCCCTTGAAAATTGCCATTGAAATCAGTCTTGTGTCAGCAAACAGGTGCCCCTCTTAAGTTATACCTTTCTTCTCTCACCATCATTTGCCAGAAGTGGAAACACTGAAAACCGAAAACTTTGGCTGTAAAGTTAGCCTTTGAGGAATGGAAACAATAGATTGAAGCCTAAAATGTCCCGTTCTAGGTCTGTAGTAGTGTTGTAGTCAAGACCGCCTAAACCAAGATCAAGACATTGCCGAGACCGGAGAGTATCAAGACCAAGACACTGCTGAGACTTGAGGGTACCAAGACCAAGTCCAAGACGAAGACACACTAAGGCGAGACCAAGACCAAAAACAGACTAGGGCTAGAATCGACATTACGTTACTCAGATCAACTGTAGAGAAAAAAGGCATTGCTGTAAAGTATCATTACTCGTTAAATCAAATTCATGTTATCTTTTCAATTATATTGCCCATATGTCTCTCATTTAAAATCTCCCAAATTTGTCATAGCTACAAGGCCTGATGAAAAATAATATTCTCAGCAATCCTCTCCTATAACCATTTTATCAGACCTCATCAAGGGAAAGAGATGGGATGTACCAGAAAGATGTTCATAATAAGTCTCTTATACCTTGGGTAAGCTATGAATACAGCTATGTAATGATCCTTTGTTTTGAATTGAAGAGAATGAGCCTCCAGATTGACTAGCACCTCCAAGACCATGCTTTCTAATAAATGTAAAATACCTAATTTATTTGAATTATAACTATGCTATGGACTTCACGGATATATTCCAACATTTCTTTGCCAACTTCGCTATGATACGATGTGTATGATGTGTTTGGATTGTGAAGCCCGCGCAGTGTCCGTTGAGAAAATGAATATAATGTAACATTTTTTAAATATATGCATCTGACTGGTTGCATTTGAATTGAGGTGCATAATAAATAATGTTACTGTGCTGTGAGGATGTGCTGTTTTCTCTTTTTTACCCCATCCCATCGAGACCGCTATGTCCGCGACCAAGACAAGACCGAGACCAAATAGAGTCAAGACCAAGACAAGACCAAGACCACAAAAACCAAGACCAGTCTCGAGAACTACAGCACTAGTCTGTACCAACTACAAAAACAGACAGGCCCACTGAGCCCTGTTTGCCCTTAGGTTTAACCTTCTTTCCATGCCATTCCAGCTGTTCGGGATAGAAGGACGATGAAGTGAAACTGGCTGCTGAAAACCCATGTCAAGGCCTATTTTTATGATTGTAAAACAAAAAGTCAACATGAGAAAAAAACAAAACTGGCAAAAAGAAAACACAAAATATATGAGTCCCCTGAAGCAATGCTTGGTCTTTTTAAAATTCAGCTCAATTGCTGTGTGTCTTAGAAAATTCACTATTTGGAGTGTTTTGGATACGTTTATATCCCTCCCCAGGTGGTATCATTAATTGCAGGGTTGATTCAGCTGGTGTGGTCTGAGCATTTTTCCAGGAGTGTTTTTTGGGTGGTGGTTCTCCCACCGTGATTGGTGCCCTTACTTGAGTTTCTAATCAGGTGAAGTGGGTTGTTTGATGTTCCTACAGCAATCAATTTATACAACTCTAAATCATTGTTGGTTTTGCTTCTAATTTGCCTCATACACTGACCCTCACCACAGCGTATCAGTTTTCCAAGCCTGTAGGCAAATTCTCTGGAATTCACTGGAAGTGGAAGTCCTCTCCCATTACTGGAAACCTCCAATTTTAGGTGTTTTGTCTTCACAAGTAAGGCAGGTACTTTCATATCACAGACTAGATGCCAGATGGAACCTTCTCCCAGGGTTCCATCTACCTTTTCAGGGGCCCAAGGCACGCATATAATTTCAGAGGTCGGGGCTCCCCCTTGGTAGAGTTCACTGACCAGGAACAGCCTAGTTTGCCTATATTAGGATCCAAGCCAGGGCATTTCATGAGTGAAAGCAATTCGAGAACCAACTGGAAGCACAGGAAACAAGTCACTATATAAAGAGCCAGCCACTGGTGCACGTTGCTCAGGCTGGTTTGAAGCTTCATACAGGATCAAGCGATAGACTAGTAGTTTAACAGTGTTACCAGCAGGATTAACCCAGACAGGTATGAAAGTTCCCCACTGAGTACTCAAAGTCTTACATAATCGCTGTAGTCTCAGTTGATGATTCCTTTTTGTCAGACCAGAAAAAGATACTAATAGAGCCATTATGTAGTAGGCTTGGACAATATCTAATTTTCCATGCTGCCCCCTATATGGCATATTGACTGCATTTTAAAAAGCAGCAGTATTCCAGTACTTTATCTTGGCGATAAAGTTTGCTGCTCAAAGATACAACTTTGTTGAAGGCAAATAACATGGTATGCTCTGTTACCATTATACCCAAGGCTAAACATCAGTTAAGGACAATTCATACCACACTTCTCCATGCACGCTTTCGCAATGGTTGCGAATGCAGATGGTTGCAGTCGCTGCATGCACACAGCAGTGATATTCCACCAGACCAGGAGAGGTTAGATGTATTGCAACTAACATAAACACAAGCAGTGTAGCAGCCTATGGTAATATGGCGTACCACAGTGATCGAGATATATCGAAATCCTTACAGCAAATTAGCTACATTTCCATTAAAATCTGGGCCACACGCATATCCACCAAAACCTTTCCTCAGCCAATACCTGATGACGAAATTTACTTCATGTCCTCCTTAGCTCTGCTGGCAATTCATAATTACATATAAATCAGAATACAAATTAAAACTTTTCTACAGTAACATGAACTGAAAGTAAAGATTGCAGTAAGTGTACACTGGTAAACTGATTTATGCAGCCAGAATATGTAAGTATTTGAGTATAATATTTTTTTCAAAATCCCCAGAAAACATACTGTAATAAGGAATAATAATATTTCAGAAATGCAGAAAATGTCATGCAGGGAATGATAAACTTACATTTTCTGGAACAATATATTTAAAATCATATGTTAAAAAGTTTCACCATAATGTCCCAGCAGGCAAGCCCTGTGCTCCTAATAATGAAACACATGGTTACCTAAAGGAATGGAAAAATTGCACTGTGATTTACATAACATACAAATGATTAAAATGAGTTTGTTTTGATAATTTTGAACAGTATCATAGGGCATCTTAAAATAGAATATATATATAGCCTGTGTATAGCTTCTGACAGGACAAGAGTAATACAAGAGTAATGGCAGGGTCTTTTAATATATCTACCCATCACACCTTTCTACAAGAGAGTACATGTGTGCCTAAATGTTTATTAAGCAGGTGAGCTGGACACAGCAAGAAAATGAAAGATCATGCTTTATAAAAGAGAGAGGGTAGGGATTTCCCTTATGGAGGCTTTAGAGTACCCAAAAGAGCCTTTTCATCAAATCATCTAACATGTTTTTTATCTTCTTCAATAATGCATTTATCTCTGAACTGGGCCTGAGATTTATAATTATCCAAGGTGGAAATTGGGTTTATGATCAGCCTCTTATTCAACTCCACATTGATTGCTGAGCCACATCCATATCCATCTTGTCATGCCCCGATTGTCCACTCCTTCCATGTGCCACGCCTCCTCATTAACCTCATGTGGATTCCTAGTGTTTACCAGCTGTTTCCTGTTGCGGTCATTAGTTCAATGTATTTAAGTCCACGTTTAAGTTTGTTTCCCCAGTTCGTTCATTGTATTGTCCGTCTGCTTTTGTTTGCCTTCCCTTTAATTAAAACCCTGTATTTTCCAAATTTCAGGCGTCCTGCTCCTTTATCTGTGCTCCGTGTGCCATAGAATGAGACACATCCACACTAATGTTTGAATCGGGAGCTCAAATTGTAGTCACAAATAGGCAGGGGCAAATTCAGAGAAGCGATACAAGCCTAAGGGGATATCCTAAAGCAAAAAAGCAGAAGGTCGATAACCAGAAGGCAATCAGAAAGACAAGCAAATCCCAGAAAACACAAAAGTAAGAATTAGGAGTCTAGAAAGTAAAAGACACAGAGTAGAATGTAACATGGGAAACGCTCAGACCAGTGCAGTTACTCAACACTTCACACAGAATTTTGTAAGTGCTGGGTTTAAATAAAACGAATTACCAGAGTCAGTATTCTGGGAAGGATGATCTCTGGAGGCATGGCGCTGTAGGTGAGTTTGGTCATGTGCCAGTCTATTGTGATGCACATGTGACAGTACCCCCCCCCCCCCCCCCAGGATGTCATGTGTCCATACCCTGGCTTCCTGCTGAGGACCATAACCTTCCCAGTCAACCAGGTACTCCAGCCCTCCCCTCCTCAGTCCAACAGGTTACAATCCAAGTATGCCAGTGTTACTGGCGTCAGACCTAGGGGAATCTGGGCCGGCACAAACCCAATCACACACAGAAATGTGTATGATAAGGAGACAGACACGTTATTGCGTTGCTAGAGTGCAGTTTAATATGACCAAGATAATCACTACTTCAATGAGAACACATCATACATGGCGGTCTAAAATAAAACCAAAATGATCTCAATAATACTG
>JABFEB020000092.1:16712248-16733101 GCA_019775895.2 Stomatorhinus ivindoensis
CCTCTGCAGGTGTGGAGTGGAAATACATGGATGGTGTCATTTACTCATGAGTTCTAACAAGGATAAAATAAAAGAAAAAGAAAAAAACAAGGAAATAAAATAAGGAGTGGGGGGGGTTGCTTTGCTTTTTTTTCTTTTCTTTTCCTTTTTTCCCCTATTAGATCATTTCCTCGACCTGTCACACCAGCTAATCCCCCAATCTCTAACAGAAAAGGAGGGACCACTGATTCCACCAGGGACACCTTCTGACTGAAGAAAATGGGTTTCAATAATGAGGTATGAGCAATTCTGAAGTGTAATAGTAGTGATACATAACAAGATTGATGTGATGTACCAGCTTACAGGTCATAACGGGAGCTACGCTTACAGCTTGACAGCCCATTGATCTGGATGGAGAAGTGGTGTGGGTTAGTGACAGTGATCTGCGATCTGCTTCTGCATGTCCATGACCTGCTGCAACTTGGTGTGGGCCTTTTCCCAAGCCTGAATTGGAGGGGGAAGTACACACTGGAAGGGTAATTTTAATGACATGTAGTATATTGAATTCCGGGTGTGTTCAGCCCAGAGAATGAAACTTCAGTCTCATTGTTAGTAGAAGAGTACTACCTGAGAAACCTACCAGTCTCCTGGTTTAAGCATTCTATCTATCTAGCCATCAGATTGAGGATGGTACCCAGAAGACAGACTTCTTATGACGCCTAGTCGAATACACCAAGTCTTCCATACCCAAGACATGAATTGGGGTCCACTATCCAACACAATGTCTACTGGTATCCCATAGACCATGAAAACCTGATTAAATATTCTGCAAGGAATATATAGGACACTGGACTTTCTAACCAATAGACCCCGTCTGTCAGGTTAAAAACCTGTACATCCTCTGTGCTGATCCTGAATACCAGAGTTCCTCAGGACTGCGTGCTCAGCCCACTCCTCTACTCCACCTTCACCCATGACTGTGTCCCTTTACATGGCTCCAACTCAACAATTTGGTAGACTACAACACAGTAATAGGACTGATCAGTGACTATGTTGAGTCAGCCTACAGAGAGGACGTTCAGTACATAGCACCATGATGTGCTGACAACAACCTCTCCCTCAACACCGAGAAGACCGAAGAACTCATTGTGGATTACCGGAAAACCAAGCAGACATGCTCTTATCCATATAAATGGGGTTGAGGTGGAATCTGTCTCCAGCTTCAAATACCTGGGCATCCACATCCCTGAGGACTTTTCTTGGACAATAGACACTTCCAGTCTGATTAAAAAGGCGCAGCAGCAACTTTACTTTCTGTGGAGGCTAAAGAAAGCCTGCCTGTCTCCTCAGATCCTGTTGAACTTTTACTACTGCACTGTCGAGAGCATATTGACTAACTGCGTTACGGTATGGTTTAGCGATTGCTCTGCAGCCGACAGGAAGGCCCTGCAATGGGTGGTGTGCACATCATTGGCATCCTGCTGCTGACCATCGCTGTCCTGCAGCATTCACGGTGTTTGCGATGGGCTGGCAGCATCATCAAAGATGCCTCACAACCCAACCATGGACTGCTTACCGGCTTCCCATCAGGGGGGCACTACAGAAGCCTTAGGTCCCGCACCAGCAGGCTCAGGAACATTTTCTTTCATGGCACCATCACCACTCTGAACTCTCAACCCTTACCACCCAATAGCTGACCTTTCCTACAACTTTGGCTACACTTTTTGTACATGTCACTGGTTTACACATATATATATATATATGGGTCAGTTTGTGGCAGTAAACTGAAAGCAGGTAGAAATCTAGGTCCATCTGGCTTGCCGAAGGTTAAGACATTTGACTTCATGGATGTACTTTGAGGTTACAATAGTCCATTACCACTGCAAACTTATGCATTGATTGTTCTAGCTACTGGTGCCATTCCTCTAAAGCTAGCTTGATAGCCAGTAGTTCCCAGTTATCTACATCAAAATGACATTCAACTGGGGACAGATTTGCAAGAAAAAGGTACATAGATGTAATTATGAGGGTGAACCAGTACGTTGTGATAGCACTTCTCAGACTCATGATTTCCACCACAAAGGGTAGCATGGGATGTTTGAGGAGTGGTTTCCTCTGTCCAAGTGAGTTACGAAGCTGTCAGGCTCCCCAACCCAGAATGTTTTATTCACTCAGTACTTCACACAGGTAAGCACTGGGCTTAAATCGGGTAACTAATTACTGAGAATGTGATGCAGCTGATCAGTATTCTTGGGAAGACAATCTCTGGAGGCATGGAGGTTCAGGTGAGTTTGGGCGTGGGTCGATCTGTTCCGATGCAGGCGTGACAGTTTAACTGATTTATTTTTGATTATATATTTATTATTTTAGGATCACTAACACAAAAATCCTTTGCAAAGCACATTTGTATAATATTTCCTAAATTACAAATAATGAAATTACCAGAAACATCATATGTAAACCTTTTCCTTATTTATGTCAGTAGGTTATATTTTTATATAAGTGAAATGCAAAAAAACACATAGAGTAGACAAATACAGATATTTGACAGGGATTGTAGTGCAATTAGTCATAGTAATTATATCCCATAATGCTTTCAGTTTCATTGCATGATATTTCCCAAGGACAATGTATTACAATGAAAGACAATGAAATTTTCCAAATAGGACACAAGTTTTTTTGTTTTTCGTCTCATGGATGTATGAATGAAATGGATGGATGTTTTTAGCTACAGCACAGGAACAAAAATAATATGATATGGTGTTCACCAAGCCTCTATTCAATTAATCCCAGACATTTAAGCTGCTTTTTAGATTAAATATGTCTAAATTTAGAATTTGTGTGCTTTCTAATGTAGCTTATGCTGGATTGTTTCAAATCTTTTTAATGTATTTTAGGGGATTTGAACTTTTGAATTGTCTCTTGTAGGATGCCAGTAAAGCATCCTTGATGTCATTGTGAAGGTGAATCTATTTATGCCGAAATAACAAAGAAGCATGTCAATTACATTTTTGCATTTTTTTTCCTACCTTGCATTTTAAGCCTTATCATAAATGTAGATAATCTATTTTTAGAGCCTTGTGTATTTTTAAATAACTAAAGCAGATTACATGGAGGAGGATCTGTGTCATTGTACAGAAGCTGGTCATGAACAAAGTCATTTGTTTACAGCTATTACAAATCCATTATCTGAGTGTGGATGCTAGTGGAAAAACAAGGTGCAGTGTACTGAATGCATTTCCACTACTGTGTCTGTGATATTTCTGTATTGTTAATTGCTGTTATCAAGGATAAAGGTAAAACAGTACTTCACAAATCTCCATCCAGATAGTATCCTCTATTGTCTGCACATCATGCTCTAAATAGGATACCTGGAGACATATATTATATATTAATTTAAACTCTCTTCCTGAATGTATTTATATCTATTCAAACCAGGGGCTGCAAATAAACTGCAAATATTGCAGTGTGATGGATTAATTAACAAAGGAAGAACAATGCTAATGTGTACTTTAAAAGTTATTATTGATACTTCTAAAGGTCATGCATACATCACATGTGGCTAAAGCACAGCAAATCAGAATGACTTTAGAACCAAGAAAACACTGTTCTACAGTTATAAAGATGTTTAAATTGACATTTTTTTTAGCAGACACAAGTGATGAGAGCTTGGGATCAGAGCGCAGGTTCAGCCTGGCATCTAGCATTCCTGGGGCAGTTAGAGTTAAGGGCCTTCCTCAAGGGCCCACAGTGATATGGCTACTCTACCAGCCTTGGGATTCAAACCTACATCCAGATCCCCACATAGGGATTTGTCTCTTTTGATTGGATAATGCATGTACATGAATTCTGAATTTGTGCAGACTACCCAAGCTTACGATGTCACGTTTGCTGGGGAAGCTGTGCAGGGTGTCGGCGGCATGAGGCAGGCAAAACAACGAAAGCGGGTAAATCCAAAGAATACGGGGTTTATTTAGGAACACAGACGGTTAAACGCCACAAGACACCACAATGACTACTCTGGGGAGACTGACTCAGACACGGACTAAATACAAGAGACAGGCATGGACGGATATGAAACAGGTGAACAGACTCAATCGTGGATTGACAACAGGTGGTTTCCAGCAGGATTGAACACGGGGTAGCAAGGGGGGCGTGGCACACACGAGGCTCGGACGGACGGATCATGATATACGAATACTCAGATTATCTTTTTTGGTCACATATTCCATGGAATATCAGCTTGAATTATTGACTATAAGCTCAAAAAGGAGCATTTGAAAGGAATTAATGTTTAGCCTGCAAGGATTTTGCAAACATAACGAGGTGTGACTGAACACGCACATCTCATCTCCGTGCTTGGTTCTTTCAATGGTATGCCTAAATAAATGCAAATGATAAATTAAATGCCAAATTGAGGCTTTCTCATAGAGATTACTGGATGAGCTCAGTGAGCAATGGCTGTAAAACAGCCCAAATAATTGTATGTAAATTACACACTACGCCTGCAACCTAATAAGATGAAATCATATTCTGTAGTGGTAAACTGGATTGCATTGGGCATTTTAATTGATTTGTGTCAAGGTTCTACTTAGCCCTATAGTCTAAAGATAAATTCCAAAGAAAGACCGTTTTCAAAAGATAAAATATTAATGCAAAACATTAAGGCTTAAGACTTAATAAATATGGCCCAAAGTCATCTCCATAGAACATTCACAGATTAATTCTTCCAAGGGTGGCAGGTACTCCCCAGCCATATTTAGAGAAGGCTGTCCAGTAAGTAGAAATACATTTCATGAGCTTTCCAGTGAGTCTTTCAATTTCCACTTAGATTACATACTGAGTGGGCTCTGTGAACCAGCACAGATGGCAGCCAATATAGGTCATCTAACAAATCCTATTTCATAAGTTAAATTTGCAGATTTTGTAGATGGAAATCCAAATCTTGTCACGACTATGTCATTGCCTGAAGTGAAACAGCAGTTACTGGCATAAACTCTTTATTGGTTCAATGAGGTGATGCTGAGTTTCCAGTGAGGAGTGAAGTCATATCACACATTCATTTGGAGATCCAGTGAGATCCAGCTGTGCCAGACTCACACTGATTACAGGAAATCTTCAGTTGTCACATAAGAGTCCACAGGGGATGCTATGAGAAAACAGCTGGAGGAAAGATAACACTAAAGGCAAGTTCAGCATGATTCAACTGATGCAGGTACATTAAGTGCAACTCAACATGTAAATACCAAAGTCAACCAGCTAAATCTGAAGGTTGTTCATAAAAAAAAGTCTGTTCTGAATGGATGCGTTTGAACCAAATGTACAGTATACCCTGCAGGGAAGATCTGTTACTGTCATGAAGATATGCGATCTTAGGTGATTAATTTATATCATGCTGTGAGAAAAACCTTTCACACCTAGATCTCAAGATTATGAACAATTTGCTATGGCAATTAGCAAAACCTTCTGTTACTGAACTTACACCGATTTTTGGGAGTAGATGTGTTAAGGCGCAACAAGAGGTTTTACTGTGAATGGACTAACAAGAACAAAATGGATAATGGTGGGTCAAAATAAAGACAGGAAGTTAATAACTAAAAAGGCTATAGCTAAATGTAAGGAAAATAGTAACACTTAAACCATGTTTTTAGTAATTTCTAAACACATTCATAAGGCATAATGTGCCCATATACAATTATAAACATGCATATAAATATGCATCAGAGTATTATGCATTATGAATGGTTGATGATACACTCATTTATAACGCACTACAGATACCATTACAATGCATTATGATGGTCGATATAAGCATTAAGGATGCTTTTATAATGCATTATAAAGGTATCTATATTGCATGATAAATGAGAGCTTCATAAGGCAGTCATAATGTGTCATCCCCAGCTTATCTGCTCCTTCCATGTGCTACTCCCCCTCATCTACCTCGTGTGGAATCCCCATGTTTACCAGCTGTTTCTTGTTACTGTCATTAGTCCAATGTATTTAAGTCTGTGTTAGGTATGTTTTCCCCAGTCCAGTCATTAACGTTCACTCCTTTGGTGTATTGTGTTCCTCATTGTTTTCCTAATTAAAGTCCTCGTTCACCCAACTTCCTGGCTCATGTGCTGCCTCCCTGTTCTGTACCCAAGCAAAGGCAGGACATAATGCATATTACACATGGCTATAATGTCTTATGCCTTCATATAAATATTTATAGCCATGTTTATAACACTTTATAAATGCATTATTATTTGTTATGAATGTGTTTATAAATTACTAAAACCAAGGCCTTAAGTAAAATGTCACAGGAAAAATTACACCTTTAGGGAACACAGGCAAGGAAATTCAATGCAACACACAAAATGACTGACTGAGAAACAAGGTTAAGGGCAGGCACATATATAGACAGATAATGAGGGCATGACGGGGAACTGGTGTGGGCCATTACTAATAAAAGACAAGGGAGTAGAAGCTATAGGAAACAGGTGAGAGTAATTAAACACTAAGGACTGAAACACTAGGTGAAACAAAGAATATGTGTGAAACAAAACATAACTACATAACTCGCCATGGGCGGGGATAACCATAAACAAAAGATACAAAAATCAAGGAACAATACAAAAACATAATAAATGTGGAGTAAACAACCACTAAAAGATTGGGATGCATGGTTATTAGCCACACACTTAGCCCATTCAGCCAGGATTGGGAGTAATTGTTGTCCAGGCACAGGCAAAAATGATCGATACACAGAAAGGCAACTATCAAGAAACCAGGGATTAGACAAGAATAAATAAACCAGAAACAAACCAAAGTCTTACACAAGCAGTCAAAACCAGAAACAAGCCCAAACCAACAGTGAGAGCAAAAAAACAAAATAGGCTTGCAACAGTGGTGTCCACGGCCCTGTTCTAGGTCCTGGAACTGACAGCATCTTATGCTGTTACGGCGGAGACTTCAGTGAGGCCAGTGAATCTTCTTTGGCACGTCTAACAACATCTGGCGGTACGCAATACAGAATTCCAGTGCAAAACAGCACAGTACATGATCCAGGGGCTTACAGCACGTAACAGAAACGCACTGGCGACTGTGAAAGGTACCAAACACATAAAGGAATGGGATAGCCGTCAACACCTGGTGGCCAAACGGGGAACTGACAGACATTGCAGGGACAGAGCTTAACATAGATGTACATACAAGCTTCAAACATCCTTGCTGCTGCTAGTTTTTATAGTCATAATGAAATTCTCTGCCGTTTAGGGGATGCTGCTCTAATTGCCAGCTGAAGTCAGTAGCAAGCTCAAAGCTACACTTCAAATATGTTCATTCATCAGCACTTGCAGAATGGAGAGGTACAAAAGTGCTATGCCTGTGGTCTTGGCATAACAAGATCTTAAAAAGTGAAACACTAAATTGATTTACTAAAGCTCTTTTAAGGCACCGTCCTTGACCTATGTATACACCCACAGCATCTCAAAATTATAGACATCTGTAAGAGTTGCTTGAAGCTGGAATCATCAGAAAATGCCTTTTTTCCTTTTTCCTCAACCAGCAGTTACAGTGGCGAGGCAGAGAATCGCACGAAGCTGATGTAACACTCTACTGACTAGAAAGCTCAGCCTGCAGACTAAAAAGTTGCTTTATAAAGTCTTGAGGGAACATTTTCCACATGAATATGTTCTTGTGGTTCCCCACTCTGGATTTCAAACCAGAACAGCTTCTTTAATGCTCTACTAATTTTACAAAACTTAGAAGAGAAATGTGTGGGTAACTTCAGCTTAAATAAAGTCCTGATTTCCCTAATTGACCTAACTCTGTTTTCTTTAATTTTGCAAACATATTTCAACCGAGAGGGCTAAGTGGGCTGTCACTGAAAACCATAACTGTTGGTCTTACATCCACAAAACCTGCACGAAACAATATGTATATGAGGTAATAATCTCTTTCATACAAGAAAACAATATAACTAATAAAAAATAATGTGGGAAGTACATAATGGTATTCACTTCCCTACAATTTATTCCCCAACAAAGAATACCAAGAACTGATGTACTCTTTTTAATCCAAACCCTTTCTTAGAACAGCCATAGCTTGAGAAACACATTGACTGCATGAACTTAGTGTTTTTTGCAGTTTTTTTCTCCACTTTCATGTTAGTTTATCGGGAGGGAAAACTCTAGAGAACATGTGGGTGGCAAGTGTACTAAATTTATCCTAAAAGTTTGGCTCATTATTTATACTGTCACCAGAAAGTGTTCTACAGTTTTCCGTTAAGCACAATGATATAAATGCAATTTTATGATTTACACAGATTGCAACACACTTTTTAAAATCTTGCCTAGAAGTAAAAAAAAAAATTGTTTGCATTGGCATTCTTTCATTAGTGGTCTGGTTGGCAGGACCAATTATGTACTTTACCAGCATGCCCTGCAACCCACTGCACATACTATCTGTAAATATAATAAATAAATATGTGTTTTCATGTATTTTTTTATAACTAGTAAATGTCGTAACTGTGTCATGTTTACTGTGTAATGTGTGTTTTGTTAGCATGCACTGTTAATGTAACTGTTGCATTAATTCTTGGCTTCAGTGTCTCCACTGCTGCTAGTCTGACCACTGGTGGCTATCAGTAAAGAGAATAAGCTTCACTTTTAAGAACTGTCATCAAGAACTGTCACAAAATCAAGACAAAATCAATATAGTGTTTTTGGTATGATGCAGATCAGAATATATTTTAAAAGCCTGTAGATACTTTGATTTCTTGGTATATTGAACTGTGTTGCTCATATTCTGCCAGTTACACTTGCTCATGTAAATGTGTCAAACAAAACTTCCATCCATTTTCAGAAACCACTTGTCCTATTCTGGGTATCTGGAGCCTGTCCCAAAGGCTACAGGCACAAGGCAGGGAACATCCCAGAACGGGGCACCAACCCATCACAGGGCATACTTACATACCTATGAGCAATTTGGTAGCTCCAATTAACCTCAGCATGCATTTGAACTGTGGTGGGGGGGGACTGGAATGCCTGCAGGAAACACTATGATAACACAGGGAGAACTTGCAAACTCGACACACGTGGAGTCCATGGCAGAGACTCAAACCTTCATCCCAGATGTTTGAGGCAAACGTGCTAACCACTACACTGTCATATCACCTCCCAAGTAAAACAGTGAAACGAAAATTAATACATAACTGCCAAATTGTCATTTAAACTGTCAAAATGAAAGGTCAAATAGATGGACAGCTTTGAGCTCCGTTTTCCCGGCACAACTGGGCAGCATGATCTCTGGCGACTTCTTCCAGCCATGCCCTTTCGCTATGACGTCTGATTTAATATAACCAAATAAGTCATGAATACTTAAGTTGATTTTTATTGTCATTATGTCATTTTTAACTATTAGGTAGGTTCCATTATAATAAGGTGAATATTAATGATTATTTTTATCACAATATGCTCTTTTTTGGGGTCACACAAACAGATGAGCTGTAGTGTAAGTTACCATCAAGACAAAAGTTAGAGTCCTAATTATATATATGTTTTCAGGATGTTTTCAGCATACATACGCATGCCGGCTGGGCGTGTGCCTGGCGCAGCACCATGGACAACGAGTCGCACTTCGGGGCCGCTGCTTTGAATGGCCACCCAGCGTGTTGTCACAGAGCCCCGCCCACAATGGCTCGTGGCTGGTGGCGATTGATCGCACCAGCTGTTGCCGCATCCTCAGTACCGTCATTGTAAGGCATTCCTCTAAGAACACGTATCATTCTTGTAGCCCTACGCTGAACCCTTAATAATGCAGCAATGTCCTTTTTAAGGCATGGTGACCAATCCTGCACACAATATTCTAGGTGGGGTCTTACCATGGAATTGTATAATCTTAGCATCACCTCCCTTGACTTAAACTCCACACATCTAGAAAAGTGTCGTAACATCCTATTGGCTTGTTTATTGCTTCCCCACACTGGTGAGAGTGGGACATGGAAGCATCAACAGACACACCAAGGTATTTCTCATGATCAGCTACCTTTATTTCAGTGGAACCCATAAAATATCTGTAATACATATTTCTGCTCCCAACATGGATTACCTTAAATTTGTCTACACTAATTTGCCAGGTACCAGCCCCGTCACTATTTAAATCACAATCCTGCTGTAGCCTTTGTGTCGCTGCAAAATGATCCAGTTTACTGTTATTGTTGTCGAGTTTATTGTCATAAATATCATTAATGCAAATTAGGAACAACAGTGACCCTAAAATTGAACCCTGCGGTAGCCCACTATGAACGCAGGCCCATTGTGACATCCTGACTCTAAGAACTACCCGCTGCTTCCTATCTGTTGAGCAGTTTTCAATCCAAGCTGCTACACACCAAAAAAAAAGCCCTCACAGCAGGCTACTGCCAGAGAGACAAAAAAACTGGAAAATGTCCTTCCAGCCCCGATTGGCGACCAAGCAAAGCTCAGAAGCAACTGTCCTTCTCCGGTTACCGATGTTAGATAATATTGCCCCGTGGGTTCTTGTTGCGAAGTCACGTGGACAGAAAACGTCGCTCACATGACATGCAGCTGCAACTCACTGTCGGTGACACTCGCAGTGTCTATTAACAAGGACAAACATACATACAGTGGTACCTCAGAACTCGAAATTAGTCCATTCAGAACTCTGGACCGAATCCTTCTGAGTTCTGATCGAATTTTCCCCATAAGAAATAATGGAAAACCAATTAATTGGTTCCCGGCCCCATTAAAATTACACCAGAAAATGTTTTTTTAGCATTTAAATGCAAAATGAACCGGACAAAACAAGAAAACCATATACTGAACTAAGTACATCTAAGCACATTTATCAAAATAGTCATTTTTAAAGTAAAAAAATAAATGTATCCAAACAATGTGTTATGCCCCGACCATCCTCTCCTTCCGTGTGCCACGCCCCCCTCGTTAACCCCATGTGGAATCCCCGTATTTCTCTCCAAGTCGGAACTCGGATGAAAACGTCACGAAAAACGTCACTTCCCATCGGAAACACGCCTATTTTATGATGTTGATGTCGGACAAGATTTTGTTGCCCGAGTTGCCCCTGCGACGTAATTTCAACATGGCGGCTTACACACTCAACAGTAATTCTATTTTATAAATCTTAAAAAATATTAATTTTGTTAAATGTATTAATAGTTATAAATGTAATTGCACGTGTTCGATTCAGAGAATACCATATCATGACCGTAAACAGTATCCTAGCATGCAATACCACATTTTTACCGGACTTGTTACTGTCTTTGGTTTGTTTGTAGTTTGGTTGCCTCTCGAAAAAAAAATATCACTATGAATGTACTAAAATATTTTAGAAAGCTTTTAATGTGGTTTGACTAATTCTTGTTTCTTGTTTGTTTGTCTCTCTGAAAAAATAATCTCACTCCAAATCTGCTAAAATATAAAGCAACAACACACAGCAACGTGTTCATGGAGACAGCCATGTTTGTTCCGAGATGTGGGTAACTCGAACTGTAGATTGTCGGACGTGATGTCACTCAACTTGTAATTTCCGAGTTCCGAGAGAAAAACAAACGCACCATTAGTCTTCTATTTTCTCCGCGTCTCAGTTTGTTTCCCCAGTCCGATCATTGTATTGCCCATCTGCGTTTTGCCTGCCTTACCTGTAATTAAACCCAGTATTCCCCGATACCCTGACGTCTGCGCCATTGTCTCCGTTCCGTCCCCGCTGGGCACGACAATATTAATATAATTAAATGTATTAAAGGCTTTTAATTAATATTAAAATAATTTATACAAAACCTTTGTTTTTATATGTATTTTATTATATAATGATTACTGTTACTGTCTATCACTGTCTAAATATATGTATTCTGCTAGTGTAAACATGCACGATGCTATCACAGCAAATGAGAGGGTGAGACTGAAGCGTTACCCATTTTTTCCGCTGAAAGACGTGCTGCGTGACTCATTTTTCCAGCGCGGACAAGTTATCTTAGGTCGGCTTTCACGGTTTGACTTCTGAGATTCAGATCGAGTTCTAGGTAAAAAAAATTTTGTACTGGTTGGTTCAACTTTTATGAAATTCGAGTTCTAATGTGTTTGAGATTTGAGGTTCCACTGAGTGTGTGTGTGTGTGTGTATGTGTAATTATTAATAATAACAAAAATATTAAGTTAATTTAAATTAACATGCAGGCATAACAACTACATATTTATACTGACAAAAACGTAAACACATACAAGACAAACAACAGGCAAATCTTAAAACAGGTCCTTCTGTCTTCAAGGTACAGTGTGTGAGGAAGGCGGGTGCATGTTGGATTCTTACAGAATGGCCAGATGAGTAATATTGACAACTCCCTCCTAGCAGTCTCATGCATTTCTTTTACATAACATAACATTATACAAAATTAAAGGTATTTGGGCAATACCATCATTGAACATACTGTTTTTAAGACAAATACGTGTATTATGACATGTACTGATTACGGATATTTTGTGTCTGACATTTTGTTCACTGGCTTAAAAGACAATAGAATCCTATTCCAACATCCATGAACGGTAAAAGAATTTATATTTCTCCTTTCTTGGTGGTAGCTTCCTGTGGTCTTTGTAGTGCCCCACACCCACAAAAGGAAAACTAGCTCCCACTGTTCATCACAGATGCTGCCCTGCTCTGCTGGCCTGTTTCACAGCCGTATCCAGCACTCGGAGCCACCGACGATGTTGCACCGCTGTAGCCAGCACCGCTGACAGCGAGTACCGACGACAGCGAGTACCGATGACAGGGATAGTGGCTCAGCTTCAAATGTCACATGTGTAGCTCTTTTTGTAGTGCCTGGCAGATATTTGGTGCCAGACTGCAGCGTCTATGAGTGCAGAAGCTCAGTTACAGGAGTACGAGTCTTCAAACAAGCTTCTGCTATGAGCGGCTGTCTGTCCTTCCTTTGAAGCCTCAGTGCGTTTGCTGCACGCTGCTCCTTCTCAGTCTCGCTTGTCAGGGCGTTTCTTTAGAGTTTGTCAAATTCTCGTGGGAACTGAAGCAGTTTAAAAAATATATATATATATATATATATATATATATCAAATTTGTTAAACTGTAGTTACTGGAAGAATCACAGAGATTCTTCAAATAACTATGCAGTCTTCATAATTTCCAGGATATTTCATTGTTATAAGTAGGAGATGAGCTCGTCGTAAACAACAGTATTGCTCGCATAAACTGTGAACGCATCTTTTGATATATTTGGGCCACCAGAGAATAGCTGATACTTTCCATGATTTGCTGGCTTTTCCTCTTTGTGTTTCTGTTTTACAAAGAGTACTTTGATCATTTGTCTGAAATCTTTGGTTTCTGCTTCCCCCCCAAGGGGGGAGTGCTTGTCTCTGCTGGATGTATAGCCATTGGGCTTCCAGGGGCTGCTTGATCTTGTCCTTATGTCCTTATTCCTGGTCTACTTTAGAAGTATTGAATTAGCCCTCTGTTTTTTTTTCCTCAGTATCATATCAGTAGCAGTACGAAAAACATCCATGTTACATCCTTTTGTCTCATTCACCATCCGCCCCACACCTACCTGTGGACACTCGTGTCCACTAAATTCTAACTAGATTCCTCCATCTTTTGGGAAGTCCATGCTTGCTACTTTTCACCATGTTATGGCCAGTTGGTGTATCTAACAGTACAATACCAAAATTATATTATTTCACTTTGCTAATGTAACGATAGATAGACAGACAGACAGACAGACAGACAGACTCTTTTGTTCTCTCTTTGCAGTTTTTATAACTTGCCAGCTCCAAACATTGTCATCTGAGTCTTTTACCAAGGACAATGAGAAAACTGGCATTGGGCTCCAGTCTCCCATTCCGGCTTAGACAAGCAGTTCTGTATAATAAGAAGTTATTCACTTATTAGAACAATAGCTTCCTCACTAAAATAATCCACCCAACCTAACATGTAATTGTTTTGAGAAAAAGGAATGTTCTGGACATCTATCAACCACCACATGATAATTATTTTTTAAAATATCATTTCATATATCTATGAATTTATAGATGTTATCAGAAATATGAAAGGACAGGTACCATTTCTTTGAGAACCAGCTGATGGGTTAGACATAAAATGAGTAGTAAAATTAACCAGGTGAGTGACAGCTTTACATTATTACTTAAAATTGGTAAATTATGAATATTTCAGTGTTTTTTGGTAGGAACCCGTAAATAGGAGAAAAAGATATGGTAATGTAATGCACGCTGTGCCCCCCACCCTGCCTGGTAATGGGCCTGCAGCTGATATCACATATTACAAGGAAAGCATCACTCACTGTAAGCTCAGTCCAGTTTGGAAGGACTCCTCATGTCACATGATGCCAGTTCCCATCTCAGCTCTGGCAGGCTGTCAGGATCGGCAGGAAATCCATCACCTGGCCAAAGTAATTTGGGTCCCTCCAACCCAAGGTCAACAGACTCTGCCTATTATCTTTCCCTTTAGAAGACTAAATGTATCAGGGAATAAATGGAGTCCATTCAGAAGAGTAAAATAGATGTATGCATTTCACAAGGCTATTTTTTTAGGGATTATGTTGTTCAGCAGGTTTGATTTCCTGTTCTTGCATTATTACAGATACAGGGAGCCAGAGTGGTAGATTTGGGTATGGATGGTAGGAGCAAGTCCCTACCGGTACTTTGGGAGTACTGTGTGTATTTAGGGGAGCGGGGTATGGATGGTAGGAGCATGTCCCTACCGGTACTGTGGGAGTACTGTGTGTATTTAAGGGAGCGAGAGATTTGGGTCTGATTTGGTTCCTGCCAATGTGGAGATCAAACATAAGCCTTAGCTGGGAGCCTTATATTCTAATAACATCTGTAGTTTGAAGACCTTCCTGTACTGTACACTCAGAATAAAGAAGCTATGCGGCTTTGTGCCCAATTTTACTATTATTTATTAAAATGCAGTTCCTGGATTTTAAACGGAATAAATTTTGTGAAAGAGTACCTAGTCATCATTATCCAAAAGTGTGTATAAAATGTGTGAGCTGTATTGACCCATTTTAGAAGTTAAGAACGGGTAATAATGACAGAAAAAAGAAAAAAAAAAAATATATATATACTGTCACGCTCCGTCCGTTCCAGCCTCATGTATGCCACGCCCCCTGCTCCTCATGTGCACCTCCCAATGGAAATCACCTGTTGTGCTTTAGTCTGATTGAGTTTCCCTGTTGTCTTGTTAATTCCTTGTTAGTCCTTTGTATTTAGTCCGCGTCTGAGTCCGTGTGAGTAGATCGGTCATTGTGATGTGTTGTAGCGTTTACCCTGCCTGTTCCGTCATTAAACCCCGGCTTTGGATATTCCTGCCTGTCATCGCCTTGATTACCCCGCGCTACCTGCATCCAGGCACGCTGCCGACACGCAACGTGACATATACATACATATATATATTTTTTTTTTTGAAAAGACAAAATCCTTATTTAAGGAATTCAATGTCATTCCTTTCCAATAAGAATTTTGACAATCCTTTGGCAGAGACTTGTTTTGCATTCTATGGATATTATTTGCAGTGGATTAATCCAGCAACGGACCATACATTCTGGCATAAACCATGTCCATTCTAGAGTGTGGTCATCAGCAATTGTCCAGAAACCCATGAGAGGCAAGAAAATACATTATCCAGAGTACCAATATGCGAAAGGAGAATAGAGGCAGGATCAGGAAAAGAACAAACAAAGTGCTGGAGCAAGTATAGAGCCTTAAATCCCTGTAAGATTTGTCACTTAAAGATCCTGCTATTAAGAAATGTAATGCTCTTTTTCCCAATAAACCATTTCAAATCATCTCTATCTTAGAGATAGAGATAGTGCTTATGTCGAGATATCATCATAGCATTTATGTATGTATGTATGCATGTATATATGTATGTATGTACTGTATGTATGGATGTATTCATTTGTTTGTTTGTTTATGTTTTTACTCATTTATTTATTAAGTTAATATTTCTGCTGCTTAGTGCTCCTTTTAACATTGGATGACCAGAATTTGTCAGATGGACTACAAGGCCTTTACTAATATACAAAGAAAACACTCATTCATATGTTACCTCAACTAAGGGGGAAAAAGATCATCAGTTAGGTACAAACAAATAGCAGCTCTTTTCACCTATGCAAAGTAAGATGTGGTGTTCATCTGGACTTGGTGTAGTACATACAGTGGAAACCTGTGTGCTAAATTACCCACTTAAAATTACTCATGAGGTCAGCAAGCTGCAGGCGCAGACTTATCTTATTAGTATAAGATGCTCTTTCAGTATAAGTGGTATTTGTTGGTTTTCTGCTACAGCAAACATGCGATATGACCTGATCAGACAACTGTAAACTGTAATAATCGTTTGATGCCAAGATACTAAGAATGGCTTCTACCTAAAGAACAACCAAGAGACAGCTTGACTGTCACACCATTAGCAGTGGCAGTGTTATTGTATTGTTCCATTTGTGCTGTCGGTAAGGTTCTGTCGGGTGTCTGTACCAGCCCAGTGTCTTCTCCTTGCTTTTAACACTTTTGCATGGTGCTGTCGTTTACTCCTGCTGAGGCTTGAAAAGGCATATTAGTATCTTCTGCTAATATTAATTCTCCTATTGCATCTTTACTTCTCTGCTGGATGTAATTTTATCTCCTTACCCTGCTGATGTCTCTGGCCGAAACATATTTGCTAATAAATGTTTAATGCTTTCTCTGTAATTGTGTAGTTGTCTAGTATCACTATTCTCTGTTCCCATTAAATTCCTCTTCCTGGGACAGTTGAATAAATACACCCAATAATTACTTAATCCAGTTCACGGTTGTAGTGTCTATGCCAGAAAAGCTTCATTTTAATATAAACCATGTATTTGTATTGCAAACTTTTGAGAATCCATTTGTAAAAAAAATCACACATAATAAGAAAAAAAATAGCAGATAATAAATCTTTCCAATTTAAAACTATCAAAATATTTTTTTTGCTGCACTGTGTTGAGGACAAAATTCCTCTCAGTTCCAAACACATTTTTATAATATTTCAACAAAGACTGAATCCACATATGGCTTTTGATGGAAACCCTGTATGTATGAAAATAAAACACATACTCTTTTATGAATACAGCCTGTGTCTTATTCATTATACTTTTGAAAGGTAATTGTTTTTCCTCTTGTGAACAGTGTGTCGCAACAGAAATTGCACTAAGCTTTCAGATGCACGCAGAGCATTTGGAGCACATGGGAAGTGCTCCATCTCAGCAGCAGCAAAAGGTTGCATTAGCATTTCAATTCTGGGGTACGCATCGCACATTTTAAAGTGTGGCTTCCGTAAACATGAATCTACTTTGCAAAGGACGCTTCACAGAAAGAGCTTCGGTGCACTTCTGGGGAGACTGATGATAAAGTCAAATCAGAGTGAGCAGCGAGAGACCAGCTCGAGCTGAGTATTCCACTGAGCAGGAGGAATGGAAAACAGCAAACGCTTCTGCCAAATAAGCCTGCTGATGTTGTGTATATTGATATCATATAGAATGATGTCAGTGCGCGGGAAACTTTGTATAGAACCTTCGGCCAGACTTACCCAGCATGTCCTGACTGCTTGTGTGCATTGTCCTGGTCCATCCATCCTCCTCCCCAAAATGCAGAATCCAACTCACCAACAATATCTGATTCTCCAAAACAAATGGACTCAAGTCAGATGATGCAACTATAAATTCTACCATTGGCCTTTGGCCTAGGGTGCTCTGGTATCATGTGCGTTTATGGGCAGCCTTGCATTGGAACATGCTGTTTTTATGTCTGGGTACTCTGAAGAGCTGTTCAGGGCATAGTCACAGTTCCACATCTTCTCAGTGAAAGCTGTAGGTACTGAAACTCCAGTGCAGACTATAACAACTCAGCACTATTACCGGTAATTTATAATGAGGCTGAACACATTCTCTTGGGGATTTCGCGTGACATTTAATCATTTGTAGTTTTGTTTAGTTAACAAGCAATGGATTTCTAAACAGGAATATCTGTGTTCTATTCCATGAATACATTTGTGGAAAGAAATTCATACATAGATTCAAATCAGTAAATGGACTAATGCATAAAAATCTAGACAATAGACTAATACATCAGAAAGCAGTGTAATACTGTACACTTCCTTTTACAGAATACACACGAAAACAATTATGACAAAGAGGAGCAAATAACTTCGACCCCAGAGAAACTGTTGCAGAACTGCAGTATTACCACATTCCATATCATCCGTCTTTACCTAGCAAAAGTTATTTGATACTTACTGAAGCCAACCTGATATACATGTATGTAGTTTTGTATAATATATGTAATTCCTAATACAGGTTATTAAAAAGGGTTTTTTGTATAATTGATTAATTGATTGATTTTGTGCCTTTTGCAAAATGCTCACTTTTTATTGGCTGTGTGGATGCTGACTAACTGCATATGTGAGCATGATGGAGAATGCATGAATGTGCTTCAGAATCATCTTTACCATTCATAAAACCATAGTAACAGTGTATCAGTGATGTGTTGATAAATAATTGTCAGTTCGCCTGTGCAGTAGGTAGATCACAGATTTAAAAGCACACCTCTTGCTTTCCAAAGCTTCTTTTCAACCTAGATGAATAGCACTTGTGAATGAGATCATCCCAGACCATTCCATTTTCATAAAAGGGAACCACACGTGCATCACCACAGCTTGTTTTTCGACAGCCACACAGCCGTTTTCATGCTTTATTCATCTCACCCATTCATTTACAGGCTTCTTACTTCTGTCTTTTATTCTCATTTTTAAAGTAATCAGATCTGAATGAAATCTTCACCTTTTTAGGCACCTTCAGTCAATAACAAAATAAAGTTCAATAATACATTAATATATTATAATAATTAATTAAACCATCACCAAATGGCATTGAAATATATAATGGAATCAAATAATAACATGACATATCACAACAGGCAGTAGTAAATTATTCAGCTGTCTTGCGTAAGTTGTACTTTTAGGTAATGTGTTGGTTACACAGACACTATGAATATACGTTTTTGCCATTTCTATTCCTCTTCTTTGAGGAAGTAATTTGAAAGAAGGTCAGTGTGCAGAACGCCAAACTAATCTGAACACAGCAGTAAAAACATAACACTGTCTGTTGACCTACCGCACCAGCAGATGTTAGGAGCTGTATCAGTCTTGCTCTCATTTTTGTATCTACAACCATTCCAATTCAAAATAGCAAGAGGCTATCCCACTTTAACCTCTCTGAAAATTTAATGCCTGACATTTCACTTTAATAGTGAAGGAGCTCTGAGATATATGAATTGCTATATAATTTTAATGTGCCTACAATAGCACTCAGATTTTTCTGACTTTTGATAGGAAAAATGTACATTTTATTGGCGATAATATTTTGTTTGGTTTTGTGTTTTCCCTTATCTAGAACCTAACAATAAATTAACAGTAACATTAGTTTATAGCAAGGCAATCTTGTTTGTTAACTGCAGAAGAATTGTTCTATAATCATCAGTTATAATCACTAAAAATCTGTCAAATGTGCTAAGGCATTCACAACCTCACAGACTATAAACAAAAAACACGCTTGGTCATGACCAGTGCAAATTCCTTCCCTGACAACTTGAATGCACTTTTGGTTTCTTTGATCTTGCAAGCAAAGCTTCTTGCTTAGATGTAGCATCTAACCCAGTGTTTCCCAGTCTGGTCCTCAGGGACCCACTGAGGTCCACAATTTTTTGGATGGAGCAAAAACATGGACTGTCTGCTGCCCTAACACACCAGCTTCCCTGTTTCCAATGTAGCCATGACAAGAACCTTAAACAGGATTAATACCCACAGAGCAGATGGAGTTTCAGGATGCATATTGAAAGCCTTAGCAACTTTCTTGTGTGTTAATTTTAATTTGTAATCTCTTTCTCTGAAGGAGTTTTCATTTCCCATCTGTTTTAAAAATACTGCAATCATTCCAGGTTCCAAAAAAAAGACACAAATGAGATGGTCTAAATGACTTCCACCTGGTGGCATGCATGAAGGTCTTTGAAAGACGATAGGACAAATAAAAAGCAATATCTCAGGCAGGTTATGTCGTCTTCAGTTTGCATTCTGCCACAACAGATCTACAGATGCATTCCGTTCTGTGGAATCACTGGCTTACAAACAATAATAACTCTTTTGTCTTAGGCTATGATTATAGACTACAGTTCACTACTTAGCAATGTGATCCCCTCAAGGTTTGTTACCAAGTTATTAGCCAGGTGATTACTGCCTGTACATACGGCTGGAACTTTGTCAATGGCAAAACCCAGCATGTGCAGGTGGGACCTATAACCTCCTCTGTCCCCATCCCTGACATAAGCATCTCTTGCTCTTGATGTCTGCCAGTTCTACTGTCACGTTTTCTGATGATACTGCCATTGTAGGCCTGATCATCAACCATGCTGAGTCAGCATGTGGGCAAAAGGTTATATCCTGGCAGCAAGCTCACAGAGGCTATCAATGATTTCAGGAAGCAGGAGACATCCTATTTACATTTGTTGGAAAGCTCTGTTTTCCTCAGAGTGATAGACAATCATAGGTAAACGTAAGTGGATACAACATATAAACACAGCTGTCACAGTGGGGCATGACGCAGGCTGGAAAAAGGTAACAATCTACTTGCGGCCCTAAGACAAAAAGGGTTTACTAACAAAAATCAGAACACATATGGGAAATAACAAAATAAAAGGGACCATGAGCAGGCAGAACTAATCATTAGAATAATAATTTTAAAAAAACAAACAAACAAATATACAAAAAGCAGCATAACACACAGCAACAAAGCACAATGGCAGATTGAGGAGGAGGACAA
>JABFEB020000092.1:16738294-16750832 GCA_019775895.2 Stomatorhinus ivindoensis
ACTTAGCCGTCTAACATACATTCTTGAACAACCCCTCCCCAAAGATACATCGACTTCTGTTTACCACTTGCTTTTGAAAAACTCAGACATAACCTTCTGCGTATTAGCAGTATACTATATGGACAAAAATATTTGGACACCTGGCCATTACACCCACAGGAAATTTCCTGAAATCCCATTCTAAACCCATAGGCATCAATATGGAGTCCATCTCCTGTGACAACTGGCACTCTTCTGAGAAGGCTTTCCACAAGATTTCAGAGTGTGTTTCTGGTCATTTTTACCCATTCATTCAGGAGAGCATTTGTGAGGTTAGGCACTGATGTTGGACATGAAGTTTGCGATCTCCATTCTAGTTCATCCCAAAGTTATTTGACGGGGTTGAGGTCAGGGCTCTGTGCAGACCAGCCATGGTCCTCCACACCAAAGTCACCCAGCCATGTCTTTATGGACCTTGCTTTGTGCACTGGGCCACAGTCATATGCTTTCCTGTTCCAGAACCTGCCACTTGAAAAGTCTGTGCAAATCATTGTACCACATTAAAGCGAAAAGTGGAAATCTCACTTAATAAAAATGATCTGCATAACTTCCTGACCAAATGTCTTTTGTCAGGTACCAAATAATAATAAAGAACAAATAAGAAAATGCAAGTGAGCCAATGTATAGTATAATTCTGGGTGTCATGCCTCGAACCAAGGAAAGATAAAACAGACATGTCTACATATATTTCACATGAATTTTTATTATTGAATGCCTGGAAATCTGGGTGGAGCATATAGGGTCATATAGAGTCGATATTTGCTTTTCAAAAATTCTTTAAGTCTGTTCACCTTACGATACACTTTATTTTGCCATGCAATGCATGTTGAGATTTGGCTAATGCTGCCGATGACATTAAATAAGAGGTCTTTAACGGTACACATACTCATCATGTGCATTTTGGGTACGTTACTTTTAGTTCAGACCTCGCAATAAAATGCATGAATACAATTCTTCAAGCAGGTAGACCCTAAATTAACCAAGAAAACATGCAAATTGTGTTTGTGAGTTAGTTATGGCTAATGCATGGTTACAGTCAGTCAAAATTGACAGTGTGAAAACATTTTCTTTTTTCGCAATAAATTATGCCAGTAGTGGAGAGGGAGTTCTTCATAAGACTAAGACTGTCTGTCAGTGCTATCAATCCAAACTTGGATATGTTGCTGGAAACATGCAATATGCCAGCTTTAACCTCCCTCCTCCCAAAAAAAAAAAAACATTACAAAAATTATATATTTTTCTCATTCATTTTAATAACCACCCTCTCCTCCAATGATTCATGCCATCAATAGCACTGTGGCTTTTCAAGCACTTGCATGTTCCATACTGAAAACCCATAAAGCATTAATATGTCTACCCCCGCAAGGTAATGAATGAATCTTTGTTTCATTTAAGCATCTTTGTTCGCTGTTGTAATGAGAAAAGGCCACTGTGGCCATTTTTACTGAGTTGCCATTGTCCTTCGGTAATTAGTTAATAATATAAATGTCTGCTAAGGCCCGAGCATCGGTTTTGCAGTTTCTTAGCCATTAAATTGTCTCTTTAACTGAAAAGTACATTTCAAGGAATTTCAAATGATTCGAAAAGTTTATTGCCATTTGTACGAGATCCAGTGCTGAGTCCAATGAGATACTTACTAGTATTTTTTTTCGAGTGGGTAATTCCACACTAGGTAACACAAGATAACAGGAACAAGCACTTAGTAGCAGGACATAGGACAACACCTAAAATAGACATTAATATGGATGTGGAGCTATGGATGTACCTGGATGAATAAATACGGTATAGACACAATATACATGCACAGCAACAGAAAATAATACAAATATAGTGCGACACCAGAAATTCCTGCGGTTCAGGGATGTATTTCTAAATGAATTTATGATAATGCATACTCTAACACTTCATACCTTATGAATCTGTGTCAATGGCAATAAGCTAAATAAAGAGGCACTTCATCCTAAACTGCATTTGCACTGTAATATCAGAGACGCATTCTCGACAAAAATTACAATTTTTGAAATGTTGCATTAGCCTTACGAGCAGGACAGAAGCGCTGCTTCTTTGACTTCAACCTGTGAAAAAATAAAAGCAACTATAGTCAAGAGAGGCACCATGTTATTGAAAATGTCAACAAGATTAATTGCTTGAATTAAAGTAAAATTAAAGTGTGTTGAAATAAACCCCAGGAAAATTACATTAGAGCATCTTTCATGAAATATAACCGGAGTCCATGTTCACACACTGTTTTTATGTAAATATACCGGATAGGAATCAGTGCTCTCGCTGCGGTGCTTGCAGAAACTCGGCTGCAATTCACAGTAGGTCCATTCACAGATACCTTCTCTGTCATCCTGAGTCTGTACCTATATGATAGAAGAATTTGCTCCCTCACCATGTTTGACAGTGTAACCCAGTAGTGAGTTGCTCCCCCATGGTGACACCAGCAGCCTGACTGTGTGTAAGGCAGATGGAGCTGTCTGCTAGTCTGGAGTTTCGTGCTACATTGTTTTCTCTCGTCTAGAGCTATTTGTATGTGATTATTGCTGACTCAGGTCTAGAGGTGTCAATGGTCTGCTTGACGGCACTGACTACGAACCACTGGAATTTATTCTAAAGTGCTATTTTCAGTGTTACCCAATGTTATTTATGTAAAATGTATTTATACTTTTTAAGAATGAATGGGCAATACTGGTTGATAAATATCTATAGTAACAAGAGAAGAAGATACCTTGTGCTGTGTTTGCTGTGATGTATGTAATGTAATTTGAGTGATACAGTGATAACTGCAAACAATACACACATTATCAACTAAATTCATGATTCATGAATCAAAGACAGCACCTAAAGATGCTTTAGGTGGATTTGTAGATTTCCAATGTAATAAGATTTGTCTGCAAGCCAGTAAGGATGCAAAGGCAATGATATTTTGTTGTCTTGGAGTCAAATTGGATTCACCACCTGGAACACATGTGTCAGGTCTGCTTCACCTGTATGACACCTAATTAAGGTCTTGGACTTAACCATTTTGTATAGAAACAGAATTTTGGTCTGACATTTTCACAGTATACCTCCCCCGGTCTTCTGAACACACCTCTTTAAAGGTATGAAAATGAAATCACCAATGTGCCCTTAAACCATAATTGAATAATTAGACAAAGAAGATTACATACCTCTGCTTTTCAAAGAGGTGCAAAGGAGAAGCGATTAAGATATTTATGTTTGTGATGAAACATTACAGATTTGCATTAAACAATTCATTTCCATAGTAAACTAATGATATTTATTAATGCTTTTAGAATTATTACAATACAATGCACATAATTGATTATTGGGCGAAAATATTAATCTATGGAATTCACTATTCAGAGATCAGAAGGAACAGCTCAAGTTTAAGTGAACAGTAATGTTTAACATATCTACACAAACCTTCTGCATGGATTTTTTTTACTGATTCTTTCCTTTCTTGCTATTTGGCTATTAAAATGGATATTAAACACAAATGGATATTAAACACAAATTTTTGCCGTTTTGTGTTATTGCAAATATATTATTCATTAAAAAGCACCAAATACGCATGCTTGTCAATGAACTTTTTAATCCGGAACAGCTCTTTAATAACTGTAATTTGAATTCAATTTATTACTACTTGAAATTAATGTTTTACTTAAAACTACCATTTCTAATGTGAAGTATATTTTTGTAAATTAAAAAATAATGTAATTTAAAGTAATGGTTTTTGTTATAAATCCAGCAAATTTGCATTTTTTTACTGAGTTAAGGTGGCATCCCAGGACTTTTAATGAACACTGTATATGACTGCTATATTGGTGGGGTCTTAGGGTAAGTATTTTGTTTGTGTGTTGCACAGCTGATGCACTGCGTATAAGATTACTATGATGCATCTATGTGTAGCTCTGTTTGGCATAGCCTGTAATGAGTGACTGGTTGGGCTCTCTCAACTTGCACCCCCTGGGAGAAAAGAGATTGGCGCTGATATGTTATAGAGAGCCCACTCTCAAGTACTTTATGCATTATATCTTACTGTGTCCAAAATTAAGAAGACAGCATATTCTTATAAAGAATATAGAATGAACCAGTTGAGTCTTTCCTGTAGATTCTTATAGATTCTGTGCTGATCAGAGAACCTGCCCGTGAGCCAAACCGATGATGCCGTTACACTTATTATGCATTTGATTGGCCCCTGTGAGCTGCTCCCTGCTGGGTTTTAGTGCTGACATCCTCAAATCTCCCTCATGGTTGCATATATCCTCAGGCTGACAGTTTCTATTATGCAGCCATTTTTCAGTTCACTGGGGCTCCTCTGCATTGCACCTGCTCACCTCTACTTCTTAACTTTAATTTTTTTTTGCCATTTTTTCCTGCTTTCCCTTCTGCCTCCCACTTGGGACCATCTGGCTGTGTCCAAACAAACCATCATGTGGACCCCAATATTAGGCCTGTAACAGTGTCTGAAGAATGAAGCCCCGCGTTGGTATGATCCAGTGCACCGTCTTCTGCATTGGACACTGCGCAGCCCCCGAGCTCCGGTACCAGGATTATCTCACCATGATGACTCTCGCCATCCACAATCATTTTTATATGCTTCTTATCCGGTACAGGGTCCTGGTGAACCTGGAGCTTATCCCAGAAAGCATGGGACACCTAGCGAGGTCTGAGGTGCTAAGAGAGATACCAATAGCCAGGCAGATTCAAGGGCCCCAACATTTGACAGGGGCCCTTCAATATGTACAATTATATGCAACACTGAGAAGGGGAGGGAGTAAGCTGACATTTCTAGACATGCCCCTCACTCCTTACTTTATCATACCTTACTCATACCTTCATTTTATATAAAAATCTTGGGCAGATTGACAGAAAAGCCACCCCAGCCCCCCCACTGCAAATCTCACATATATGTGAATCATTTGTGAGGATTAAGGTGCTGATAACATGCATATTGTACCATCTTGTGACATGCTACTTTTATATCTCTGATTTTATTGTATATAATCTCATTATGGTGGGAACCATAACACAAACAAATTGGTTTAATATGTAAACATTTTTTTTAAATTTAATAGTTTTATAGTCATACTATGTTGTCAAGGTGACAAAAGGCGCGTTTGTGGAACTTGCTTGTAATGCCCCGCTTGTCCGATCCTCCTGTGTGCCACGCCCCCTCATCTACCCCATGTGGAATCAATAACTGCAGAGTTACAAACTTCCTCTGGCATTAACCCCAGACCTTCATGTCCAGCATCCGTGCCTGACCTCACAAATGCTCCTCTGGATGAATGGGCAAAAATTCCCACAGACGCACTCCAAAATCTTGTGGAATGCTTCCCCAGAGGAGTGGCAGCTGTTATAGCTGCAAAGGGGGGGACCAACTCTATACTGATGCCTATGGGTTTGGAATGGGATTTCAGGAAGGTTCCTGTATGACAAAACTAGCAATGTGTGTGTGTGTGTGTGGGGGGGGGGGGGGGTTGCATAGATCACATTTGAGGACCAAATTGTCCCCAAAGTGTAATATTACCTGAATTTTCCCTACTTTTGGGGACATCTTTTTTAGGTCCCCATTTGGATAACCTTAGTTTAATAAACATCTGTGAATGCAATCAAAAAGTAAAGTAAAAAATGCCAAAAGTCTTGTATTTGTGTTGGTTACTTATGGTTAAGGTTAGGAATGGGTAGAGGTTAAGGGTGTCGTGATTGGGGTTTTCCCATAGAAATCAATGGATGGTCCCCATTTAGATAGGAAGACCAACTTGTGTGTGTGTGTGTGTGTGTGTGTGTGTGCGTGTGCGTGTGCGTTTGTGTGTGTGTGAGAGAGAGAGAGAGAGAAATATTTTTGTCAATATAAAAATCTTCATTTGCATGAATGTGGGACAATACATAGTGACATCAGCGAAACTCATTGTTTATGGTTGGCTACATGTTATTAATATTTCGTATGTGTATTTGGCCTAGATGCAGCCCCCGGCTACTATCCATTTAAAAATTGTCCCCGATCAAGTGTGTCAATCGCAGCCTCTACGAACTCGTAAACAATATTTGCATTAAACAGAGATGACGTTTCGAGGTAAGCCAATCAAATCCCTCGGCCCGTAGTTACAAACGCTCCGCAAAATCCGCTGAAGACGCGTTTGCACTGTCTCTTCGGAACCAGAAGCGAGTTTCGTGTGGGAGCAGCCGCGGGAAGGTTTGTAACACGGCTTCATTGACGCAGCTGCCTACGGATGTCTTTAGGCTCGTTTTATATCATTCCCAGTTTTAGAAGAACTTCTTCGGTCATAATTGTTTGGTTGAAGGACGATTTTTCTCGTTTTTTATCTTTGCACGAGTATTTTTGTGGGTATGTTTTAACCGCTTTATTATTGTGCAACTCGAACCAAAAATCGCATCCAAATCAGCAGTTTGTATGTGTTTCTTTATGTTCTTAAAAAAATCGGACCTGTGCAAAATATGAAATATACATTCATTACTTTATTCTTTGTGTAATCCTAATTAATTTTTGGAGGTTATATTACAATTCTGCTTTGCGTTATTATTCTGAGATTCTAAAGAAAATATCTGGCCGTCATGTTTTTAGCTGTGATCTTGTGCTTTTCCGCGTTGGGTAGTGGACAAATGGTGCACGGTCAGAATGCCAAAGGATCGCGCTTCATTTGTACCGCGATCCCTATAGATGCTGATCCAAGCTGCCCCTTACCTGCTGTGCCGCTGCAAAGTTCAAGTGTCCAGGAGGAAGATCTAAAAAACACCGTCATTCAACTTCGGGAGACCATTCTGCACCAGAAGGAGACTATTGTCGATCAAATAGTAACAATAAAGGAGCTTACTTCCAAACTTTCCCGATGCGAATCGGCAACTGGAGAATTGTTTCTGGGTGGGAAATACAGGAATAAAGGTTCGTGGAGGAAAGACGGTACGAACACTATGGGTGACCTTCCACGGGATCCCAGTGAGACTATTGATCACCTCGGAAAGACCATGCAAAACCTAAAGAGCCGGTTGGAAAACTTGGAGGTGAGATTTAATGACTGATTCAGTTTAGTTTCCACGCAAATACAATAAAGAAAAATTGAAAAAGGTGCCGTTTTCCGTGTCAGGAGTATATTACGCTTTAGTAAAACAGTTTTTCTATCTTTGTTATCTGTGTGATTAAAAGATGTTGAATTTCAACAAGGAAATCAAACGAATTAGGCTATTTTTCATACATGTCAATATGACTATCATTAAGTTATATAAGAATCATTCATTGTCCGCACTGTAATAAAATAAATGTTTCCACAAATATTAGCTATAAACAAAGCTATTGTAACAGAGAAAAAGAAAATTCCCTTGTATGAGAATAGATCAATTTCATTCCGTATGCAATGAAAGTAATATTTTTCTCTAACTATCGTCGTGCCATTGGCTGGCACATTTCGTAATTATTCTGTAGTCTAAAAATATTTTTAATGTAACGTGTGGCTTGTTTCAATAAAATGTACTATACATGCGTACAAATGTTTGTTATTCCGGATGTAAATAGTTGTTAAAGAGATTATCTCTAAAAATAGATTACTTGTTTCACGTACATCCGATTTATCAAGGGTTCCTATTCTAAAACGTTCCCTGAATCCATTAAGCTGGAGATCAAATTAAATCTATGAAAAATACACTCAAGTTTCACAGGACGTAGTTTAAAAACAGTTGATGAGAACCGACGGGAAAGCAATGTACAACCTTTTGCATATTATATAATTCATGTTTGTAATACTATGTTTCAAATTCGAGTTTTAATTTTACAGAGGTAGAGTTCAGTTTTCATCCAAACCTTATTATTTATCAAAACAATCATTTAGGTGCATCAATGTAATCATCACGAAATGCTGTGCATTTGTCCAGAACCATTAAAATATTTCTAATATATAGTGCATATAATCATGCATTATTGCTGTTTTCTTTAATCTCTATTGGTAATTTGATACATTTTATCTATGAATATCCAGCTGTGTGATTATACTGTATGATATTGTGCAACAATTAGCATAAAAGCACAAAATCCCCTTTTCTACTGTAGCTGGAGTGCAATTACTATTTCACTATTTCAAGATGAATAGAAATGTAATTAATGTGTAGCAGTTTATTATTAAACAGATTTGACTTCAGAGAGTTGCAGTGGCATATATTTAAATAGAATGCCGTAAGGCGGAAGCACTTTTATGGTTTCTTTCTTGTGTCAGCAGCAGCAGATGCGTGCCAATCTGTCTGGCATATCTTTCCCTAATGAACTGCAAGACCTGCTGCAGCGCCGACTGGGAGTGCTGGAGAACCAGCTCCTGAGGAAAGTGTCGGAGTTGGAGGAGGAGAAGACTCAGCTGTACAACGAGACGGCCGCCCACCGGCATCGTACGGAGAGCACCCTCAGTTCTCTGCTGGAGAGGATCACCGAGTTGGAGAAAGGTGCCCGTCTCCGCAACTCACACACTCTACACTGTCCCTCCCCTCTGCACAATCCCACATAGGTACACAGGTATGAAAAACACACCTACACATGTGCATCCACTGTAATTATGGGTGACGTTTGCCGCTGTCCCTGGTGCTGAACAGACATCTTGGTGAATTGGAATAACTGAATGTACATAATGATTTACAATTTATTCACTTGTAACAGAGGTGCTGCAAAGGGCATTTATTTGCGCAGCATGCCTTATTGTTAGGAGTGTGTAATGTTGTAATTGCCAAGCCTAGCATAGCACATTAGCATAGCTAATTATTTTCAGGTAAATTTCTGTTGTGCATTTAGATAGTGTTCACTTGCCTTGTACTCTTCACTTGATGTTGAGAAATATCTTCTCAGATTATCGCCAAATGTTATTTATAATTTTGATATTAAAAATATTATTGGATGTCTGCCTTTGCTGACCACCCCAATGCCTCCAAGTTGTTCTCACTGTATGTTTTAACAAAATACAGTAGCAAACTTCTTCATCAAAGGTCCACATCAGATATTACTTTAAAGTCAGTGGTTCGGAACAATTTTCAGTAACAAAACAGAATTTCATGAACTTTTATGAATTAGAAATAACTTTTGATGTTAGACATCAATATATATAGACAATGGGACCCTGTTAATGTTTGCTGACTGTTTTGACACTCTTTTATTGGGGGGGGTGGGGGTTGACAAATGTGTGTGCAACGTTTGGTGGTTCTACATTGTATTTTTTTACTTCAGTCCACGCTAAGCCTTTTTCCGTTAACCATATTGACTCTTAGGGTGCATTATCGGCCGGGTCCAGATTATCTTGCAGGCTTTGAGAACCCCTGTTTCGCTTGAACCATTTTGGTCAGAATGTTAATTGAATGTGGTTTATGCACAGATCTTGTAATGGGAGAAATCACCAGTATTTTTAGACACTGGCGAAAGTTAATTTGAGTGCAGATTATCAGATATAGCTGAAGGCAAAAATAAAATAGTTCCTTTTCAGGAGAGTGTTCGTAAATATCGGAATACATTACACATGATAGAAGCTCCTGTTCTGAGGCTACAGCCATGCGCGTGCACTGGCGTATTGAAGCCCGCATGTGACGCTGTCCTTCCTTGTCTGGCCGGTAGGAAGCAGCCCGTTTAAGTCCCCAGAGGGTTTCAAGGTGTCCCTCCCCCTGCGAACCAACTACCTGTATGGCCGCATCAAGAAGAGCTTGCCGGAGATGTACGCTTTCACCGTGTGCATGTGGCTGAAATCGAGCGCCAACCCCGGCATTGGGACCCCATTCTCCTACGGCGTACCGGGGCAAGCCAATGAGATTGTGCTGATCGAATGGGGAAATAACCCAATAGAGCTGCTCATCAATGACAAGGTATACAGCAGAGCTCTTTCTGTGCATACGTATGGTGTTATGGAGATGCGTTAATGCAGTACAAGCATGAATGAAGGTCTCATTGTTAGAGCTTAGTGTAAACACAGTCATTTCCAACAATCCCGCTGAAGCCTGATGCTCTTTGCATAAATTTTCTTACATACTGTATTTCTTTAGTGTTGGTTTACTTAACGCCTTCACAATATGTATAATTCTGCGTTGTCAAAAAATCATGCATTTTCGTTTTTTTACTGTGTTTATGGGTTGTTACTTTTAATTGTGCTCATAGGAGCTTCCTTAAGCACGGTGCTATGCAGTCGAACAGTCATTGAATAAGGGCTTTCAGTGAATCGAGGTTTGCAGGGATGTGCAGTAGGCTAAATATGTTTGTGCCGTGCTTAGCTTTGGTAGTAATATTCATGATCTAGGTAAGAGCTGTATCAAAGTAGGCTTCAGGCTATAATATTGACGCTAGGGTTTTTAAATAGATTTTTTTATATTGATCTTCTTTGAAGCAATTTGTTGTTTGACCGAATGTTGATTTGAATATGAGCGTAGTGCAATTTTCTGACCATGTGCCTCATAAAAAGGAATCAGAGAAAGAGTGACGGAAATCATCAAAGGGAAAGTATTCCTTTTTTTTGCAGTTTTTGGGTGTAGCATGAGTCTGTTGACACAGCATGAGAACAGCTGCAGCCCATCTGCCCTCTCTCTGTCTCTTCGTGTCTGCGCCCATCTCTGCTGGGCTGCACAGGTGGCCCAGCTGCCGCTGTCTGTCAGAGATGGGCAGTGGCACCACATCTGCGTCACCTGGACCACCAGAGATGGCCTCTGGGAGGCATACCAAGATGGGGAGAAGCTGGGATCTGGAGAGAACCTGGCCCCCTGGCACCCGATAAAGCCTGGCGGCATCATTATTCTGGGTCAGGAGCAGGTGAGTCCCTGAGTGACACGCAGGATATAGGTTCCTCAGGTGCTTAGAAAACCATTGTTAACGTGATACTTAATTAAAATGCACATTGCTGTTAAATACAATTTTCTACTGCAGTCAAATGTTATAATTTGTTAGGATAATAAACGCGAGCAAGACTTATTTTTGGCAAGAGTAAATTTAGTTTTTTATGCTCCTGACAGGACACCGTAGGAGGACGATTCGATGCCACTCAGGCCTTTGTTGGGGAGATCACCCATTTCAATATGTGGGATCGTGTGTTACGGCCCATAGACATCATGAACATGGCCAACTGCTCCTCGTACATGCCAGGCAACATCGTGCCCTGGGTCGATAGCAATGTAGAGATCTTCGGTGGTGCTACCAAGGTAGCCCTGGAGATATGTGAGGATCAATTACTCGGCTCCTAAGAACAGCCCTGCAGATGGACGGAAGCAGACACCCCAGCCTTCTTTCTGTGAGGCCCGGCAGTCAGCGGTTTGTAAAGATACTTGTGGTTTGTGGTCAGTAGTGAAGAGTTATCATCAAGTACTGGGGACCGACTAAGGCAAAAGGTTTTCACTGTGCATTTCTGTACTGGACTCAGCATTCATGTCAGCCGTTGTTCTGCTTGTTGGCACCTTCGTGTATATTTTTTTGGATTTAAATTACATTGATTGGTTAATCCAGAATGACATTATTGTCTTACAAAGGTATGTTTTACCCCTTTGACCACCCAGTGTTTGACTAAAATACTCCACCCAGGATACCCGATTTGTTCAAAAGTTCCTTATCCAAAGACTTATGGGCACAATTTTGGCTATGCTAAAATCGATGCCCAAATTGAAAACCTGAGAGGGTTTGTAAGTGGATGCTGGTCCAAAAGTTTAGCATTTTTAGTTTGTATAATTGGAATGCTCCCTATTTGGTAGTCATTCTGAAGGTTAAAGCTTTGTGAAAATTTCATTACGTGCCCTGATTCCCTCTGTCCATACCTGTGCACTCACAGTGCGAAATGAACACAGACCACCGCAGAGAAAAAATTACGAGATCTTTCCGCATCAAGTAAATGTGACCAGATGGGTGGCGGCAAAGACCAGCAGCTCATAAAACAGGGAAGTGGAGGAGAATTTTCACAATACTACCGGCGTGGCCGTGCTCATGCCCGCCGAGGGTGGGTTCGGATTTGGCGATGGGTATGTTGCATCTCTGTGTCATTTTGGTCAATGGTATAAAGATTAGTGCACTGAGTAGCCACGCTCTTGCGGTCTTACACTAAAGTCACTCTCCCGGTGCTGCCAGCTGGAGTAGATATGTCGTGGGCTCGCTCAGGAGAACACGGAAGTGAGCACGGTACCGCTCGCAAGCACCGGGCTTTATCATTCTGGGCTGCGCATTACTGTACCTGTCAGCTTATAGATGCACTGTGTCGAAGGACTATTAGGAGGTAAACAAGAAGATGCTTTGAAAATATGTGTCATTTTCAAAATGTTGACTTTGTTTGGGTGCTTTGCATATTTTAGGCCACTTTTCAGTCTTTGATCTAACATTTTATTGCGTCCTGTGAATATGGTTGGTTTTCATTTCTTTCAGTTGACCTGTTTTAACTTATAAGATCAAGGCAACAAAAGATGTTCTTCTGAATTTGAGTCTATCCCTCTACATCCTACAAACTCATGTATGGAACTTGGTATTCAGAATATCAACCAGGGATTT
>JABFEB020000092.1:16770650-16795082 GCA_019775895.2 Stomatorhinus ivindoensis
TGAAACTGGCATAGCAGGGTAATTCAGGTCCAGAGAGTAAAGGTCCAGTTGAGTACTCTGTGACTGTGACTGTGACTCTTTATGCTCAACTGGTTGGTTGAAAAAAAATCTTGGCCTGGACTTGTACTCTCTGGACCTGAATTACCCAACTCTGGAAAATGGATACTTTGAATGAGGCTAAAGCTGACATTGGACCTATAACTGGAGGTGGGAGCCTATGGGTTAGACATATCCCCTATGCAGAAGGAGAAAGAGAAAGATCAGGGATATCACATCATCAGCAGGGGATTCAGCAAATTCAGGCCCAGTTGGTGGGAGGTGCCAGTATACTCTGTGAAACTAAAGAACTGTTTATTGATGTATTCTAGTGAAAGCAAGAGTTCACCATAATAATTTATTATGAATAAATAATAAGGAAAATAATTTTTATTTGAACATTGCTTAAATCAGGAATTAGGTGTGGTGCTGGTCAGACAGTAGTAGTGTGATGTTACAAAAAGATTTGGACCATTAGTGACTGTCGAGTCAGTAGACGATGACACGACATGACGATATAAGTGAATGCCTTTATGGTTTATAGATGGGGATGGACTGACAGGCCTTCAGCAGTCAATGGGCTTCTTGGCAAGACATAGTCAATCATAAAGAGTCAATAGTCAATCATAAAGAGAAATCAGTGTTTGTTCATGTTTATTTGGTCTATTAAGATAAATTGCTAATAATAAGGTGTGAAGAATTCATGTGTATTTACACCTAAGCAAGTTATTTTGGGTGCAGTTTGTTGTTTAATTGTGTGGGTGTGTAATATTACAAAACCCATAGGATTTGGTTGAGGAGGGTGTGGCAAATTGCAATCATATCTGCAATCTTCTTTTGAAGCATGTCAATCAAAATGGAGCCTGGATTAAATGAACGTGCCAATTGCTAATCCCTTCTCTGAGTGATGGGGGAGGAACTCAGGAAATATCTTTTGAGGCAGATATGGGCAGATACATAAGCTCTAAGGGAAAGTCCAGTGCCTAAGCCTGCCATTTATGAGTTATTATTTAAAAATTCATTTTTAGTTATAGGCTATATAGCAGGTATGGCTAGGAGCACATATAAAGGAAGAACCTGTGTGGACAAAAGGGGAATAAATTGCACCAAAGCTAAGGCAGTTACAGCTGCAGACACAAGGAAGAAAGAATGATGTCACATTTTGTGTAAGACATTCCTGTTCATACCACACGGGACATGGAAGGGTGCCATCTTGGGCCCATGAATCAATTCATACATTTTTGGAAACATTTGACATTTGTGAGTACAAGCACCTCGCATCATATGAGTGAGTCAACAACAGATATAACTAATGCTAAGAGAACGGGGGAACCGTACTTGAGTGCATGTGAATGTTAGTATTTTTAACACAGAAAACAGAAGATAAACTAAACTGATTTTGAAATAATGGAATAAGGACTTCAGTGTGTTTGTGCAAGGTAGGTCTCTGAAAAGCAGATGATGTCCAGATATATATGCAAGGAAAATTCTAGAAGAAGAATGTGCCCAGCGATATGTGGTGTGAGGCACTGAAAGAAAAGTTTAAAAACCCAGTTAAAAGCAAATAAAATGACTGTGTATGATCAGTTGTGTGATTTGCAGATAGATGTCTTTTCGGTACAGGTGCACATGAATGTTTAAGAATACTGGATTCAGCCTTTGCTTCTTTTCCAACAGGCTATTATTGCCGGAGCTATAAGAGCTTCGAAGAGCAGCCCTCCTGATGACAGCAGTGGTGAATACCATCCCTCTGCACATTTTCACAACTTTGGCATCTGATGGGAAAAAAGCAAACTACTGCCCTGCAGTCCTGGTTGGAGAAGGCGCCTCAGGGGAATGGAGCAAAGGTTGGAGTCCCGCAAAGATCAATAGTGAGAAACGTTCCACAGTTTTTAGCAACAGTCCATTCCAGTGTTTAAGTGCAGAGTAAAAAGGAAATCTAGCCACGTAGGTAGACAAAGAGCTTGTTTCTTCGAGGGTGTGATCACACGCTTTTTTTTTACTTTGTCTAGTTGCTATCACAAGGATCATTTTGTTGATTTATAAAAAGCATGTGGGAACATTTTGATTGATTCCCTCAGTCCCCTGACAGGGGTACACATGTAAGAATGGGCCACTAGAGCTCTGCTACATCATTCAGACGCCTCTAGAGTCTCTTCTTTTTTCACAGCCTGTGTGATCAATGGTGTAATTAAAGTCACACTGAAGTGTACCAGGTCACCTATGTACACTTACACACATCCTGATTTTCCACAGTTCAATGCATTCCTGGGTCAACAAGGGAAGGGCTTGCTTTTCACTTCTGTAACCAATCACAGTCTTCATTGTATGACATCACTACAGTAACAGTAACCCTCACGCCTACCCTGGGGTCATATTGACCCCCAAAGGCACGTGTCAGGGGACTTCTCATAGTCACATGATTATTGTACGAGTATGTAACAGTTCATTAAAACTAGTGTTTTCTGTTACGTGGCAGATTTGCAAAGTACCCATTTTATTGCGAATGCCTTTTATTAAGGGATCGGTTGTAGACACAAAACGTATGAACATGCTTACCTGTAAAGGCTGCATGGAGCAATGTTAGGGAGTGTCTTTATAATAAGAAGAAGAAGGAGAAGAAGCTGAGGGTTAAGGTCCTTGCTCAAGGGCACACAGACATTATTCTGCCGAGGCTGGGCTCCAGTTGGTGATTTTCTGTCACAGGTGCAGAGGTTTAGCCTGCTGAGCCACACACACAGCACCCCCCCCCCCACCCCCCCGGTGTGAAGGCTGAAAGCCTTGAGTGTGAAAATGAGAGAAAAAAAAACAGACCATTGTGATGAACCATTTTTGGTTTTGCAAACGCAGTCCTTACAATTAAGATGCATATTTGTGATTCGTGAGCATCCCCTTGTGGACAACAGTGTAAATGCACAACAGCCATTCAAATATAAGCCAGCAAAACTGAGACTGACATTAATCACAACTGTGTAACTACTGCAATAATACGCTGTCATTTCATGTGATCTTCAGAATCCATTTGACCTATCTTGAACCTTTCCTACTTGGAATTATTTTTAAAATGTACCATTGCTTTTTTTAAACCTTACTGCGATGATCAGCAGGTACATTGTTCACCCATTGTCTATACAGCAATGCTTAATCTGAGACCAACCGTAAATATGTCACACCTTCGACACTCCTGAAACTCCTACTGATGAAAGTTTCTGAAAGTGTGAAAACTTTGACTTTTTTATAAACCCAACGTTATTATACCGAACTCCTAAAACTTTAAGACTTCAGATGTTCATCAGCACTTAAAGTGCCAGCATTTTACCATAACAGGGTCACGGCGAGCCTGGAGTCATTCCCAAGATGCTCAGTGCACAAGGCCGGGCGTTCGTTGGACAGCATGCATAATCACACATTCACTCACACACACAAACACTAACTGCTTGTCTTGGGAGTCTTGGGCTAAGAAACCAGAATTTCTCTACAAACAACGGAAAGCCTCCACACACACAAAACAAAACAAAACAAAACAAAACAAAACAAAACAAAACAAAACAAAACAAAACAGTGTAAAACAGATGTGACAGAATTGTTACTGAATGATATTTCCTAGTTTCCTGTGTGAAATGCATAGTATTACTATTCAACTTTTAAATAGCCTCATGTTGTTGCCTTTTACTGGTACTAATTAGACTTCCCAGCACTGTTTGGGTGGAACTGGAATTTTTACATAATGGTATGACTGCTTCTGCATATATGTGGGTGTGTTTTTTATATATAGTATATTCACATGACATTTTCAGCCAACAAAGGTACTGCCAATCACAAGATCTTTTGACGAATTGCTCACTAAGGGGAACCTGCAATAATGAGTTTCCTAAGAGCTGAATGACTGAAAATATGCAATTTAGAACTGCTTATTGGCCCATTTTTAAATAAAATGAGTCAATCAGAGCACAAAAGTGACCATGATGCAATGATCACTGCTGTGTAACTGAGTTACTGGAATAAGCCCCCATCCAAGCATATCAATCACTTTTGATTTAATGTATAAATCATGAAGCATGGAGCACGGGTCCCACTGGATAGTCCATCACAGGTCAGACACCCACAAACAATCATACACCAAGCATGACTAAGAGGCATTGACTCTCTGCTTTTAGACTGCAGAAGGAAAGTGGAGCACAGGGCGGTAACCCTCTGCAACACGGGGGGCACAAGCAAGTTCCACATATAGCTTATGAATAAATATATGGAAAATAATTTCTATATGAACATTGCTTAAATCAGGAATAAGCTGTAATGCTAGTTCAGTCCCCCAAAAACATGACATCGGGGCAACGTGTGGCTCAGTGGGCTAAGCCTGTGTGCCTGTAATCAGAAGGTCACCAGTTCAAACCCAACCTCAGCACATCTGCGGGTCCTTGAGCAAAACCCTTAACCCCCGGCTCCCTGGGTGCAGCAATGGGCAGCTGCCCTTCATAGACAACTTTCTCTACAAAGAAGAGCAAGTTGAGGGAGGCATGAAGACAGCTTCCCCAAGGGGATCAATAAAGTATCTGCTATTATTATTTTTATGATTACATTGTGGATGAGGGTCACAGACTGAAATATGGTAGGTACAGCTCACGACGTGCAACACTGTGGGTGCAGCTGTCAGGCTTACGTAATGTTACCCTCGCATGCGTCCCGTAATGACATGTTATCCTGCCCTCACTCTGCTCACATGCTGCACCTGTGTTTTTCCCTTTGCATGTAAGGTCTCAGGCCTGGGCTGGAAGGTTGAGCATGCATTTGTAATAGTGGTTAATGTTGCAGGTGTCAGTAGTCTGTGTATTTCCTCGCTTGCATGAACCTACTTTGTGGGCCAGTAAAACCCGCCTGGACTCTGCACATGCATCCCGGCCTCACAGCAAGTCCTGTCGGCCCCCGATCATAGGCCGGCCGTCTCCGGCACCCCCCTCCCATCTCCCGGTCTCCCTTCCTCTCATCATTAGCAGCCCATTTCCATTTCCCATCCTGTCATCTCCGGACGTATCTGCAGTACGTTCCTGTCCTTTCATCGCTGCCTTGTCCTCAGTCTTCCTAGTTGCCGACCCTAGTCCCATCTCCAATTGGTTGGTGACAGGTTGATGCCAATCCAGTTTTTTTTTTTTTTTTTATCCTTCCCCGAGGCCACCTCTGGCCAGTAATAGGGGGACCCTATTACCCTAATCCAAGAAGTAACATGTCATGCTGCATCCCAGGGGTTGTCCAGCAGGTGGCAGTGTTTTACAGCATTCACCATGCCTTGGGAGAGGGGGGTAATATCAGGCTTTCCTATTGTGACTCTTAACTGCCAGTCACCCTACCCTGGTTGCCCTCATGTGTTGCACCTGTGTCTAAGCTGGAAACCTACGATCCGCCAGCTTACACAGATCTGCATCGAGAACTGACTATAAAAGACAGAGTAATAGATTGCCATACACTCTTGTCAAATGCCTTGGGGTGACTCTATTGGGAAAGGAATATGCTGTAGAAGCAATCCAAAAACACAGCATAGCATTTAATCAACAACTAAACAATCATCTTTAACATGAATGATTTAACAGTAAATATAAATACGATTTACCCACACATGGAAATAAGCAGAACAGCTGCACTCCCATAGTGAGCTCATGCTCAGAGAGGCTGACCACTGCGTCACATGTTCTGCTTCCACCACAAACATCACATGCCCCTTCCCACAAGCAAGCATAAATTTTGTGCTAATCAAGTCACAAGCTGGCTCCCTAACAAATGCAACTTCCTCTCAATGAGGCCACCCATCTTCCAAGCATTAACCCAGTATGGGGCTGCACCACCACTTAAAAGGATATGTCTGGGGCTGTTCACTTTGCCCCCTTTTCTCTCTCTCTCTCTCTCTCTCTCTCTCTATCTATATATTTATCTATCTATTTAATACACACTTCCATCTCAGGGCATATTGCTCCTTTTCATACAAATCATGGCGATAGCGATCGCTTTTCATTTTTTAAGTTCTTATAACGGATCTGTATCATTTCCATGTGACCTGTTCACCATCTGCATTCAGATTGCACGTGTTGTACAGTGACAGAGCCAGTAGGGGGCAGCAGTTTGTTGCTCAGCAGCCACACACGCACACTAAGGTCGCCACAACAATGCCACTGGATGTCAGAAGGATGTCCCTGTGAACAGAAGGGAAATGAGGTAGCTCCTCAAACACTCCACTAGGTCTGGATACAAAACTGTGAAACGCTGTAAATAATTACCACAACGAATGTTTTATTACATTATGAATTTATATTCAGCTTGAAAGTGATATCTATTAAATAAATAAATAAACTTGGAGGAGAGGAGAAATTTGACGTGACAGCTGCTCAGTTTTAAAATAGAATTTCAACATTTCCTTCCCAGATAATGTGGTATATAAGATAATATGGTACCAAAGAAATTAACAAAAACAAATTATAGTAACAGTTAAAATTCCCCTGCTTTCATATTATACATTTGGAGAAAATATATTTAAAGTCGTCCAAAGTAAAAGAATATAAGCAAAGTAAACATCTTTGTTTGCCTGCTAATACATGCCTGGAACTGAATGTCATTTCTATGTACTGTAATAAACTGATAGTGTTTATTTAAGCCAGAGCCGTTTCTAAATACCTGCTTTTATCTATTTATTTGATGAATCTCCCTAGACAAAGGAGGACGGCCCAATTTAACCTCTATTCACTCAGAGGCTCAAAACATCGATGGTAATGAGGTTCACTCAGGTACACTCCAAAGAGTTCATCCCTCTTTCAGCATTCATCAGGATATAGCTCATTTCTGTGTGTGTGTAGTAAACTTGTGAGTATTACAGGCTCAACGCCGCACCCAGTGTTAGACATGCACTTTGCTCCTACCCCATAGACAAGTCGCGAGTCGACCACAAACACAGTAATGTGAACTCCTCAGTCTGCTCTTAGAACCAACACTCCGCCCGAAAAGTGCCATTAACTTCCCGGCTTTCATTACGGTATGTTTTGGATAAGCATGTGTGGAATTAGTAAACGCAATGTGGATTAATCGAATCAAACCACAGACATGATAATGGCATATTCATACACCCACGGGTGGTTTCTCTGCATGCTAACACTACAGAGGTTAATGCTGAGGAACTGATTGCCATTTTCTTATAGGCGGGAATATTGAAAATGTCACAGACCATCTACCAGCAGCCGGCGGTGCATCCCCAGATTGATCCGCCCACTGATTTTAACATCAAGGGGGCTTGCCGAGGGTGGAGCCAGCAAACGTATTCCGTAACCACAGCACTTCACGAGAAGTACAGGCAGGGGACTCCGTGGAAGATACCAGTCCCAAATAGATGTGATTGAATAGTGATTAAACCAGCCACTGAAACGGGTGCTGAGGGTGGCTGTTGTCACTGAACAAAGGGGGCTGCTGCCCATTACAGCTCTGTCGTCACTGAGCTGTTCGCTCCCGGCTGTGAAGAACATCTATACATCATCCGCAATCTAATCATCCATGTAATCAAAATCATCATTCGTGTCCATCATTAAGGACCACAAACCACTCTTCATGGGACATGTCGATTGGGAGAGTATGTATACATTTTTATGAGTAGTTAAAAATTATGTGGAAAAGCAAAGAAAATATACACTTTGGAAGGCTCACGTGCTCATTTACAGCGACAGCCGAATATCACGGAATCGTATGGATGGGACTCAAAATATTAAGTACTTATGCTGACTAGTTACTGAGCTCCGTTACTGATCTTTTACTTTAGAATGGGCAAGACATGTGACCTTAGTGCTTTTTAATGTGTTAGGATTGTCTATGCCAGACATAATGGTTACAGTATCTCAGAAACAGTCACTATACTGGGATTTTCTGTGTTTACAGAATTTTTAGAGGATGGTGAGATTTTGTGCCAGTGGCAGTTTTGAGGGCAAAAACATCTTGTTGATGAGCGCAAAGGTCATCCAAGTGCAAACATTTCATTGAGGAAACTTCATAAGGAAAGTTTGCTGTGGACTCCAATCCCTCGCAGGGCATAAACTTACTACTGTATCGTACTACAGTTAAGAAGCACCCACTCCAGTGAAATCACATAATAGGTGATACACATATAGAATGCTGCATTAATTCCTTTTTGACTGCGCAGCCTGACAAAGTGATGGCGCTATGAACGCGTGAACGACCGATTTGTACAGCGAGTGGAGCGATACAAAGCTTTCAATAAAAGAGGAACGTCTCAATTTCATATTCATTTAAACACCTCCTCATTCAAATTGCAATGTTTTAAAGAAGTATTTAAGTTAACATTAAATCAGAGCAGAGTATAGCGCGACACCTTTTACTATTACGTTTGTGTAACTGTGATGGATCGATAGGAACAGGAATTAGACTTTTTTCTTAATAAGCGACTTTTATGACTATATGGTAATATGGATTAGAAGAGACCTGAATTTTATTCATTGATATTGTTCCAAAGCAGCTTAAAATAATTGCACTATCCGCAATGTCGATAATTTATAGGCGATATTAATTCCGATATTATATTTCAGATTTCAGATCGAATATTATCGCGTACACCGATATTACGCAGATTGACGTTGTATATAAGCACTTGCACCAGGTAATACGCGCTTCCGAGCGCATTGGGGTTCGGGTTACACTCTCAGCGTATTGTTTATTCTGCGCGGAGTTTAGTTACACCTGCCACCTATGGGGAGCGCTGGCTGGGCTGGCGCGGCACCGGCATTGCGTTAGGGAGCCGTGACGTCACAGCTCTCGCCTTTAGTGTCTCCACACTGCCACACACACACACACACACAGAAGTTTGACAGTTTGCGTTATAAGCTGCCTTCAGCGACGGGCGTACGTCCGCGCTCGCCGTCTCGGCACCTACACTTTTGCTCCCTGGTTTTTTTAAATTATTATTATTTAAAAAGAATTACTTTTGTTCTTATGTTTTAGTCGGGTCCAAAAAACGCTGCTCGTGTTCGTATACGGGAGAATCTCATCTATGGTCCGCGCGTTTTGTTACGTTTTTTTCTTTTTCCAGTGAATAATAGGATACCGACTGGTTTTGATAGTGGAAATTAGGACTGCAGAGGAATACGAATATGTCCAGGGATCCGGAAGAGGTGAACAAGCTCACCGAGAGTACGTACAAGGTAAGGTGGATTTCGGACGCGCGACTGCCGTCTCCCATGCCGGTCGCGTTACGGGCCGCTCCGGGTTTCTCCAAGTGCCTACCTTCGCCTATTAGGAGCACCGAGAGAAGTTAGATAGCGATGCTTGAGTTGCGCTTCTGGCGTTCAGGTTAATCTAATCTACCGTAGAGATGAAAATTGAGTCTGGGAGACATTTCCTTTGGGTTTTGCCGATGGAAAACCATGTTTTATGCGATCTCGGGGGGCCGCCGGAGGGACAATGTGGAGCAGACTTATTTGCGCATTCTTTCCCATTACTAGCGTGTATTCCTCCGATATGGACAGTGTTATATAATTACATTTACGGCATTGCATTTCTGAAATAACCTTTATAGAATGAGAGGCGGCCAGGCGACACGCCATATTTACGTTATTGGTGTGTCTTTCGCACTTGCCTCGGTTTTCTGGCATCGGTTAAACAGGTATATGCATTACAAAAGCTTGGCATTACTGGCCTCATTGGTTTCCACCAGCATTTTTTCGGTGGCACACCCAAGTAGTTTCAACAGGGACGACTTGTGTTAATGTTCCATTAAGATGGGAACTTTATTTTGAATGTACTTTGAATGTTCTGTTGTTGTTCCTTGCAACTCTTTGGCGTTGCTGTTAACTTTGTATAGGAGACGGGGCTGAGGACGATTTTGAAGGTGGCGAATTAAATTTATCCCGGCACTGTTAGACTCACACGTAAGGGCAACCGGTTAGTTAAACGCGGTGAAGAAACTTGTTTGTTCTTATTATCTGGGTGTACGCGACACATGCCTTTTTCATCATGGTTTAAGAGAGGGTGTGCCTTGGGAAATCAAAGAGGACCCGTCGAGTATTTTGTTTGGGGAGCATTTCAATAAAATGTAAACTTTTAAGGTAACGCTAAAAGGACTTTACACTCGAGGAACAGCTGGATGGAAGAAAAATAAAATTAATAATTAAAACGGGTTTGTGTGTGACATGCCGACACTTGTGCGCGTTTGGGTTTGATTCTCATTTGAAATAAACGTGAATGTACTGTATACCCGATTGAAGCAACTCAATCGTCGCTTTAACCTTTTATTTAGTCTTATTTTTAATAACTTACCTCACAAATTACCCAGTATTTAGGCAGGTGTGCCACCTGGAACGTGACCTGTTGCATAAATTGTAAACACAAAAAATGTCTCTCTCTCTCTCCCTCTTTCACTCACACACACACACGTACCACATGTATAAAATTTAAATGTTTTACTCCTGCATATGTTTCATAAGTAGTTTGTATAAGCATAGAGTATAGGAGGCAGAGAAGTTGATGGTACCACATGGTATGTGTTAGCATTAGCTGAACTTTGGTTGCAAGCTTCTTCACAGATAGACTCTCAGTGCATTTCTGATAAATTACCCAGTGGTAACACACCTCAAATGTGTACAAGTTTTGGATTGGGTTATATTGTGAAGTCATTACATATTTATTCAAGTAATATGAAGTCAGGTCATAATATGAAATAATCGGATAATAAGAGGTAGGCCTACTTGGCTTACTTACTCTTTTTTTTTTTTTTTGCTTAACTGCACTTTTTAGTGACTCAGTATTCTAAATCTTCCCCTGGCAAATACAGGGCGCAATCAGAGCAGGTCTGTCACAAAACATAAAATGTACACTGTTATTACAAGCAAGCACTATGGGTTTAGGTCCAAGGTTAAAGATAATGAGGTGCTTCCTGGATGTTCCCATACTGTACATGTTATCTTGCAATCACGTGCTGTCAAGATATCTAGTCCTAGGTTTGCCATTACTTTATATTAAGCTGCTTACCATAGTTGCCGCATCCTCAGAGTCTTAGCCATCTGATGTTAGAGAGATTTGGTCTTGTATTATGGTGATAATCATGATTTCTCTATTTGATATTTGCTTAACGGAAAAAAAATCTGTTGAAATGGAGATTGAAAGTAGACTACAATAGGAGGTGAAACCAGAAGATCCTGTCCAAACCTGATATCTGATCACTACCCCGTTGTCTTTCAAGAAGGAGAATGAAAAAATATCTATCACCGTGTGAGTTTCTGTTAAATACATATGATTCATTTGTTACTCTAAATGGTTATGGTGACTTTGCTTATAGGTAAATACTGCATTCAGCATGGCAGTATTAACAGGCTTTACTTTGGGGTGGGGGCTGGCGGGAGTTTGCAGGGTTTCCTTCGTATATTGGGTAGAGTCGATACTGCTGATAACCCTCATAAATGTTTTTCTATCCCATTGTTCCCTTACAGTTAAAAAAAAAAAAAAAAACAATTTCAGCATAAGCTTCAGTGCTGGAAGGTAGCAAAAGCCAAATTTAGCCTCCTTTGTAGGTGAAATGTGTATATGCAAGGCTTAAAGGCTATAAATTATCGTATCCTGAGTCTTAACATATTTTGGTCAGGTCTATGTGCACAGGAATGGCTTAGCTGGCTGACTGCTCTTGCTTGGTTGTTGGGAATTAAATTTGACAAAGCGTATATGTTTTGGTACCATGTATATTTTCTTCATTGACTTTTGATAAAAATCAATAACATTTTCATTGTTTTTATCCCCCTTTGAAAACAAAAGATCATTTTATTCTGTTCAAAGGATTTAATTATATTTGCTTGGAAATGTACAAACTTAGCATATAGTACAAGCAAATATACTGTAAACCATGATAATTTCTCTGATTTTAACTGTAGCTAATCACTTGTGCTTTATGGTGGCTGTCATTCCTTGTTGTTCAGTTTCTTCTGCATCTGTCCATTTCATGTCATCCATCATTTTAATAATATTGAATGATACTTCATCAAATTAGTATTTCATGCATATAGTTTTCATGCTTTTTAACTCCTTTCTGAGACTTGTCACTTTTGGCAAACATTTACAATCAATTTGTATGCGAAACCCACACTTTGAGGTAGTGTAGGACACTAGTAGCTGAACCTCTGAATAAAAGCTTGTCAGATCAAATCTCCACTTAAGAGACATGTTGTTGTATCCCTGAGCAAAGAGTTTAACCAAAGTAGCTTCAATAAAACTTTCAGCTGTGAATGGGATTGGGTATGTAAGCTTTTTGGTTCTTTGGAATGTTTAGTTTCACTTTCATCTTCAGGGATTATTGGCCTGATAAAACCTGTTGTAGATGTTTCATCTTTTAGTTACATTGTACAAATGTTGCAAATAACATGTATTGGTTCATATGTGTATTTTGCACTAATTAAATCTGTTGCTACTTTACACCTTAAGTCTTATATTAAGTAATCATCATTTGATATCATATATATATATATATATATATATAGATATATATATAGATATATATATATAGATATAGATAGATAGATATAGATAGAGAGAGAGAGAGAGAGAGAGAGAGAGAGAGAGAGAGAGGATAATTCAAGTTCATTTTTGGGAGTTTACTTCTGTTTGTGTGTGGAAATAACTACAATTTATGGATATAAACATATTTTGTATTCAATTTTCTTGCGAGGTGAAGTGTACAAATTTACCATTTAGTCTCACTAGTGTGGCAATATTCCTACAGCATCAGATTTTTGACTATGCTTTTCCCCCACCCAGAATGTCATGGAGCAGTTTAACCCTGGGCTCAGGAACCTGATCAACCTGGGGAAGAGCTATGAGAAGTCAGTGGCAGGTAAATTTACACATTTTGCTGGTGTTTTAGAAGCAGTAATATTTATATCTTACTTAAACACTAGAAATTCCCCTTTATTAATGAGCTGGCATATCAAGAAGCCATAGAAAGGCAGATGGTGAAGTCTTTCTGCATTTTTTCCTTTGCAGCAATGACCATAGCTGGGAAAATTTATTTTGATGCCGTTTCGAAGATTGGGGAAAATGCGGCCGTGTCTCCAGTCTCCAGGGAATTGGGTGAGTTTTCAGCCGCGGAATCTGGCTGACTTCAATGCAGCTCAGTTTTCTGCTCAAGCGTCGATTGCCAAATGCTTCAAACTGATTAATGAATTGCAATGTGTCCTGGATGAGTTCACTCTGGCTGAAACTTGATATTATCCACATTACTTACAAGTAGATGGTCAGAGAACTACTGTTTTGACTCATACTTCTTAAAGGAAACTAAATTCCAAAACTCTTTTGAAAACGGTTGAAATGTATCTTTGAATATCCATTAGACCTGCCTTGCCGTGTGGTAGTGCATCATTTATAAGCATCTGGTTAACCTCTTTATGGAAATGTGCTATGCACAGTGAAAAGTTCTGTTTAATCTTACCGCAAGTTTCCACTCTTCACTGCAGTGTTGATGCTATATGTTGATTATGGGTGCTAACATTGGTGAATTTATTTTGAAATGTTTTCAAGATCTTCAAGACAATGGATGTCTGTCTGTTTGGTTCACCATTGATAAACTGCAATATAGTGACGTTTTCGGTTTCCCTGGTATTAGTAGAAATAAGACAGAGTGGCATAGAGAATTCCCGACTGTTTTCCAATCATGAAGATCCTAATCACATAACACTGCAGATAACTTCCCTGTTATGACACACTGAGCATCTGTTGTTGACCACAGACAAACAAATGATCGTATCCCATTTCCTCTGAAGAGCATGTGCTAATTTGGCTTGTTAAGCTTGTTGGCTTCTCATTGTTCTCCATTACTGCCGATTCGGTGGGTTAAATCACTGCAGATCTGCGCCGGCTCTGTGTGGCCATGTGTGTGAGGCCTCAGCTCCCGGCCTGCCCCGCGCGGCAGTGTGAATTCTCTCATACGCTGCACAGCAGGCAGCAGCAAACAAGCAGTGCAAACAGCCAGACAGAGAGGCTGCTTTCCCCCCCCCCCCCGCCATCTGCCACTTTAAGTATACTGCAGGCCCTCGTTTGAAGGCGCTGGTGCAAAAGTCAGCTTGTCTAGACACAGCTGGCTCTTGAAAGCAGAATGAGTGGATTCTTGTCTGGAGGAACGTTATTCGTGTTACAAGTTATCCATTTCTGTTTGTGGACAGAACTTCTGAATCAAGTTTGGTGTACGCTGTGGAATATTTTGAATCTGTTGGTCTTGTATATCCTGTGGTCTGTTACGAATCTGTTCTATTGTACTCTTTGCGCTATTATAAGGAAACTTTAATGTTTCTGTCAGTATAGCATGTATCAGAACTATACTAAACTCGTACTAGACTTTTCCAGGATTTATTGTATCTTGCTCAAACCAGGCAGTTAAGATTGTTCTTGATGTGTCATTTCATTGTTTGTATGGTTTGATGCAAAGATGTGCTATTTATTTTTGTTCATTTGTTTATGTATTCCAGCTGATTGTACATGTGCAACACTGTTTGTAAATCCACCATGATAAATTATTGCCACAATAAGGATAAACTTCTGTCTGGTCTTTGAGCCAAGACTTACTACAATCATTATCCCTCTATCTACATGCTGCATTCTTACTGTAATGTTCACACAACAATGGCAGGCTTGTAGGCTTAGCTGCAGTCCAAGATTTGTGGTCTTCAAAATAGCAATGTGCCCGTCCTCTTGTGATTGACATAGCACACTGCCAGTTGTATACTTGTGATGCTATGCTGTATAGCCAAAAGTATGTGGACACCCTTCTTATTTAGAGGAATTCACTAATTAAGCCACGCCCCTTGCTGACACACCTGTATATCTAAGCACATCCAATCACCAGCAACAATGGTGGCAGCAGAATGGCTGGCCGTACAAAAGAGGTTTGTGATTTTCGACTTGGCCCCATCACGGGATGCCGCCTCTTCAACAAGTCAGTTTGCTATATTTCTGAACGGCTATAGTGACCCTGGTTAAGTGAAGCGATGGCAAAGGTGAAACATCTTGGGAGCAGGGTTATTCGTGAAATTGTAGGCTTGAGATGCTGGACAAGCTGGTGTATACATATTTTTGGCCAAATAGTGTCTCTGGTGCATTTTTAAGTAAACATTCTATTAAATACAATGGCCAATTAAATTCCTATTCCATATTTTATGACATTTTGGCACCCACCCCCCACAGTACTCAGCTGATGCTACATACGATCATGAGTCGTGTCTGCCAGTCCCTGGAGCAGTTGAGATTAAGTGAAATCACTCTGCCAGCCATGGGATTTAAAGCGGCAACCTTTCATTGACAGACACAGAATCCTCACCTACAGAGCCGCACACCTCCCCCTGAGCCGTAAACACATCTACATTGATAACCTAAACAACTTCCACAACATTATGAATTAATCATGAGTATGTTTGCATGTGGGATTGATCCTGAAGTAACTGGCTTAGGATGCATACTGTGCCTACTGCTTTGTGATCTGGGTGAACAAGCATTTCTTTCTGCCCTTGGAAGAAGAAACGGAAAGTGTGGGAACCGAAGTTGTTGTCTGGACAGGCATGATTCTAGCTTTCTGATCATCTTTACAGGAAGGCCTGTGAACTCATGACTCACCCAGGGTTAGTACAGCACCGAGGTGATGCTGTGCTGGGTTGAGCTGATTTTGACATGCCTGCAGTTGTCAGGTTTTCAGCATTTTTAAGTTATGCCAGCGTTTAATGTTTGAGCCGCACAGCCTTTTCACATCTCTGTGGTTGATATTTAAGCGGAAATGCTAAGTTCCACAATAGGTATGTATTTTCATGGGTAGTACTGTGAAAGTGTCCCAATGGCATTTCCATAGCTGAGGAAAATGGTATGCTAAAGGTAATTGAAATGCTTTAGTTGCATGTATGATTTGACAGTGTAGACACAGCATGCCACTGACTGTAATTTCAGTTTTAAATGTCTTGAGTATTGAGTTCTTGATACTGTTCCCAGTTATAGGTAAATGCCTGTGTAGTTCTGAAGCTGGATGTTAGTGTTACTTGGCATGTGATTTCTACTTTTCTTTTCCTTGGGGGGGCTTGACACAGGACACAGGCATTGTGACCAAGATGCATGCAATAGAGAGTGGTATTTGTGAGCCGTACCTATATAAATCAAGCAACCTTCAGGGTGCTGGGAGGGTGCAGCTTGAATGTAGCATTTTATGAATTTTTGCTGACATAATAGCTAATGGAATTTAGAGATGTGCATTTTAACTTTATGCTAAGTCTTTTGTCTCTGGCTAGAGAATATGGTCCTGTGCTTGGGAATATCTTATTCCTTCCCTCAATGAATATGAAGAAAGACCAGTCTTGTCACTGAAGATGAACGTTTTGTTGGTGAGTCCTGGTGGTTTGTTGCTGGTGTCACCTTTCTGTTATGGATAAGGTTCAGGTGTGAGCTTCAACAACATTAAGAAGTTACTCTGCTGACTGAATGCTCATTTTTTTGCTTTGACTGAGAAGCAATCCATACCACTGACAGACACAAATGTACATGCTAAATGTACCTGTCTCTGATTACATGAACCTCTTTCCAAAACCCACTGTAAAACAAATTTGTCATAATATTTCCGGATTCAGCAAATGCTGGATATATTCACTAAGTCAGCAATAAAAGTAGAGATTTGGCAAAGCTCATCCAGACATTCAGAGACCATGTTCCTTCCACAGTTCTTGTCTTATCTTCCATGGATAAGATGGCATGTACGAAGTCAGCCAGTTTTACAAATCTGCTTAAATTTGTTGGATACTTGAGATTCTCTGGCCATCTTTGGTAGGAAAACAACATTGAGATTTGCTCGGACTAGAGGTATTGAGTACAAGTATCATGCTGTGACATTTTCAGTCGTGACGATGCATCCAGCCCTAGCCTTCTATTATCCACAAAGCCGACCATTTGCCAGGTTGGTATGCGACAATGGAACACGAGGAGCATACAAGCTGGTGAGAAATGGCAAAGCTGGGTCCAGACTGCCCGGCTCCTTCCTGTCATTCAGTGACCTTAAAAGCACCATTGTGAGTATATGGTGTGACACGCCTCTATTCACATGCGCTACTGGACCCTGCCCTGTTTATGCTCTGCTTATCCATATTTCAGTCACCTTATGCCCCAAATCATCATTACTTCTGTGTACAACCACAGCTTTTTAGTCATATGAGATTAGCTGATTTTTTTTGATGTGAACAGTATACAAGGTACAACATGAGTGGTGTTATCAGACTTCACTGCATGGCTGTGATATATATATATACATTTGGGTTAAACCCCATTGTTAATTTCCAACCATCCACATTTCCCTATGGCTATTTATGATCCATCAGCCATGGTAAATAATCCTAAACAATAACTATTTTTTATTGTACTCCACGCTGTGCTCTAAATAGGAATAGTGTTTCCTTTGATTGTGCCTCTATTTTAGTCAAAGGAATCATTTTGTCATGTGGTTGCTTTTGAGAAAGTGCTGAGTTTCTAGCCTCAAGGGGACTGTCAAGGGCCAAGGTGTAAAGTAAAGGTATTCCGCAGCTTTTCTATTTGTAGGATTTGTAGGACGCATTAACATGCCGGTATATTCTGCCATATATTACATTAATAAAGCATTCAGGGAGTGTCCCCTTGCTCTCTCGGTCATCTCCCTATCTAGTCATTTGGTCATTCATACTCGTCACCTTTTTGTCACACCATGGAAAGAAATGATTCCGAACTGCTTGCAGTCCTTCTGGCTTAACCCGAAATGCAGTCTGACACACACTAGTATTCATTATCATGCACATTTTTATGTGTGATTTACAATGTTCTTCAGGTTTACTGTTATCTGTGGTTGAAAGTATGGCAGGAAGCTCTTCACCTCTCCCTACCCTGACCCCCAGGACATTTGACCATAAACATGGCTGACCTTGACACTAAGATTTAGTTTTTTTTCCACTTTCTCTTGGATGCCCACTCGCTAACAATTTGCCACTTAAATACGGCCCAGCTGCTGAGGATGCTCCTCTTCAGATCTGCTCCCCGTGGTTGATTTTTGCCATCTGAGCTCTGAAGTAGTCATCCTTCATCCAGATGTCCATGCCCCTCAGACACGATCAGGTCAAGTAAGCACAGGCCCATTACCAATGGCTTAGGCAGTCGGCTGTCACACTTGCAGGGTGCTGACTGGTGAATCTGTGTTTGGTGAGATGGTCCTGAAGGTTGGGGGCAAGCGTTGGGGGGTGGTTTAGGCAAACAGTCATCAGCCCACTGATGACATGAGCATAGCACAATCCCATTCTCTCTGACCAACACCCTTTTTTCCGGTGACCTATCTGTGTGTCACACTCTACACACATTTGAGATATCCGGTGTGTGTGTATGTGTGTGTGAGAGAGAGATATGATATACTCATTAATTTCAAACCTGAATGCCATTTATCACAGGCTGATCCTATACGGGAGGCACTGTGAACCGCTTGATTCCCGACAGCGCACTGACGCTGTACTGACGTACCAGTAACAAAGCTCTGCCTGGTTGCTGTTACTGTTATTTTGGTGTTTTGTTACAGCAGGCAGGTATTGAATGTGTGCTTTGGCTCGAGACAGTGTATTGGGACACTGCCTTTCTGAGTCACGCCGATGTAAAATTAACCAGAAGAAACAACTAATCCATAGCAACCTAACAGAGGTTCTCCCCGAGTTGGCTTCACAGTGCCACTGTAGGTGGGACCTGCCTGTGTTGGGTGTGTTCTTATAGAAACTCCTTGTGTGCAAATGCATGCAACATTAAACACCCTTGGAAAACAAGGAAATGGGTTTCTGAAACCCACATTTATTGTTTAGACGCTGCTATAGTAAATAGTGCATATAAGAAAGAAATATACAGCCACTAGAAAACTGATGGAACTATATACATTCATCCAAAATCTCCCAAAAGCCTGATTTATTAAGAATTATTAAGCCTATGTATTCAAGCAAAGGCGAGAGTGGGAAATATTTTCAACATTGAGTAAATATGAAAAATCTGAGGGAACTTGCACAACCATTTGAGTTGCACAATGATGCGGGTCACTTTCGAGCTAGGTGGGTGTTTCTGGTGGTGCCGAACTTTCTCAGAAGATGGTATAGCTATAGAATAGGAGCCTTACCTCGCTGACAATAGGCCTAACCTGGACAATATGTGAATCCAAAGCTCGTAACATTGTATACATCAGGTGCACAAAAAAGAAATCTGTTGTAGAAGTAACATTTTGCTATATTTTAGTGCTGAAGCAGATCTTGAATTGCTCCCCACTCACACAAAGGTGATAACTGCCCCGTTCGATGTGTGTATATATAGATACATTTCATCTGGCTGTAATAATCATCAGGGTTTTCTTAGCCCTACAGTTGACTTTCTGCACACTGTAACCTTTGTGGTCCACGCCCTCTGGATTTTTCCCGATGCAGTGAAAGCTGCCAGTGCACGGTGCTCCCTTTCTGTACAAAGGCTGCATTTAGCAGGATGTTCTGCTGACCTTTAGATAGCGGGGCTGTGCTAGCCATGCCTGGTGAAATGCCAGCCCCAGAGAACAACCTTCACATGCATGTACTTGCTGCTCCGGGTTGTCTCTGCCGAAAAGCAGTCCCGTTCTTCACCACACAACGGAGTAGGGAATGTTGAGTTTGGGAGGCATGCTGCTGATTCCATGGTCTTAATGGGAAGAGGGATCTAGACTGAAACATCCTTCAAATCCTGATAGTTCCTGGGTAAAGGTTTTGGTTCAATGTTCATATGAACCAATAATACCAAAAAGACTGGATTGTCATACATCTGCCCTGTAGATTACCAAGAGAGGGGAAGCTATGAATATGTGTAGCTTCAGCCGGTTCCACTACCGATCCCACCTGTTAGGTTCGTAACGGCAGATGTTTATTGCCAATGATGCATCATGCTTTACCTTGTTTACAGTGTTTGGCCTGAATGTTTGTGGTTGTCATTGGGAATTGCTGAAAATGATGTCGCACACTATTATCTGTCTGGAAGCAGGGATTGGAAACAGATTTTTAATATACTCATCTCAGACTTATTTATCTTATAAGTATACTGCTTAGAATGGCTGTTTAGCCTTTTATTGCCCGTGTTACACTTATCTATTAGATTATGTGTATGTGTGTAGATGCACATATATTTTTAACTTTTCTCTCAAAGGCATAATTTGGCCAGGGTGGAAAAAATGTATAGCAAATCGTGTTCGCTCTGACATTTATCTTCAAAGATGTACTTTAATACTTGCTGTCGTAGCTGTGCTAATGGAGATGTGAGAACGTTATCGTAATGGCTTTGCAAAAATAGTAAACGAGACTGAAATGTAATTTATACTTCAAAATCAACATGGATTTCAGCTGGTTATGGAGGCAGCATGAATATAAAAATACACATAGAAAAAAGAATTTAACCCTCAAATTAACCCTGGTTAGTAGTTGGTTCCTCAGGCTTGATGGTTTTTTTCCACATACAGGCTCAGTAATACAGGCTGCGTGTTGCAGCCGAGAAGGTCATCGCTGGCTGCTTTTTGCCTCTCTTCTTAATCACTGCCTTTCTTTATCTTAATGCTGAAATCTGCCTTGATGAGTTGCATGCAATCCACAGCAGGGTCTGCAATGAACTGGAAAGGTACCATTTTTCTTCAGAAGAATACACTGCATAAAGGGAAAAGGTCAGAGAAAAGGTCAAGCCCTGTGCAGCCTGGGCCCAAATTACACCCATCAAAACCATAGCTGACGGCAGAGTGCAGGTGGCCGATGACAGTGTCTCATTCAGCCGGTAGCCTCTCTGCAGGCGAATGCGTATCCCCGTGTGAGCGGGCTGGGACGCGAGAACCTCCGCAACCCGAGGCTGCTAATGCATGACGCCAGGTCACACCTGGAGTGACTCGTGCCCTTCAGCCACATCCCGGAGTGACTCTGCTTCATTTCCTCTCCCGTCAGGTGTGGTGCTCATGGAGGTTTCCGAGGTTCAGAAGAAGATCCACCTTGAGCTGGAGGACAACGTAAGTGTCCCGATTTCCGTCATGCTGCTGCGGATCCTGTGTTCCCCATGATGCTGGTCATTCCCCATTAAAAAAAAAAATAATAATAAAAAACACTCCCTCCCCCCCTCCAGTCTGGCAGACCCAGCCAAGCAATCGGCTGCTAAGTGGTAGCTCTGATTCACTCCTGTACAATTTCATTAGGGCTAGTAGTGTTGACTTAAGGTGTACATCCTGCCTTCTTGTGTCTCATGGGAAGCGTGACGGCTGTTTTTCCTGTTGAGAACATAGGGGAGTGCCCAGGCATGCCCTTAGCGGTCGCCCTATGGGGATTTCAACAGCGCAGTGCTCTCGCTGAGCACGTCGGCGCATGCACGCTGCAGCATGGCCGTCACGCGCGCTCACGCGACTTAGAGCTCTTTGGCAGGGCGTAGCAGCAAGAGGCACATACTTAAACATCTAATGTGTGCAGCGTACATGTGTGGCATCCCATAAACATATTCCAAAAAGTGCCTGCGTTTACAATTAAGTAAAGTGAATCGTTTATTGTTCCCGCTCACACCCATACATTGGAGGCTCCCATGTGAACATTTTGACTCGTACAGACTTTAAGTAGCTAAAAATATCACCAGATAAGTTTTGCACATACAAAATTATAACTCGGCCCTGATAGTTTCAGCTGCGCTGCTTTACTTGCTGAAGACTATCAGTTTGTCAAACTCAAACAGCTGAAACTCAGTCTTAAATATAAAACTGCAACCTTACAATAAATAACATGAGCTGCTCAAAAACTGCAAATGTGAAGTAAATTGCCTCTTCTACCACAAAAGCACCTTATAAATGAACCGCATTTACACACACAAAAAAAAATCTCTTGGGTCATATAGTTTTTCTGAGACATGTATTCCCATTCCCTGATGATCACTAACAACTCTTTGGCCAAAGGTGCTTCTGCTCTCCGGCTGAGTGGTGAGTTACAACGCAGGAAGTATAGCATCTCAGCATTTTCTCCAGTGAAACTGCACCATAAATCTTTAAGAGACATTATTGGTGCTTTAAAAGAAGGTGTTCCGCCGATGCTGATAAAATCCGTGGAACCTTAATATGAGCCGTCTTGATCAGCCAACCAATACGTCGGTCTGTCTGTGGAATGCAGTCTGAAATAGTTGGAGATATATGCACTGGTCTTGGAGATCATTACAACAGCTAGTACTATTAAAATCTTCCTAGCGGAGACATACCATTCCGGGCTCTGATTCTTGCTCCAGACAGGTCAGTACAAGAAAGTGAGGCCTAATTTATATTTCTGCATGGTTTGACTAACCCTGCCCCACCCGGCCCAAGTGTTCTGTCCTCTTGGACTTGGTTTCTTGTGGGCTTTTCCTGCACGGCTGCTGCGACACACCAGGGTTTAATCAGCAGTGGCAATCGAAACTCTAATCTGAATGTTGGCGTAAACCCGATTGCAAAAGCTGTCGGTTATCCAAGAATGCGTTATATATTTATCCAGCACACATTTTCACAGAATGCCGGTGTGTGTGTGATTATGTGCATTGTGCTAATTCTGCAACTTGGAAACAAAAAAAATCAGAAGCAGGCCTAAAAGGCTGGCGCATTGTGTATGTTTGTTTTGGCACTTGTCAAAGTGAGATTAATTGGCATGAAGGTGTATGATAATCTTCATGGATGCAGTACGTTGAGAAATGTGATCACCATACTTGGAGCCTCGTCGTCTCGGCCTAGCTCTGGGAACAGCCTGTCTGTGACACATTTGTTAATGCTTCTTTAAGTCTATTTCTTGCCAGTAAGTCGGGCGGTATTCCCTTTGTTTTTTTTTGTCTGAGACTCCCTACCTCATGGTTTTGAGTAACTGTAAGGCGTCTCTTCAAAACTAAAACTTGCGTTTCCCATTTGCAGTTCAAAAGGTTCCACAAGGAGATCATCGCCGAGCTGGAACGGAAAACGGAACTGGACGTGAAATACATGAATGTACGTAACGTTACTGCCTCTTGTTTACCATTTTTGGGAAGGTGATGCTGGTTTATGAGGACATTTATTTGTGCGCGTGCCTGAGCCTCATGTCTTGCCTCCAAAATAACTTTGCTCTTGCAGGCCACTTTCAAAAGGTACCAGACGGAACACAAAGTGAAGCAGGACTCTCTGGAGAGGTCGCATTCAGACCTGAAGAAACTGAGGAGGAAAAGCCAAGGAAAGAACGCGTCTAAGTATGAGAGCAAGGAGAACGAGGTGAGCCAGAGAGCGCCTTCCTGCTTTATTATTACACTCAGTACTGTTAAGCTGACGTTGAGTCTTGGCAGAGAGGTGGACGGCACTTCCCCAGAACGTCCTGTCTTCTCCGCTGGCCTTCAGGCTTCCCAGTCGCACCTTCATTGTTGTGAAGATTTGATTGCTGTTGGTCCCTTCTTTTATTTTACTTTTTTAACAGTGTCCCGGAATTCTCATAATATAGTAAAGCAGCCGCATTAGTGTAGAAAAGCTAGTCGTAATGACAACACTCGGCTGAAAGATACATCCACTGAATTTATGCTATGTGGATATATCACTCCATACTGTTTTTTCAATTTGAATAATTAACTGCCGTTGCTGTTGTGTTGGGGCATCGTGGATCAAACCTACTTAACGCTAAAGCGTGCCAAGGCCCATCATAGTGCAGTTTAGAGGGAAGATTATTTTTGAGGTCTATAACATGCCAGCAGCTTAATGGGAGGCACTGCTGTATTTGCCATAAGAAGCATCTCCGCGAGATCAGACGTTGGACTGAATCTGTCAGGTTGCATACCTGGGTGTTGTACTGTACATGCATTTACAAACCTCAGCGATCAGCCTTGCCTTTAGTTTGTTGCCGTTTAAGTTTGGGATGAGCCGCAAAAGCAGGAGTGGGTGTCGTCAGGGTCCGGGAGCTGCAGTGTCTGAATTATAAGTTCCATGTTTGATGCTCTCGTTGCCGGATACGTCTGCTGCTCCTGGTACAAACACGTCACTCACAGACGGGTAATTCTACACCCATCAGCCCTCACATTGGCCACTTCTACTCTGAGGTAAAAGTTACCTTTGGGATGCGTAGAGAAGGCATATTTCGATATGGTCGGCAAAGGAAAGTTCAAAGGAGGGAGAAGCATATTTGTCCATGCAGGCAATGAATAGCTAGATGATGTCATGCCCATAGACCTGCTCCAACACGCAAGTCATTATATTGATCTGATCGTTCCAAAGGCCAACCTAATGCTGAGAAACAGGAATCCATCTTGGAACTTTCTCTGGCTGTGTGAATATAGGTATACTTAGTGTGTGCGTGTGTGTGCAAGTAAGGGAACTCCCGGGAAACAGTGTTCTGCGATTATTGAAAAAATGTTGGTGAT
>JABFEB020000092.1:16804469-16815899 GCA_019775895.2 Stomatorhinus ivindoensis
CTTCTTTTTCTGGTTGGCCCGATTAGAAAGGGGAAAGCTGTGATTTGTCGTCTCCCCCCCATGTGACAATCACAGCCTGTACTATAATGCACGTAGTCACTAAACTTGTGTTGTTCTTAGACTAGGAAATACTACTACTACTACTGTATATTTAAAAACCCACGAAGTTGTGAATCCGCAATAAGTGAACCACGAAGTAGCGAGGGATCACTGTATATATCAAACGCTAAGTATTTCACCATATAGAGGAAACTTTTAGGGAATGTGTACCCACAGAGTTCACATATTTTACAACTGATAAAAGACATGAATTGACTTTAAAATCGTCCTACACGTGCAGTATACTTTGCATGTATGTGTGTGTGTGTGTGTGTGTATAATGGTGCCTTATAATGTTAATATTCTCGACACCTTATTTAAAGGTTTACATGGTAGAAGCATAGTCAGTTTGATGCTCCAGTAAAGTTTTGCGGATATTGGAACACTTCCTAATTTCCAGCAGCGCACAGCTAGACAAAGCATATTATGCTGTTTTAGGCAGGATTATTCACTTTTGGCAGTCAGTCGGTCCTGCAGTTGATGATATGATGTTAGTCAGTTTCAAGTAAATTACAAACTTTTAAGTGAAATCACATTTTTAAGCCATTATTACTTTGTATTCATGATGGTAGATCTCAAACAGGCTTATAACCTGAAGCTGAAGTTAATGTAGATTCAAACAGTTAACATTCCTGGTCAGGTTTTTAATTCCCCATTTCCTACATGAACTGTTCCTGTTCTCATTTACAGGTGTCTCAATATAATGGTACTTCAAAGCCTCCTTTCCTCAGGTGAGTATTTCTTTGGAATGGGACTGTTGCTTCATCTGCATCCACTGGATGGCACTAATAACCAAACATCTTAACCGATTCTCTTCCCTTCACAGCGGAGGAAATCCCTTTGCCACTGTTAAGCTGCGACCAACGGTGACAAACGACAGATCGGCACCAGTCATCTAAAGGGCAGAGACCCTGTTCATTCTATGTGTGTGTGTGTGTGTCTGTGTGTGTGTGTACGTACACACGCACATGAGAGAGACAGGCTGTTAGCTCCACCTCACACTCTTCAGCTAACCAGCATCTTCTCATCCCCATCAAAGAATCTGTGACCTTTTTCCCCTCTTTCTGAAGTGCGCTGTGACCGGCTGGAGGTCGAGGTGAGATGAGGGCTTAGCTGAACCGAGAATGAGACCAGCTGCCCTGGAGAACCCGCTGTATAAGCCCATTTATGTCAAAAGTGTTGTGAAACTCCTGCTACTCACATTGAGATGCAGAGACAGTTTATTTATACTTTCAATATAATTCACTGCTATATTTTAAATTTTGTTACAAATGACTGTACACAAGAATTGCCTTATGGACAAATATATTAGAAAGTGTTAAATCGATTTTTGTTTCTTTGAAGAGAAATGTATGTTTTAAACGGAGAAACTGACTTTTTGGTGAGAATTTCCTGGTAAAGGTTTTTAATTTGCCATAGGATGCTAAATGTGTGTTCTGTATGGGATATGGAATGATCTTTTTGCATTACGTATTCATATATGTAGAAGGTTGCTATTGTATCTATTATACAGGTGCAGATTTTTCTTTCAGGTGAGTTCAGTACTTCACCACTATTGTTTGTAGTTTTCTTGCCACCACTTACAATATCCTGGCACATATATATCACAGGAATACAAGGCTATCAATTTTTGTTACATATAAAATATGCTTCTTGGGGTAAATGTGGTGTAGGCAATTTCATAAATAAATCATACATAAAGTATTTCAAAAATAGTTTTGATTTCCCTGTTCAAATACAAATGAATTTTTCATTTGTGGTGATGCATGAAAACGTGTCAGATTTCTGAAGAAAAACAAACTTCTTTTTGGATTGAAGGTGCACTCGCTAATTATTAAAACATCAGTTTGACAGTGTGTGGAGAAACACATCATGCATTTTAGTTCTGCAAATATTGTATCCTTGTTAATTTACTAGTAATCTGAATGTTTCTGCACATGCAACCTCCACTTTTCAGTAAACATTTCATCTGTTTTTTTGTGTGTGCACAAAGTCACATGTTTCCTGATGACCCCATACTTCAGTCTGTCTGGGTAAAATTGCACTTTGTTTCTGATCCCATAGGTACCCACATCCAAAGCGATCATCCATTTTCTTGACATGCCTTAATGAATTGAGAAACCATAAAGGAATTCATATTTTAATTATATGGATTGATCATTATTTTGAGGCACAGGGTTGGGTGTTTTGTTACCTGCCAAAAGAAATCTTCTCAAAATGTCTATATTGTGTAATTATTTTAACTTACTGGAATAAAAGAGGATTTGTTTAACCTGTTATAATCCATAACTTTTTGAGAACCAAAACAAGAATTCAGTCCAGACCAATTACATGCTCAGTTTTATTTACAATTGTTATATAAAAGTTACAATAAATTATAGGTTTAGTGTATTTCAAGGTAAAATGCCTGTGAAATATTTATACCTTAACCTAATGTATGATTGCAACACAGCTGAACAGACTTGATTGTCTTTCATTAGAAGAGAATGGATATCTTGAAGAGCTTGCGATACTTGAATCAATCCAGTTTTTCCTTCCGATTTTTTTTCCCCCATCTAACATACCTTCACAAATTTCCCTGAAATCATTCACAGTGTTGCATTTTAAATGACCACGGTCCAAAAGTGATTCCTAAGGTCAATGCTAATAGCAGTCGAATGCTAACAATACATCACTGATGATGTGCTAGAAAAACAGAGCATACAATGACTATTGTAGAACATTCACCTAGTTTCTACATCAGTTCCTACTAAAATGGTTTCCTCCAATGAATGTTTCCTTTACATCATTCAAGGGAAAGGATCATTTTTGATTGGCTAGAGATGCCTGTTTGCGATGCAATTAGGTGCAAAAGCACTTCCTGATATGATTACTTAGATGCTGAAAAAATAGGGAATTATGCCCTTGTGTTATTTCAAGCAAAGCTCAAATGGAATGATAGATAACAACCAATTACCAGAAGACAGACAATCTGTTTTCAGAAAAAAGGAAGCATTATTTTGGTTGGTTGTGGGATAGGATGTACCAAGGGGGGTGGGGGTCTGTGTTCCATCCACAGAACAGCACTCCATTTTCAGTTCACTCCCTCAGTCTTTCATTGGTATTCATACATACAGATGGCACGTTCCCTGTTCAGATTCCTGCATTACTAAAAATAAAATGATTATGCATGTTTATTTCAAAGGCACCAGCTAATAGGTGAATAGTAAAGTACAGAATTGCAAGATGACAGTTACTTGCTTTCCTCCTTTCCATGCATGTGAACAGGAATGGGGCAGGGGGGGGGGGTGGCTACACATTTTCACATGCATATCTGGGTTTGGCTGCCACAAGGTAATTTTACAAACATAAGCCTGACGGAGGTAAGTGCATATGGCGAATGGCAATTTAAAAAAAAAAAAAAGAAAGAAAAAGATCAAAAACAGTAAAGGAATTTCTTTGGAGGCTGTGCCTCCCAAGGTGGCGCGTTGTGGCCTATCCGAAGGTGGCTCCGCAGTTGGGACACCTTCTTTGGCGCAGTGCAAGGCAGAAGAGGATCCCGATGGGAAAGAAGACGATGGCGCAAAGGATTCCTAGGCAGGTGAAGTCATCCTCCAGCACGCCGACTCTAGTGCAGGTAGAAGACGGATATACATATATACACACAGATTAGCCGTGATATTTGTCTGACGTGTTCCTCGTTACTTGCCACTACTTCTCCTCCAATTAACCAGCAGGGTTAAATTAAAGATGAATGTGGGACTATTACATGCTACTGAAGCATAAAACTGTATTCTACATTGAAATGTTAATATTAATTACTACCAATATTGATCTATTTCAAGCATGTGATAAACACTAGTTGCTGCTGAGGAACTTTTAAAAATCCATTTTCTTTTAAATGAAACCTTGTGCTCATTTAAAATAAGGGAACATGAACCTCTCTGTAAATGAAAAGATCTCAGAACTCATTTCAGTTTAATTACCACATGGAATCAATACACCACACAACCTCATATCACATGTCATTGGTTGATACCACTAATGAGAAGTAAGTTACTCTCACACACCCTGTTGGGTAGACCCCTTGACCATGCAGCAGCAGATAATGAGGAACTACTTCAAATTACACAAATGAATTTTGCATGTTCACCTGCAAACATGCTGGTTTACATGTAACTGCTGTGGAGTACACCGTGAAACAGGGTTAGTGGAAGCAGGAGTGCACAACTCACCGGCAAGCCGGGCAACCTCCCACCACCACGACAGAGGGCTGGATGATGGTGTACGTCCCTGTGTAGTTTGGCTGTTGGGCAACAGGGGGCACTGGCACGGACTGGTGTGTGTATCCTGTGTGAAAAAGAAAAGTATTTTTACTCTCTCCTTCAGTAAAACTACTATTAGACACCACTAGTTGCATATCGGCACTAGTTACTTGTTCCCACGAACACCACTGCAAAGGGACTAAGCAAATGAAAACAAACATCATTTGTTTTGTTGACTAATACACAATATCAATGTATAATAATGTTATAAAAACTTCTGTCAAAAATGAAAAGCAGGAAAGCAGTTTTATGGAAAAACATAAAACATAACCATGTTTTATCTGTTCATATTGCTGGATAAGTCAGCCTGAACACCAGTCTGAAATAGAACAGTCCTGTCAGACCAGCAGACTACAAATCAGACTAACGTGGATTCAGCGCAATATCGAGTACAAATATTTTGACATATTTTAGAAATTGGACTAATAGCTTATCAGTGTGCTAAATAGTGCGCTTAATACATAATTCGCGAGTGCTAATGAACGATGCACATAAAACACTTTTGAAGAGTTTGTTACGTGGACAAATTGGAAACGCCGACATTGTATTAAGCGTTTTATAGTTACAGCAGTTTACAGAGTGGCAGCTCAACACACAAATTAGCACCGATAAGCTGCCGTAAGAAAAACACTAAACACCGACCCTAAACACCTAAATAGAAAAGCCGCCGTCAAAAGCAAACGGGGCGAAGTTAAATGGGGATACGGCGGCGAGTTGTCGTTTACCTGGTCCCTCGGGATACTGATACGGCGGCGGTGGTTGCTGGAATCCCGGCTGAGGCTGGGCAGGCGGAGCAATGGCACCGTAGTTATGCTGTGGTCCGTATTCATAAGCAGCGGGTACCGCGTTGTAGGCAGGAGGTCTCTCTTGCAGCAGCGGTTTGCTGTCCATATTCGACGTGTTGCTCCTTCAAGTTCTATTCCGTCCTACACGCTTTCAGAACGACGGCACCGATGTAACATACGTTTTCCGGGCTCGATTAAAAACAAGAACTTCGGATAACGAAAGTATCACTCCCCGACCCTACGGCTACTTTCTGGTCGCTGGTAAATTGGACATTAGACCCTTTGTGTTCAATGCATGTCGCCCTAATATATCAGCAATCAATGCCGATTTATACGTTGTTAGTTTTAGAGACCTCCTGATTTTAGTTTTCTTAATATAACAACCTTTCCACTTAAAGCCTCGCTATTTCCCTTTCCTTTTGATCTCGGCAGTATCTACTTAAAAGTGTTCCCGAACTCTTGAAAATTGTGTTCCTGCTCCTGGGCCGGTCACAAGACTGCGGTCACGTGCGCGCCGCCGAGTTCTTCTTCTTCTTCTGCTTCTTCTTCACTCAGGCTCAACTTTCTCTTTGCGCTTCTGCCGACACTGGAGTGTATTACCACCACCTACTGTCGTGGGGTGAATGTGTGCGACATTTACGCATTTGACATATTACTGGATGAATATGAAAATATTTAACCATCTGTCGATAACATTTATGAGACCGCTGTTCAGAGGTGAAATTATTTTTAAAGCAAGTAGCGTGACTTATCTTTATAAATTACAGTTAAATATTTAGGTCCTTTCATCGAGTTTTTTTATGAGGAAATAGGCTATTTGTCATCTCGTTATTTTTTGTTTTGGATGAATTTTATTTGTCCCGATTTAGTTGATAATCTTATTATTTACCAGTAAATACATTGTAAAATGAGCTAAATTCATGTCTTTCTCTCTGTCTATATAAAATCATCTAAAGCCGTTGCTATATAAATACAGATACATCAGACAATAAAAGCAGTTCTAATTGAATGTAATATAAATAACAAAGGAAAAGAACATATTTGGAATATATACAAATATACATATATAAATACTTGGAAGCATTTATTGGGGTAGCGATAAAGTACATAAAATGCATTAATCGCCAGTGATTTCCTCTCTTTGAACAACCAAAGTCCCGTTGTATAACTACAATGACAATGAGGTCTTATCTTAACAAATAAGACAAAATTCATGGATGATTCTTATGATTTTTTACTTGTTTTAATAAGTAATCCATAATTTAATCGTTGTTATTATTGAAAAAAATTACCTAAAAATGTGACCGTGGTATGAAACATATTCATCATTCATCCAACCTGGGCATTTTAAAAGCTCAGGGGCTACGTAAAGTTTACCTGGGGCTTGACTTTCCATTTTGGAGGAAGATTGACATCGGGGCTAAAATACTCGGGAATATAACACGGACTGATAGTACCTAGGAAGGCAGCAAATTCAGCTGCCTTCCATCCGTTTTATAGGCCTAATTGCTTATCCAGTACAGCGTCATGGTGGATTACAGAGCACAATGTAGAGGAACGTCCTGGACGCGATGCCAGTACATCCGCGGGCACAAACACGTGTGACTGACAAACACAAGACAAGGCATGACTGGATGTTTTATATCTCATGATATGTGATGCTGCGTTACAAATATTTTTACACGTTCGAACCACACAATTGCTTAGTACTTTAGTCGAAGTATAAGCTTTGAAGAACCACCATATAAAATGGATATGGAAGGGCCCAGAGGCCGTAATTATAAGAACAGGTTTGAAAGCAGATTCCGACGCGGGCGGCAGTACGATAAGCCGGCTGAAAAGAGTTTTAAGTGCGCCGGCCAATATATGTTAATTGCGCAACTTCCTGTTGTGGATGCAAAAGAAGTGGGTGCCAGATCTGGCTTTAAGAATGTGAGCTGTCATTTCGACTGTCTCGTGTATTACAGTTCTATGAAAGTGAAACAGTAGTTTTTTAATGGTATGCTGTTAAAAGTCAGTTGAACCTATAGCACTCTGTGTCGTAATTGTAGGGGACTGTAGAAAAAGTACAAGAGATGAACAAAAAATAGGCTTTTATTTTGATATTCTGTGACATACAGGTGCTACTGTTGGGTTGTTCGTGACGCATCTGTTCAGTCTCAGACACTTTCTGGTAACCCTGCACTCGGCGTAAATATTGAATGTGATTCTACAGTAGTGCTGAAGACGGGGCGAAAGGACTACTGCGAAATTCTCATTTTAATCACCCGTACTTTTGTATGAAGGACAAAGGAAGGTATGCTGTGCGCTGCTGGTATCGTTCTTCCATTTTAATCGACGTTATTAAGACGATTTGGAAGGGAAACGACGACAAAAATCGATTTTCGAGTCCAGCTATTACAATTTAGCCGGTCAGCTAGCTAGCTATATTTTAATTTACGTTCGTATATGCCCGCTTTATGTAGAATGAAGCAGATATTTCACTAGAATTATGCGTTTCTAATTTATGTTCCTTTAAAATTTTGCCACCAGAAAATGCATTTAAATTATTAGCTAATGCAGACCACACGTTGAAGCGCTGTAAGGTAAATAGCCTGTTAGTTAGCCTGGGATTTAATTTTAGCTACTGATAAAATATAGGGAAAACACTGTTTTTACCTGAAGCCATGTTGTTTCTAATTACTCGATGACACCAATGGGTTTTGGAAGTGTCAGAACTTACCTGATGTAAAAGAAGTTACTGTGTTTTTCTGTGCCTTCATTTATTTTGCGGTCAATGCGTATATATTTTACCTTAATCTATCTAGCATTTTAAATCCTCGTAACTGTTCGTGTATTTCCTCTGAAAATGCATTATTTGTATGACCTAACCTATTAATCCTTAACTGGGCATCATTTGATACCTGCCATATATACATATATGTGTCTGTGTTTCAAGCAGTCTGTACACATATGGAACAACCCAACGTGGTTGTGCAGCTAAAGCTCCAGGTAGAGTCTGCATATAATGAGACATTCCAGTGACCTATAACATTCAATGACTGTAATCCTATCATGTCCTCATTGGTTTCAAGACTTTGAGCAGAGGAGAAGATGGTGATTCGGGGATGTATTGTTCGTACCTCTACTTATAGCTGCATCCCTTCACTCATCAGTCCTCCCCTTGAAGAGATTGGCAGCCAGTTTCTCAATTCTTGATTGCTTTTTCCCCTAACTGGCAATCTGGGCAACATATTGATAATGAGGCAGATTGTCTGATGAAGATACTCAGTAGTATTCTGTCCTACAGATATGGGTCATTTCCCACCAGCATTCCGTAACCTGTGTTATTGCAGGTACTTCTCCTGAAGGTTCCTTGAAAACCATGCCTTTGGTTTTGAGCTTAGTCTTGCATAAAGTCCTGTCGCAAGAGCTTTTATGTGTAAACAGCATTTGGTGTCCTTGGTAAAGGGGCAGCACATCCCCCATATTAAGGGTTATCAGGACAGGGAGAAGTTAGGATCTGCTTTGTATGATGGCAGTGATTCCAGTAAGGAATATATGATCCATCAAGGGGACAAAATGCTGCATAATGGCAAGTTGATATCTTCCACCAGCTGAGCCATCTGATGGAAACAATACCAGCGTGTGTTAATGACCAGAAATTGTAACTGTGACTATGTGAGGTGACTAGGACCTGCTACGTTTTATTTCGCAGTTTTTTTTCTGAAGCTGTTTACAGGTCAATTAAAATATATTGAGAGAAATAGCATATAAACATTTAAATGGAGTAAAACGGTACATAAGGATATCACTCCACAATAATGCTGTTGCATGCATAGTTCATCAAGAAAAACAGGGCAGTCTCTTGAATTCTGTTAGCATATGGTTGGCAGTTGAAGGCTAATTACATTCAGAAGGGATGTATTTTGAATATTGAAGCTCAAGGGAAGCTAATTGAGGCCAAGTTTAAAAACATTATCAGCCTTGACGGGTTATTGGATTGAAATATTGTAGATATTGGTGCTGTTGCCCAGGCAGGTTCGTGTGCTGGTGTCACAGTCTTGAGCTTCAAAATGCAGATGGCAGCAAGGACAGGATGTCAGGAGAGGATACATGTATGTGGAGACCATGCTTGCCATGCAGCAATATTTAGATTAAATCGGGAGATTTGGTTTGACGTAGGTTGTCAGGAGAGGAGCTGTCCATAGCCTAGACCAGCAGCTGCAGCTCTGTGCATTATGAGCAACTCTGACAGATATTGTGTAGTGTAAGTATCAGGGACTGCTGATACATATATAGAGATGGTGAGGTTCTTGTCAGTTTTGATCCCAGTTGATATTGTTATCTTCAAGTAATTTGCTGTGATGATTATCTTGCAATGTGGGGATTGACTGGCTGGGATACTAGGTGACAAATTTATTCTGTAACTGCCGTCTTACTAACATTCAGTGAAGGTGATTTTCACAAGACTTTGCTTCATGCCTAAGGTGGTTTTGGCTGTGTTTGGTTGCAGATGATGTGTTGCTGACATAGTTGCAATAATTTGCCTCCGCACAGTTGAACTGCTAAGAAGGTTGTTATGGACTCATTCTTGGTCCAGAAGTACCAGTAGTGCACAGCCAATCATAGATGTGAAGCACAACAATGTTCCATGACTCATGGAAGAGCACTTGCGAGCGACTAGCTTTCCTGCCACATGCTCTGAACCTCATTAATTCAGATGTAATAATACATTTTTTTTGGGGGGGTCGGGGGTCAGGTTCCATCAGGAAGAAGGTCTATGTAAGGTAAAAGTTACATTCAGCCTAAGTGCTTTGAACACAGTGCTTCAATGCAGCAATGTTCAGGTTATGATTATTTCAGTAGTATAAGAGTATTGTAGTTAGTATGTCTCATACATTCCTACAAGATTTTTTTTTGCCTATCATTCCAGCTGATGTGTTAATGACAGCAGTGCGGTCATATTACATTTTTCCATCTACACACGCATGTAATATGTATGAGGACAGATGTGTTCACAAAGTGTTCTGGACAGATGTTCATGTTCCAGTACCATCTTGATTTTGCTTTCCTGTGTGAAAAGCATGTGTATTTATGCAGATTTGTTTTCAAAACTCATTTACATGAAAAGGCAACAAACAGTGCTTGTCCTTTTTAACAGGAAAAAGGGAATGTACAGTTTCTCCGAATTGCTGCACGTTTTCTCGCTCAAGTTGCACTTTATCACCTCCTTTGATTGTGGGATTCATCACATAGTGCCAGCAGTAGGATCGAGGCCAGCAAGACGCAGTGTGATGATGCCGAAACGAGCTTGTGTAACTAGAGCAAGGAAATATGAGAACAATTTCAGGGACAGCAGAACTACCATGAGAGCTATAATAATAACATTTTAGAAAAAAAAACACAATTAATTAGAGGTAGTCATAAATACTAATTTTACTTGTTTTGGGTGTTTAGTGTCATTCGACTCTAATTTAGTGCTGGTCAAACATAATAAATGTTTCCAATGAAAAAACACAAAGAAATATTTTCGGTCTTTTGATTTAAACAGAATATTATGAATATGAGGATGCATCTAAGAATCTTTTCTCATCATTATGATGTTTGAATAGTAACACATTTACGTATATGTGAAATTTTTGCTTAGAAAATGTATCCTCTCATAGTTTTTCATTTACCATATGCATGGCAAATTTCAGATTGTCTAGTTGATTCCAAACATTTCAGCTTTCAACATCACTCTCTGTGTGCTAGTTGGCCATGCTTTGACCTTTGTCCCCTGGCCCAGTTGTTCCTTGACCTTTGCATTTATTTATTTAGTAGTTGCTATTATACAAAGTGGCATTCAATTGAGAAGGCAGGGTCAGCCACTCCCTCGAGCAATTTGGGTTAAAGGTCTTGCTCCAGGGCCCAACAGTAGCCACAGGATTTGAACTGGCGACCTTCTTATTACGCATACAGAGTCCCTACCTGCAGAGCCACACACTGGTACAAAAGGGACTTTTCAGTGCCATATTTGAACTGTAGGCCTATATGGCGCTTTTCCACTGGCAATCGGGAACCGACCCGTAAGCGAGGCGTACTGCGAAGATGGGTACAGTGCGGCCCCAGCTCACTTCGGTTTCCCCTGCAGGAGGGTCGGCTTGGGAAAGGCATTGGTGGGTTTGGAGAGCAACAGTGATTTAAAACCGAAGAGTCGCTTATTTACTGTTCACGTGGTGTACATCATGATTTACTATGTGCTAATTTCTGCTAGCAGG
>JABFEB020000092.1:16831362-16852283 GCA_019775895.2 Stomatorhinus ivindoensis
TTGGATACATTTATTTTCTTACTTTACAAATGACTGTTTTGATAAATGTGCTTAGATGTGTTTAGTACAGTATATGCCCTTCTTGTTTTATCCGGTTCACTTTTAGGATTCGATCTGGAGTTCTGAACAGAATAAATTCGAGTTCTGAGGTACCACTGTATACATCTTAAAGGTGAACTATGTGTGACTTCCTTATTAACATTATTCCTTATTAACATCACTAAAGCAACACTCTTGAAACAAAACCTCACATCTTTTACCCCACCGCTTTCGCCCGATGCCGCGACGACGGCACGATTTCTTCACGCTAGTGTGACCGCTCCTTAAGCTTCTTCATGATGTCGTCTTTGAGTGTCTCCCTGCTTCTTCGCAGTACCTGCACACTTTCATAAACGAGGTCACCATATTGGTGCCGGTGCTGAGCGATTCCAAGCACACCTTTGCCATCTACACCCCGGAGAGAACCAAGCAGCGATGGCCCATCCGCCTGGCTGTGTCCACAGAGCAGGAGATGCATGACTGGGTAAAACTGGAAACCCAACAGGCTGCACAAGTTAGATTTCAGTGACCGGTAACTAAAAGTAGCTTAACAAATTTGTGGAGCCTGTTGTCGGAGCTGACATATTATACAATAGTATTCTCGTTCTGGATTACCGTTGGCCTTCAGTTGTGTCCCCATTCCACAGCTTGCTCTCCTGAGTGTGTCCTGCTGTGACTCGAGGGGCATCCAGGGACCTCCCTCCAAACAGGCCATATGGTCTGTCACCTGCAAGGGGGACATCTTTGTCAGTGAGCCCGCACCCAGCTTGGAGGCCTCGCCCTACCCCATGCCTTGCGATCAGATGTACGGCACTTCAGGAGTCGTCCAGCATACTGTGTTTCCTCGTGCAGTTTTTCATTTATTGCCACCGCTATAGGTGCTTTAAACAGCTACATTCTGTAATTGTTGCTTCACTAAAAATGAAGCTTCTGGTCAAGAGGAGAAATCTCTAGAGATTTGGAAGTATACGGGCATAGTTGTCTTCCAATACTCGGCCTCATTCTGTAGCACTTCTGTTCTTTTGTTCATTTACTTTAAATTTTGTCCTTAATTGTGAATACATGACCTGGTATTCCTAGGGTTCTGTTCATGGGAATTGTTCTGTCCTGTGCCTCAGGTACTGGCATCAGATTGGGGGGCACCTGCGTGTCATAGAGTGCAACAGTGTGGGCGTGGTGTGGGGCATTGGGTATGACCACACCGCCTGGGTCTACACTGGGGGCTACGGAGGCGGCTTCTTCCAGGGTAAATTCTCCTTCCAAATCTTTATTGCAAGGGTGGGCAGCCTGAGGGTCAGTGTGGGTGCAGGTTTTTGGGACGGCCTCTCAATCAGCCAATAACAGGAGGTCCCCAGGACTGGAGCTGAGAAAAACCACTGCTTAATATTAACGGCTGATTGAGAGGCCGTCCCAAAAACCCCCACCCAAAGAAACAATACCTGATGAATCCAAGATTTTGGTAGAAGACCTCAAGTAAATGTGTGTTGTGTGCAGGACTGGCCAGCAGCACGGACAACATCTACACGCAAACGGACACAAAGAGCGTCTACATCTATGAGAATCAGCGCTGGAACCCAGTCACAGGATACACCAACAGGTGCCGACCTCGGGGCGAAAGGCATGCGGGGCTGTGCTCCGGTGGCCTCCGGCCCACGTGACCACTCTCCCTGCCCCCGCAGGGGTCTGCCCACAGACCGCTACATGTGGAGCGATGCCTCTGGACTGCAGGAGTGCACTAAGGAGAACACCAAGCTCCCCTCCCCACAGTGGGCCTGGGTCGGTACTCCCATTCAGCCATTCCGACATTAGCCAGAACATCAGTTGGAATGATTATATTCAGTGGATGTGTATCTTGGTATTGTTTTGCTCTCTGTTCAATGATCATACTCCACTGTGCTCTGCCATAGCCCCTCTTCCTCTTCATCTTTGACCTATGTCTTTTGACAGGTGAATGACTGGACCGTCGACTACAATGTCTCCGGAGGAACAGACAAGGAAGGCTGGCAATATGCTGCTGATTTCCCAACGTAAGTCTCCTCTGATCTAACTGCATTGTGACCCTCCCTTTTACTTCACTTGAATGACAGGGTGTGTTCACTCTTTTCGAGATATTCATACAGCACTTCTTTGTCATCCAGGTCATTTCATGGCTCCAAGACACTGAAGGACTTTGTCAGGCGTAGACGTTGGGCCAGGTATCTCAAGGGGTTATAAGTCCTCACAATGTTAGTATCTTCAGAAATACTCATGCAAGATTCTAGCCCATTTGCTGACATTTTTGATTGGTTCCTTTCCCAGAAAATGCAAACTCACAACGACTGGCCCATGGAAGGAAGTGCCTCCCATCTCGCTGTCTGAAATCACCATCCTGCCCTGCATGGCCGCAAGCAAAATGGAGCACGTGCCTCTGTGGGCCATCAGCAGCAAAGGGGACGTCCTGTGTCGCCTGGATGTCACTGTGCAGGCTCCCGCTGTAAGGAACCTCCTCTTCCGCCATTCACATCCCCTATCCAACTCCCACGCGTGTCCAGATCTGAGGGCCACTCCCGTGTTCAATTGCACACACGTTATTCTGACTTGCAGGGTACCTCTTGGCTTCACGTGGGGACAGACCAGCCATTCAAGTCCATCTGCATAGGGAGCGCTCACCAGGTGTGGGCTATTGCCAGGGACGGCTCTGTGTTCTACAGAGGGTCCGTGTCTCCTCAGAACCCTGCAGGCGAGTTTGTCTTCAGTCATACCAGTGAGGAGAATAAAGCTTTTATGAAGTCTTCATGGTTGCCCTGCCCAGACAGTTTAGTTGTCGTCATTTTAAGATACATAGATTATACATCGATTGCTTGACTCCTTTAAATAAAATTAGTTTGACATGATGTATCTAGGGGTACCTTTCTGATGAATGCAAAAGAAATTCTGGAACTGCTGCAGATTTTAGAGTGGGATGTGTTCTTGACTCAAGCACAATGAGGACAGAGACAGATCATGTAGTCTTATTCATGTTTTTTCAATCAGCTGCGTTTTATGCAAATGAAAATGTCCTACCTTGTCTGTGAGCAAAGTGTTACTGTAACTCTGGTCCATAATGAGACTGGCACCTTGAGCTTTCACGATGTCTTGTGACTTGCAGGCGACTGCTGGTACCACATCCCATCTCCACCTCGGCAGAAGCTAAAACAAGTATCCGTGGGGAGAACCTCTGTGTATGCAGTGGATGAGAATGGTGTGTTTGCAGGCCCGGTCCTCAAGGACCCACAGTCGGTTCACGTTTTTGCTTCCCCCCCCCCAGCTCCCAACGCGACAGTCCATTGGGAGGAAGCAAAAACATGGACTGTCTCTGGATCCCCAAGGACGCTGCTTTAAGTGATGCCATTATAATGAACCTGGCTCATCCAGCATCTCCAAAAAGCTCTTTATTGCTACAAGTTCACAGAAGTTTGAGAATGATTAATGGATTGTGTGATTTTGTCATCTCTCTCCTAATTGCCCCACTATAATACCGTACTTTTTACCATACTTCTAATCTGTGTCTCCCTGCAGGTAACCTGTGGTTCCGTCAGGGTCTCACTCCCAGTTACCCGCAGGGTTCATCTTGGGAGCACATCTCCACCAACGTCCGCAAAGTCTCTGTTGGGCCCTTGGACCAGGTCTGTGAGTCTCAATTCATCATGCACAGTTTAGCAGGGAAATAATATGCTGCCGTAGAAATAGAGGAAATTTATCATATTTCAATGTAAAACAGATCTGACTCTTTAAATAGCCTATGAAATAAATTCAGATGAATAATTAAACATAACCTCTGCTTAGTGTACGTTTCTTCTACGCCAGCAACAAATGTGAAATGAATTACTCGTGATTTTGTCTTACAGACACCTTATGCTGAGCTTTCAGTTCCCTGTGCCATTATCGTTCTGATCGGAGAGCAGGGAAGAGCAGCTGTGTTATGGTTCCTGGCGGGGGAGGGATGTTAGAATGACAGTGTCTTCCCTTGTGTTCCAGGTGTGGATCATTGCAGATAAAGTCCAAGGCAGCCACAGTCTGAGCTGTGGCACCGTCTGTCGCCGTCTGGGAGTGCAGCCCATGGAGCCCAAGGGACTGTCCTGGGACTATGGAATCGGGGTAGGTCACCCAGGGCCGCGGCCCCCTGCATGCCGGCGGGGAATGTCGGAATGTCGCGAGCCGCTGGTGCTGAATGGCTGCCGTGTCTCCTGTTTTTAGGGGGGGTGGGAGCACATCACTGTGAGGGGGAACTCGATGGAAGCCCCACGCATCAGCATGCCCAGCATGCTCGGGGGCTCCACCCCGGTCATCGCGACCCCACGCAGCACCCCGCCTGTCAGCATCCCAGACGTGATGAACGGGAATGCCGTCAGGTCATAAAGGAGGCGTGGCCTCCTCGCCCTCCACATCACTCCAGTTCTCTGCTGCCCCTGAGCCTTCTCTCCCCATTGTCCCACAATGCACTTCAGTCAGTCACCTTGTTTGGCTTTCATTCACTCCTCAGACATTCCTATTACATTTCAGGATAGTCACTCCCATCTTCAGTCCACTCTGTCACTCCTTTGTGGTGTTTTTTGTTGTTTGTTTGTTTTTTTAACGTTGCTGTTCCTGTTTACTGATTTGCTTCGTTTTTGTTTTTGTGTTTGCGCAGTGCATGACGTTCCAGTATCATTTTTTGTGCGGATCAGTAGGTGACACTGTCATGCATATCTTTGTTTGACTGTTTTTGTCTTTAGTTCTTACCTGAGATCTTTTTTTTCCAGTATGTTGAAAGAAACACTTAACTGACGATATCAGGCAATATTGTATAGTACTGACAATAAAGTACAGGAGTTTGCTGATTGTCATGGTGATGTGAGCAAAGCAGAATTTAGTAAAGCGGATTTTCTTTTTGATCTTATTTTAGACCAGTTTTCCTTAATTAGAAAATGTGACAGAGTTTGGAACTGATAGCATATAATGCCAGTTGCTGGCAACAGGTATTTTACTTTTTGCACTAGAAGGAATGTGGGATAGGACTTTAATATAAATGGAATGTTATGAAAGCTGATAGTAAAACTGAATTTGCACATCAGCTGACATGTGACAGATTTTTCCTACTTCCACTGTTTTGCACTGTTTTTGAGGTTGAAGCTGTGAGAAGGGGGTAAGGACATCTTTTTGGTGGACAGGGATTTTAAAAATATATTTTAGCATTAATTTCACTTTCAAAAAATATATGTAAAGTACTAATATTTATTCCTTTTTCTGTGAAGCTGAAAATAAATATTTTCCTCTCAGGTACTTAAACCACACCACTCCATCCCTTTGCACAATCATCAACTGTAATGGTACCATTCACGTTTTTTTTTTTTTTTTAAGCAAGAGTTTTGGGGGGTTAAAAGGGGAAATATTTATTATTCAATATATTGATTATTAAAGAGACGTTTACATTTGTCATTACAAATAACTGTTTTAAAAAATCATAAGAATGAGTTTAAAAAATGTATGGAAAGCAGAAAACAATCATCTTTTGACCTGTCACGGTGAAGTGAGTAATGGTGCGACAGTTTATTATTGTAAGAATGACATTAGGCATTATTTGTACAGAGGTCTGTTTAGTGTTATTGTGCTGTCACTCTTCTGATTTGCACAAGTTGGGCTGTATTTAATGAATTATGCACATTGAGGCATTTTACACTACGTTGGGTTTTCAATTCCTTAAATCATTACATTTCCATTCTACGTTGAAATATCTGTGTTTGTTTTTTAGGAGTGATCTGTAACATGGAATGATCAGCCTAGCTTTCACAGACAGCATGTCATCATATGCTACCCAACTTGGTGCAGTGGTACTACTAAACACTACGATTTAGTTTGTTGTGCATTCCTCCCAGCGTGTGCATGGTTAGTGTGTCCTCATTAAATGTTTTCTTTAACTTACATGGTTTTTGTGCATTTCTATCATAGTTTACTCAATGTGTTGCTCTAAATGAATAAATGCTAGTGTTGACTAAAAGGGTATCATTCTTTCAAAGAAATGCCATTTCGGTTGCATTTGGAAAACTAAGGGAGGTCAAGTATTTCAGACATTGTTGCTAATTTTATACATTTTATCACTTTATACAATTTAAACGACTATCCAGACAATCTAACACAATGAAGTAAAACCTTTTTGGTCAGCCAGTAATCAGTAAATGATTACAGTCACAAGTTTTTGGACACCATATATTATAGCACTTTTGGTTCAACGTTAAGCAGTGCACTCATTGTGATTACATTCACATTTTTGAAGAAGACGAATGAAGGAAGGGTGAAAGTGGTCTGCAGAACTTAACATCACTGAGTTTATTTGGAATGAAGTGCTTGGAAAGGTGAAGGGTAGATGGACAGTTAGCGTAGCTCATTGGTAGGGCCTCATTCCAGCAGTGTTAAAGTGGACCTTGAGTCTTTAACTGATAGGATTCCTAGAGAGTGTGATCGGCCTGAATGGCTGTTTAAGGTGCCACTTTTGTGTAATAGCCGTTTAAAAAAAAATTTGTTTTGTACGTAGCCCTGATATTGCTTAAATTATAAAAAGACAGCATTTTCTTTAAGCTGTTAAAAATGTTTCTCGGTGTACATACATGCATGCTTACATGCTGCATTCAGGATTAATGTTCATTTGTAAAAATATATTTAACTAGATTATACATTAAATTAAATTATACATTAAAACAGAAGTAAATAATTATTGGTGCATATGCATGTAAAATTGTTTTGCATAAAGTAAAACTAGACGAAAATCGCATGTATAAGACCCAGTTAACATTAATGTTGCATAAATCTTTCAGTGGTATCACGGTGCTCCAGATTTGTTTATAACACTTATACATGATTCTTCATAAGTATTATTACTTATTTCTGTCTAGTGGTCATTTTTCCTTATACAGATTAGGTATTTAATGCTCAGCCTTCTGATGATGAAATTAGAGTTTTATTAAAGAATGTCTTAAAAGCATTTTACAAGTAATGTCACTACCATCAAGGCAAGCTTTAGCAGTCTCCACAATATTGTAGAATTATTAAAACGTTATCCTAAACAAAAAAATATTAAACATACATTGAAGAAGTGAACTGAAAACTAAAGTATATTAGTGACATTTATTCACTCTCCTGCTACTCTGACTTTTTGCTTGGCAAAAAAAAACTTATCAGACTGTTAGAAAAACAAATACGTTGATCAGTGAAGCAAGTTCTAACTTTATTAAAGGTGATTCAGTTTTATGTCAGTACTGTCACAGTACTGAGGTCATTCCTGAACCCAAAGAACAGCAGTGATTCCTAGCATTTCCAAGGCAAATTGCCTGGAAGTTATGATCCCCACAACAATTTCAATGGAATATTTTCTAAATGCCCTGAAGATATTTTTCCAGATGCAAAATATCAGATGCCTTGTATTTTGCATGTATCACTGGAATGTTCTTCTATGGTTCCATTCCTATAGCTGGTCCTGAGTACGCTATCAGAGTCAGCACACAGAAAAATGTAAAAAAATAATAATAATTTCTCATTTCTTTGAAGGGGGAAAGCTAAACTAACACTCCCAAGAAGAACAGAAATTGCAGTCAGGAAAATGTTTGGCCAAAATCAGGATTTGCAACCGCTTTTAAAGACCAGGTGTTACATAATTGCTTTTCATATTATATATTGTGAATAGGTATTTTGAAAAATTTGAAGTTAGTGTATTTTGTACGTTTTGTAAAACTTGCAACATTCATAACATAAAGTTTATGGTGGTAGAATATTAAAAAAAAACACTGTAGAGTATAGAGTACAGCATATTACTCTTCAGGAAATACGGCACCAAAAATTATTTCAAAAACCAGGGACACAAAACAATATATTAATATCAACAAACTATTCATTTAAGTTAATGTACCTTCTATCACAAATTTCTATAGGTTTAAAATACAAACATCACCATATCAGAGCACATTTTCTTCTCAATCCTTGCACTACTTACATAAAGCATAAGCAGAATTGTGTAATTAAGCAGCAAAAGAGCAAATATGCAAAATGTGTGTATGTATGTATGTATGTATGTGTGTGTGTGTATGTATATATATATATATATATATATATATATGGCGAGAAGAATAAGTTTGAGTCCTTAACGTTCCTGTTCCTCCCAGAATCCCTTTAGACCAGCTGGAAAAAAAGATTCATATCATTCAGCAAACAGCTCATTTTCTGTTTTCCTGTTCCTGACCTTGGAAGGTACATGTGGCTGCACAAACAGTCCATGGAGCTATCTGCCCTGGCTCAAGCTGTGGATCTGACTGAGGTACCTGGACAAGCATTCCTCGCCCTCCCCCTCCAGGTGCTGCCTATAGCTCTGCAGAAGCTTGGATGCGTTGACCTGGCCTTGACTCTCCCCGTGCGGCAGGCAGCCACCCGACATGCCCAGAATGATGGTGGTGAGGGCCTTGATGTAGTTTTTGGCGAGTGTGAGGGTCTCGATCTTGGAGAGCTTCTTGTCAGTCCAGATGTGCGGGATGACCTCGCGTAAGGCCTGGAAGGCGTTGTTCAGCTTGTGCATCCTCTGTCGCTCCCTCTCATTGCTCTCTAGCCGTCGCACGTTCCGTTCCTTCGTGCCCCCATGTGGCCGCCGGCGTCGGGAGCCGGACGCGGTGCCCCTGTTCTCCCTCCTGGAGCTCCTCCAGGACCTGTCGAGCCGCAGAGATGCCTCTGAGCCTTCGTGTTCACTACAGCCAAGCTCATTCTCCAGCCGGAAGTCCGGCTCTGGTTCGGTCCAAGGCTGCTGACTGTTCTTCGCAGCTTTCCCCTTGGACTTCATCGTGCCACCTGCACGTCTCCGTTGGACCTGTAATCATTACTTATTGTCAGCAGGGGGAGCACTCCAGTCAAGACTGTGCAAACCTGGCCACTATGCCCAAACACAGTACAGGTGCCTATGTGTGTGAATAATATTTTTAAAAGTATTACACCAGTTTACACAAGGATTAATAATAAATTATTTTAAGTCCATCCATTTTCCAACCTGCTTATCCTACTGGGTCGTGGGGGGTCTGGAGTCTATCCTGGAAGCAATGGGCACGAGGCAGGGAACAACCCTGGACGGGGGGCCAGCTCATCGCAGGGCACACCCACACACCATACACTCACACAGGGAAATTTAGTAACTCTGATTAGCCTCAGCATGTCTTTGGACTGTGGGGGGAAACCGGAGTGCCCAGAGGAAACCCCACAACGACACAGGGATAACATGCAAACTCTACACACATGTGACCCAGGCGGACACCCGGAACCCAGGTCCCAGAGGTGTGAGGCAACAGTGCTAACCACTGCACCACCATGTTGCCCCCTATTTCAAATCTCTTTTTAGTATTAACTATAAATATATGTTCTAGTACTTCTAAAATTGCTTGTAACTATAGTTATGATTACATTCAGTTCATTTCAATAGTTCTGTGTAGCATCCTGCACCATTCGGGTATCCCAAAATGCTCTGAGATTTAATAAAAGTTTTGCAAAATGGCGTGACAATAATTAATGCCATGCAGTAAAATTCGCAATGGGGGAAAAGGGCAAAAGTAAAAAGTTTTGTAGTGGTCAATCTCCCTTGCAAATTAATAAAATAATGCGAAAATCTTTTACCCTAGGGTAAAAACCTTAACTATAATATCTAATCGTCCTCTGTAAGAAAAGACCTTAATGTATTTTTTGCAATCTGCACTCCTTATCTGAGGCATATGAGATAAGACCCAATTCAAGGTTATTCTAAGAAATAGTAAATTTGCAAGATACCGTGCTGTAAAGTTACATCTGTCAATGTAATGGCTTTTCAGTTTAAATAGGTTTAAATAGGGTTTACAGATTTTAATTATTAATATGCACTCAAGCGGAACATTTTATATGAAGGCTCAATATAGAACAGACTGGGATCCTGCAATTCAAACAACATGTTTGCAGCAAATATATTGTCACATCTGTCCCTTTTTTCTTAGTCGTAGAAAAGCAAAAAAATACTAGTAAAACAACAAAGATGTGTAGGTTTATTTTATTGCTAAATCTTTAGACTACTTATTCGTCTTATACCAAAATGAAAAAAAGCAAAAATATGATAATTTCATGATACTGGAGTGATACTGATCACTGATAATCAGGCAATAATTTAAAGTGCACAGCACAAGCGCCCCAAATTCAACTAACAGTACGCTTCTCTAGAAATGGCAAGACGTAGTCATCCACGACAGCATGTTACCTTAAAATGAAATTCGTCTTCTTTGAAACAACTGCAGGTTACGAGGGTGATGTTGCGATGTAAAATGCGTTCCTCTTACCCGTAAAAATAAAATGAGTTGGAATTTTTAAAAAGATACGAACTGTAGTTTAAAAAAATGTTAATAATAACTGCTCATCTCAGCCTCAGTACCAGGAGACAGACAACCGCCCAGCGAGAAAGGCGCAGTAACTGTTTCGGTGCGCGTACCTGTTGCTTGGGGAAGTACACGTGGCGCTCGGCCGCCCAATGGCTGCGCCACTCTGCTTTGACAGCAGCGCCCGGTGCGGCTGACGTCCGTCGCCACAAGACCGATTCAGTCGTATTTTACCTCCTGGAAGTGGCAGTCAATAAGAGCGACGTGTCTATTTAAAGGCGTGGACTCATGCGCTGTCAAAGCCTAGATGAATCTTCCCAGAGCTAGATATCTGAATTTATTGCGCATAGGCAAGGTTTTAAGTGAGTACATTGTTAAGAGATATATTGTTTTATTTTGTTTAATGTAAATACGCTTTTTTTTGTTAAACCAAAAGCAATAGTATGTAGGCTACTAGATTCTGTCCTTAACTGAAGAAAACACATTGAAGCCGCAATTATAAATGTCCCGATTTTGAAAACGGCATTGTTTCAACACATCTAGTACGATGCATTCGATAATATTACGTTTCCCCGTTTATTTACTAACAGTGCCACGTTTCTGGCATGGAGGGCTTGTAAATGAAAATAATAAATAAATATTGGTTATTAAATGCCAGACAGTTTAGGGGTGAGTTTAAGTCATGGCTTTATGAAATAGTAACTTATGACTATGTTAAACTACATACAGTCGATTAACTGGTGTAGATTAATAATCAATACAAAAGTGGGGTTATTGTGAATCCACTTTGCCTACAGAGCCTTGTTGCAAGAATGCTTCACCTGCATAAAGTTCTTCAAATATTTGCATATGGGCGTTTGCATTACAGCTGGGTGTTACCTGTACTCACAATACTGTGGCTTTACAGCATCTAAGAGGATTTAGATATTTATATTTAAACAAGCACCTTAAGGTCTACGAAACAGCTTGAGAAAAACTGGAACAGCCCCAACACCCAAGCCCAAAGAGGGTCAAATCCATTACTGGTGTCAAAGAGATAAACAGGCAGGAAGACCCACCTTGGTAGCCATTTGACCACAACAGAAAAGCTAGGTATGTTAAAAGCTGTGTAAAAATTCTGATCACAGGCATAGAGGCGTTACACACTGAGCCCCTGAACCACCACCCCCCCCCCCCCCCTTTGATAAAACAACCATTCAAAATTTGCAACAATTAAACGTCACCCCTCACCCCCCTAGATTGGCAAATTTAACCGTCCGGCCCCCTACTGCGAGATCTCTCCTCCGCCCCTGAATATCACTAACCCTAGCACAACCACAGCCCAACCCTAATGCAAACCCAAATCCTGATGCTAACCCTAACTCTCAGCCCACCCTGTTAATCCTTGTCCAATAGTCATTGTTGTACTTTAATGTGCAGCTGTTTGACCGCTCAAGATGCTACAATAATTATGTCGTTGAACCTCAGTGATTTCCCAGTTCATTACTCCAGTCAATACCTCCACTCTGTCAAACAACCATTTGTCCAGAAGCTCCAAAAAATAATTTACAAAGATTAACCTTTCATCGGGCTGAATAAACTATTTGCACTTTACGGACACCGAGAACACAAATCAAGCAGTTATGACTTTGGATTGAGTTAAAACCAGACCAAAATGCAGTGGGCATTTCTTAAATCGTAACGTTTGGGGGAAAAAATGCACATATAACAGGGGAAATAAGCACAGAGTTTGTGAATTGAATATAAAAGGCATTTTTTATTTATTATTAATATTAAATAACCATATTGTACTTAAATTTCAACAAATTACGTGTATGAATCAACATGAAGTAAAAATACCACTTCATTAAATGTACAGCTTAAGGGGTAGAGTAAGCTGATTGTTTTCTAACACAATTTAATACCTATACTGAAATGTGTATTATTAGCCATTAAACAAAATGCCTAAGACTTCATTACATCACTCCCAATTTACAGACATCGTCAACATTTATTTACATTAGCAAAATTTAACAATGTTACACTTCAAATGTGCAAGGTGAAGCAATATTTACAGAATAACGTACATTTTCAAGTCAGGCTGGAGCACAGGCTGTTCTTATTGCAAACTTTTGTACATAAAAACATAAATAACACGGGCATTTATTTATTTATGCACAAAAAATGAAGATTCAGAACCATTCATTTGAATCTTTGGGATCCCTTCCAAAGTCCATCATGAGAACCAAGACAAACAGACCCCCTGCTACTAATTCTTTACTTCATCTGGACAAATGGAGAATAAAGCTAGTTGATGACGGTGACAACCAATCACATTAGGCAGCTCACCTTGGCTTATGATTGGATGGTAGAATTATTTAAAGTTTGAAAAAAAACAGCTGCTCACATTTTTTTAGGACCAATCATCTTTAATGTCCCACTTTGATGCTCTATTGCCATTAGCCCATATTCATAATCTGCTGGCTATTATATCCCCCCAGATGCATTCAAGAATCAAATAAATACTGTACCTGTTTCAACCATTCAGTTAAAAATACTTTCGACCTCTAATAGGGTTTTAGAGGAACAAATTGCAGAAGTACCATGGGGACCATGAATCTTTGCTTGCAAAACAGTTGCACATTATCAACACTTCATATCAGACAGAGAACTTTACTTGTTATTGCAGCTTCTTTGCAAGTCCACACAGCTGCTGTTTAACTTGTGTGTTTTTCAGAGTTTATATAAAAATTCATTCACAAAAAATTCAAGTGTCTCAAGCTGAAAGTTTCTCGATCACGTCTACTTCACATTACACTCTAAACAGTCAGATCAAGTAGATCCAGTATCGTGGCATTTCAGAGAAATACTGTCTGCCATTCCGCGGCCCGTGTGAAGTACAATGGCATAAGGAGAGATGAGCAGCTTCACAAATGACAATATCTCCTCATTTCTGTCTCACCTTCATCTGACACCAATTCAATCACACATAACACAATGAACGCTGGCAGAGAGGACCAAGCGATGCCATCTAAATGCTGCAAGAGTACAAAAAGTTGCCAACTCCAAAAAATAAGACATATTTCTGCAGAGTTTATTCTGCCCCCATTGTTAATGTCTGTCTTTAGCTCAGAGTATCTGTAAGGAGAATCACCCCTTTGAGAGGCATGTCTTGCTGAGGCTAATCTTGCAGTTTATGTTAATGAACACGACTCATGCCATTATATGTATCTGCTACCTTGAATCACTGCTGTCAGCATGAGAGATGGTGTGACCTTTGCTGTGCAATGCAACTGCAAAAAAAACAAGACGTAAGGTCTTTCCGCCGAGCACTCGACTAGAAACCCAAAAGATGTTCTGAGAACCATCTGTAATTTGCAAGGAGAACTTTGAAACCAAATAGTCTTCTTGTACCCCTCTTCATAAGTTAATTAGCCAGTACAAATTAGACTTGTTAGTAGACTTACTTTATTTTTAAACAAATGTACCATGTGCATTGAATAGAATCGCATCTCCAAATAAGACTCAGGGATAAAAAAATTGATTATCTTTAATATTTTCAGTTACTGCGGCAGAACCATTAATGTGACGACAGTGACAGCACAGCTACTAGTGAGGACGACAATTACAAGCTTACAGGGAGTTTGCTTTGTAACAGAAAATAAAAGGACATGAGTTGTACTAGCTGGTGTCACTTGGTGCTTACAGGCATGATAGGCAGAGATAGAGAGGACCTTTGCTGCGTGCGCCTCAACACTCGTCATCCTTACAGCGCTCTGTACAGAATAGCAGCACTGCTAGAGATCAGCATCTACATGATGGCTGTTAAAGTACAAAGTTGTATATCTTGCAGTAAAATTTGAGGTCCACTTCCTCCACACTTAATCCTTGTCCCCATCTTCACTGCTCCCTAGAATAAAAAGATAAAATGAGACAAAGCACATTATGTAACGGCAATATCATAAGAGGTATTTTGTAAGAGTTCTTCTTTGTTATGGTGTTAAACTTCTTTTTTATTTGTATCCAAAACATTCTGCTTCAGGTTGACTATTAACGATACCATCCGTTTGATGTGACCTTCAGCATGGTCTGGGATGTGTAACATTATCTTGGGGATGTGTAACATTATCTTTGGAGGCTTTTCCAGAGAAGGGTGGAAGGCACACCTGCACGGCTCCCAGGGAGGGTCACGATCACCAGCCAGCTTAACCAGTAAAACTCCACGCTGCTTCTCATCCCCTTACCATGGCTGGACAGGACTACAGGGACATCACTAAGTACACCAGGCAGGCACACAAGCTTCAGACGTTACCCATTGCATGTGACTGATGATTACATTCCCCTCAGCCTCGGTCCAACATGTCAAGATCCATTTATTTGTTAAATGCCACCCCTGCCTCTTTGGTCAAAACGTCCAAAGGGAATGTTACACATTTACAATGTGGCTACTGTGTGTCGCTGCAAACATTTGGTGTTTTACACCTACTGCAAATGGCACTGCAAACCTTCCCATTCAAAAATGAACAAATGGAATACAATGCTGACCAAACTGGTCATGTACCTTCCTCTTTTTCCACCCCGCCATTGACGCCAGTGCAAACACACATTTACACACACATTACGCACAAGGTTCTTAGAAAAAGGCAAAAGGTAATGCATTTGTGTATTTATGTAGAGGCATGTATATAATCATAAAGCTTTATAATAGAGGTAACAGTTGAGGAACTGCTAGTTGTTTTATCACAATACTTACTACATAGAACTTATCATTTATAACTACAAGAACTTACCCAATGTGAATTTACAGAAGTGGTTAAGACACCAGGACTGTGATGATAACTCCGAAAAACAGAGGCCCAGCCCTGGTGCGCCAATGACACAGCTGTTCACATACAAAGCAAGGAGCTGCATGCTTCACCCTGGCTGTGAAACGAGGCCTGAACACAGGCTGGCAGACGGTGTCACTGCATTAAGCTCATCTTACACACTGCATGCATGACACGGCACTTTCCAAACTTCAAGTGTTCATCTAAACCGCCAAGTTTCGCTCTAGCTTGCTGGAGCTATTATTATCATTTTGTGAATTATCGCTTTCAGAATAAGGCTTTTCCATCAGAGAAATAACCACCCTCCTGGCACCAATTTTACTAGCAATTAAAAAAAAAAGGTGTTAAATACAGCTTAAATGTAGCGATACGACTGGTTCTGCACAGTACAGCCACAGAAAGGCAGATACTGGGACTGAGGGCGGCCCGTCCTTCGAGCTGCGGACCCAAGGTCAGAGCCAGGAGGTAGTGAACTGCAACTGCCATGGGGAAACCCGCACTGCCTGCCACAGCTGTCCCAAACGCTCGCACCCCACTCAGCGCCCACACCGAGGCCGAGCCCCCGCCCCCCCGCCCCGAGCCAAAGCCCCAGCCCGCGAACCCTCCCGAAGCCACCCCCCCACACAACACCAGGCCACTAGCTGTCGTGTGCAGGAACCAGCAGGGGAGCCCTGATCTACTTCTCTGCAGGTATTAATCCACAACACACGTAGCTCACAGGAGACTATTGCTTCCAACATGGACCCCCCCTCTATGGCGTGTGATGATGCCCCAAAGAGGGGAGTGCAGAATGGCCACACCCCCTCAGCCCCCCCCCCAGTAGAGGAGGAGGAGACATGCCGGTATTCCGCACAGATGCTGGGGTCTGACGTCACTGCGTCCCAGCAACGCATCATCCCTGTGACTTCATCAGAAACGTCACCCCGGCAACCGGCCACACACACAATGGCCTGCCTGATCATATGAGCAAAGAGCCTGTCATTAATGGAGCTGTACTGTTAGAGTGATAGTCAGCTAGTTAATCAGCTAATCTGTCTACTATACAGTGAATCAGCTGGTCAGCAATGTCCCCTTTTTTAGCAAAACTGAACAATGTGCAAATGAATTATACATTCAATTATAATCTAATGAATTATAACACATTAAACTCTGGTATATTGGAGTAAATTACTCCCCATTAGGTGGAATTTGGTTCAGCTTGGAGTTGAGGGATGGCATCTAGCAGATGCAAGCGGAATAAACCTCAGATGATAATCCATCCATGGTGCTTCAGGGACGTGGATCAAACAGGACTGACGTAGGATGATTAGAAGGACTCGGCGGAACATCTCCTTCTGGATTCGGGAGATTGAAAGGGAATTCAGGGCAGGAAGAGTGAGTTCTCCTTTCTTGGTTCTACATGTGCCTTGAGCCAGTAGCTAAGCAGCCAACACAGCGAGACCTAATCGGGGATTTCCAGTAGGTTCACTCCAATACAGGGGTCAGCCCAGGGGTGACCCTGGTGCAGTGATTTAAATTCCAACCTTTATACCATTTTATTGATTTATTTTGTTCAAGTTCCTTTCGCAGAAATGGCGAGCACTGTTACGCACTGATGTCTGGTAGCATGTGTAAAAATCCCACGTCTGAGAACTTGGCCTTGCAGCTGAATCAGCAGAGCTGAAGCTGCGAGGAAACAAACTTACTGAGGATATGAACAAGAATGCCCTGAGATCCTGCCTATTTCATGTACAATTAAAGAATAGAGACACCAAAACATATGGTCTAGTGATTAGGCTGTAGTGATTAAATATTTTTAGCAACAATACTTTATTAAGACTTATTCTTGTAGACTAACAGGTGCGGCTTTTCTGCTCAGGGTACTAAGGTCACCGGAGCTGAAGTCTCGCCGTGTTCCGTGCTGATCCTGACACCTGGTCGCACAGCATCTTCCCCTCGGTAGTTGGTACAGGAACCTTGTTGGTAAAGCAGCAGTGGATGGACCACGTGTACCCATGCGTGGGATGATGCATATGTTGGGGACATGTCCCGGGTAAAGGTCAGGACGGCAGGTATAGGGTATTGTCAGCTACTAAGATCGAGGTTCACAGGGTCACTGTTAATAGGCGATAGTGCCTAACTGCATTCAAGGTGTTACACATTTTTCTCCAGAGCAGCTATTGTGTGAGTGGAACTCCGTGACCAGAGGTCTCCTATAACTTGCTGGCACTTTGACTCCTCCCCTTCCCCTCCCCCCAACCCGTGTCTCAAAATCAGGCCCACTATGATCCGCAGCTTCTGCAAGAAGTTCCAGCAAAACATGCACATCTGGCGAAAACAGTACTCTGGAACAGGCATGCAATTACAGGAGCAGCAATTATGGAAATGCATCATCTCATATATAAATAATGTAAAGTTTCTGAGGGATGTGTGAAAGGATTTTGCCTTCCTTGGCATGTTTGCAGGACCATCTAATGAAGAATAACAATGTTCTCCTTCAGAAAATGCTTGACGTGTCTTCTTTATTAGCCGTACAACTTCAAAAGGCTCTTGCTGATTTTAAAATACTAAGGGTCTAAAAGTATAACCTCAATATCCACGAGTACAAGGGGCTGTACATTTAGTTAGCTAAAATAAAACTAACATTTAACTAAATGTGAATTATAACTGTTTTTGCTGGGCCAAATGTGCAGTATTTTCAGAAGAGTTCAAGCAGCAGGACTTGCTCTATGTCTCTTGGATCCAGGAAAAAAAATAAAGCCCTCAGTAGCTACACTGGTTTTGCAGCAACCTTCGTCCAGAGCAGCGTACAAGGGCGGAAAGTCAGCACCCAACACCCCGAGAGCAGATAGGATTAAGGGATGTGCTCAAGGGGCCAACAGGGACGTGATTACTCTGCTCATCAAGGGATTTGAACCCATGACCTTCCAGAGATAGATGCAGCTCCTTAGCATACTGAGCTACACACTGTAAGCCAGCTGTGCTCCATCTGGACTCCCTTTTAGGTCCCTGTAAAAGGAAAGACACACTGTTTCTTTCAAATAGTGCATGTCAGCTGTATGTGAAATCTGTCAGCTCTCATAACCCCCGGACCTTGGAACGTCAGAGTCTTCAGATTTCCGCTGCAATCCGCCGTTCCATCTCTGTAGGATGTTGTTAAAGGTGTTTTGCTGCCAAAAAAAAAAAAAAAGTTGTCAGTGTCCTTGCTTTGTCGTGATTGTTACTGGCCTGCGGACGGCCTGCCGTCTGGGCTCCCGGGTGAGACAGGACTGGAACCCGGCCGAGCGTCAGGAAGTGCTGCCCTCTAGCATCAGCTCATCTTGTCGGATGACTTAAGAAACAGCATAATGCTGCATCTCAGGAAGTCCCTGGCGTACAGCAGGGGAAAGCTGCAGAAGGAAACGCCTGTAGGTCCCCATAATGAGGAGATACTGCACCTGGATGCCCGTGTGAACATCTCCCTCAATTAAGACTGCAGCCAGAATATGGTCTGTTTGCAGGTATCAGTAGTGAACTTTGTAGTGGGGTCATAGGATTAATTATATCTCACTGCCAGGACTCAGAGTACTCCAGCATAGTACTCGGTGAACCCCACGCTGTACTTGGTGTACCCCAGCACACTATTCAGTGATCCCCATGCTGTATTTAGTGTACCCCAGCCCAGTACTCGGTGATCCTCATGCTGTACTTGGTGTACCCCAGCATACTATTTAGTGATCCCCACGCTGTATTTAGTGTACCCCAGCACAGTACTCAAAAAACTCCACATGGTACTTAACGTACCCTGGCATAGTGCTCAGAGAATCCTGCACTGTATTTAATGCATCCTAGCACAGTACTCAGAGAACCTCACATAGTACTTATTGTAGCCCTCCTATGATACTCACCCCACTGCAAGTCCATTCATATCTCCCCATATTACACAGAGTGCATGGCATCACTTTACATGCAGATGTTTACCATGCCTAAGTGAATTACAAGGCTATAATCATATTGATATTAATAAATGCATAGAGACTATTTTGAATTAATCACGTAATATGAATCTTTGTTATGTACACAGAAGTCCAGGTAGGTCAACATAAACAATGTAAATAAGGCTCATATTTCTGGCTCTGTTAGTTTATGTGACAGATGCTGGCATCAGAGCTGAATGGTGAGTAGCATTTCACCTGATAGGCTGCTCTCTGAGCTGACCACAGACTGTAAGAAGGAGAAGCAAAGTGGAGGGTCTGCGTTTGTGGGATGATCATGACTGACAGCTCTGGTGTTCCACATGCTGAGCTCTCTGGGGACACAGTACGGCCCTTCATCACAGTGCTTCTGTGGACCTCAACACAGCCCTCCATCATGGTGCCTCTGGGGCCCCCAGCACAGGCCTCCATCATTGTGCCTCTGGGGCCCCCAGCACAGGCCTCCATCATGGTGCCTCTGGGGCCCCCAGCACAGGTCTCCATCATGGTGCCTCTGGGGCCCCCAGCACAGGCCTCCATAACATTACCTATGGGACCCCTAGCACAGGCCTCCATCAAGGTGCCTCTGGGGCCCCTAGCACAGGCCTCCATCATGGTGCCTCTGGGGCCCCCAGCACAGGCCTCCATAACATTACCTATGGGGCCCCTAGCACAGGCCTCCATCATTGTGCCTCTGGGGCCTCCAGCACAGGCCTCCATCATGGTGCCTCTGTGGATGTTTGCAGCCACAGATTTTTATAAATTTATAACATCTGCAGTCACAGATTTAAAAGAAAATGAATTTCCCCTTCTGGGGGCCGAAAAAATGTCCCCACTGTCCCAACAACATCAAAATAACAGGTTTCTATAACATTGTGGGGACATTTGGTCTCCACAATATAATATATACATGCCCAATCACACAGGCACACACACACACACAAACACCCCACAGGAACACATCAGGTGTACCTTAGCCAGGTTGGAGCTATCAGGCTTATTTCCATACGAAAGGTCCAAATCAGGACATCAGTTACAGGAAGATTTAAGCTGCTAAGATAATTCAATTTCCTTCTGCAAGCTTTAATTGCTGCACCATCAGGGACAGGGGAGCGTCTCAGAAGCTCAATCCCGGGACACACGGCTCAGACGGGGCATCCCGACCGACACCATTCTGACTGACCCATTTTCCCTCTTTATCCAGGGCTGTCGTTATTCTCTGCCTGTACTAAATACAGGCTGGGTCCACAGAGACGTGTGTGTGTGTTTTAAGGGATATCCTGGTCCGGCTGACTTGCTCATTCATCAAGGAGTTTCCTTCGGACTGAAGCGTGGCACGTTTGTGGGCGTGTGCCCATATGAGCCACATCTGAAATAGCAGTTTTTACAGGTAAGCAAGGTAACAGGTCAATGAAGTGCACAACAGGCAGGAGCTGATCCAGCGGCTTGACTGGCTCAAGAAGAACCAGCATGTCCTTAAGCCCAGAGAAATGAATGGAGAGTCCCCACAACGATACAGAAACCTAATCTGTGTGTGTGTGTGTGTGTGTGTGTGTGTGTCTATGTGTGTGTGTGTGTGTGTGTGTGTGTGTGTGTGTGTGCATCCACTTTGTTTCCCTAGAAATGGTTTACAGGGCGATTTGCAGCCTTATTATTTCCCAGGCTATTGCATTGGCCATGCTGCCCGCATCAAACATCAGCACACACCCTGCCTCGGGAAAAATTGGACGGTTACATTTATTAAATGTGCGCAATCGATCTGCCGCTGCGATATGCACCCCCAACCC
>JABFEB020000092.1:16870282-16881859 GCA_019775895.2 Stomatorhinus ivindoensis
GGGTCTCCACCTTAGATCCCTGCTGAGGGTACTGTGCTGTTAGGTCACAGTCTCCAGAGGGTCTCCACCTTAGATCCCTGCTGAGGGTACTGTGCTGTTAGGTCACAGTCTCCAGAGGGTCTCCCCCTTCCTGAGAGCCCAGGTTCTACATGGTCCTATGAAGCTCAGCCCCGAGGGACTAATGCGATGCCGCAGGACCCCAAGCCATCACAGCATCCTCAAGGCCGCCGCCCGGGACCCCACCGGCTTTTTATTAACCCCCCAAAAGGGAGTGTCAGTCAGCACTGCAGCATGTGTCACTCTGCTCCGATTGCAATGGCCCTCTATATTTCTGTCCCAAATGCATAGAGTCAGGGTTACCGCTAGTTACCAGTCAAACAGACGGGAAACAAATCTGCCAAGTGTGCAGTAACGTCAACGGCTTGGACTCCCCTCGTCTAACGAACCCGCCCGAGGACGCTCTCCCGTTTGACCGTTACTATAGGTAGCAGCAGGTACATTCCAAAAAAAAACACCTCATCCATCTGTTACAAAGTAAACAAAAAAAATTCTAGTCTTCAATTGTACCAAAGGTAACAAATGGTACAAATTTAGTGGCTTATCTTTTTGAACAGACACGGCAAATTTGTCAAGGCAATGGAAACCCAAACTCCCCCAACACCCAATCCCCTGGGGGGGGGGGCAAGTTTAAAAGGTCTGCCGAGTTAAATCTTATACTCTGCCTGCCTCCGGCAAGAAGCCAGCGCTTCTGACTGTATCAACATACACTTGCCAACCTCAAAAAAGGAAACTGAAGTGCAGAGATGGGGAGCTGCTGTACTCCAGCCTGCGTGAAGCCATAAACCCATCAAAACAGCTCTTGACAGAGGGACGGGGAGGACAACCCAATCAGGGGGTGCAGAGACCCAGCCTGGCGAGGCCCCCCAGCTGGAATTGCGAGCAGCCGTTACGCAAGGCGCAGCTGGGGTGAGATCACCCCGGTGGGGGGGCCCCCAGACCAGTGCTGCTACCCGGGTGAACCTGGATCAGTGTCTCACACCTCTAAGTGTACATGGTGTTCACCCGCTCTCGGGAGGCGTCCCTCCTGCGCCCGTCTGGGCCCTCTGCTCGTACGCCGAGCCAAAAAGGAGCGCCGCTGCGCGTGTGTGTGCACCCCGGGCCAAAAGAGGCTGCAACTCGGCTGAAAGAGGGCAGATTTTTTTGACCAGAGATTAGGAAAAACGCAAAAATAATATTACTTAAGCTTTTTTTTTTTTGGGTTTTCTTCCCACAGGAGCCACAAGACAACAAAAATATAAAAGACGATGAAGTTAAATTCAATGACAGCCCATACTCTCAAGGATAAGGGATGAGTACTGATTCAAACGTAAGGCTAGTGTCTCGAAAAGGGGGCCTGTTGTGGCCGGATCAATGTACCAGCTGCATTCCTGCTTCACGGCCTGTCAGCCAAAAATAGGCTCCACGGGGCCCCATGTGGAATCGGGAGGACAAACTTTGATTCAGCAGTGAGTGAAAATATATCTATAAAACATATGGGGTGGGAAGCATTCCTTGTTTCTGTTTATCACCGTAACAGAGAGGAATTCAAAAATGTGGAAATGATGAAAACCCTAAACCACGAGCCTGACACTAAAGACAGGAAAGGCAGGAGCCTGAGGGCACCATGGAATCTGAGAGGACCCTCGCTAGAGACGGCTATGCCGCTGGAATCTTTGGCCAGGACAGTCGGCGGGCAAAAAATAGACCAAAAAAAAATAAAAAAATGCAGGCATACATTGATTATAAAGCAGCCAACGAGATGACTTCAGGTGTGGAAAATGCCAACTTTCAGTCCTTGGTTGGCAGCAGAGTGATTATGTCATACTGTAAACCAGCACCATTTTCCTGGGCTCCTCAAAAAGCTACATATTCATCCAGTCCTGCAAACAACATTCAGACACCGACCAGACGCAGTGTCACATTTCATATACACTGCCATTAGACACATGTATTCTGTCAATCTGAGGACTGGATGGTGGCAATTACCCATACTCTAACACTTACCAGCTCACAGCACTCATAGACCAACAGGAAAGGGATGGTCTCCACACACTGGCCCAGGCACCACAAGATGTTAGGATGCTGCAGGACCCTGTTGGGGTCAGAAGGCTTTGGGTTATAGATGGGGAACATAGGCAGGGTACCCACCACCAAGATTTACACACAGGAACCACCGTCAAACTCTAACCGTAAGAAAAGTACTGCTAAATACACCCTCAGAAAAAATGGCAAAAATTTGTATCTTTTCACTGGGGTTGTACCTTCAAGGGTCTGCCAGTTGTACCCTTTGCGGAAGGTAATTGTACCTTTTAAAGTACAGAAACAGACTCTGAGGAACATTTCAGTACCATTGATGGTACATTAATGCTGATTGTACCTTTGGGATGTTCCTCAGAGTCCATTTCTATACCTTAAAAGATACAATTAAAGGGTACAGCCCCAGTGACAAGCAAAGGTACAAATTTTTACTTTTTTTCTGAGAGTGTACTGACATTAATGGTTTAAAATATCAGTCAATTCATTCATCAACTAGCAGCTTCGCCCCCAGACATAAAACCTCATAGCATCGAAAGTATTTCCCAAATGACTTAAGAACAAAAGCACGTCTACTTATACCATTAACTAAATTTACAGATTTGTACAACTTCAGTTGGGAAATGGCTGAAACACAGAGAGCGACTGTTAACCTTCAGCCTGAACCTGCAGATGGGGACACGGCCCGGTATCCCTGGGTGTCAGCGCCGCCCGACTCACCGGTACGGGTCCGCGTGCTGCAGGAAGTCATCCTGGTCCTTTACCCCGGCGCTGGCCTTCAGCTCCTTCACCACGAGCCTGATGGCCACAGGCTCTGCATAAAGCTCCCCAAGAAGAACCTGATTCGGATGGGGGGGGGGGGGGGGGGCCAAAAAACCGGAGCAGAAATGCGGATGGGTCTTTTATACCCCACAGCATCCACCCTCCCCCCCCCCACGCCACTTAACACAGGAAACCTGGACTTCCTGCAAACAAGCGGAGCGGAGCGTGAAAGGGGACAAGGCCGTGCACTGCCGGGAGGGAGGATGTTTTGGTCGCGGCTCAGAAGCCGGCGCTAGCGGGCTGGGAGCAGGCCTCCATCCTGAGGAAGGAGCCTCAGGAAGGAGGCTCACGTCACTCCAACCGTGCGTGATCACCTCAGGGGCTCCGCAGGCCGGCACGTGCCCCCAGCAGATGGGGAGGGGCAGAGACACAGGGCAGAGGGAACTCCCCACTGGCCCCCGCGAGCTCTCTGCTAAAACACCCTCAACTATTTCAGTGCTTCACTTTTTCATTTTCAAATGTCACGTTTAAAGGACAACAGATGTAGCACATAGTGCAAACAAGATATCGTCTCCACTAATGAGACACTACATCGACTCTTCAGTGAAACAGGCTATTTCCCATTTACCAGTTTTACACACATAAGAATGTTTTTCCAGTTGTCACAGATCTGTCATACATTATTTCACCTAAATATTAAACATATGATTCTGGGATATGGTAATTCAGTAAAATAATTGAAAAGCGTAAATTTTATATCCCAATCAAGATTCAAAATAGTTCACTAAAATCAGAAAACATTTCAATAGCACAATTGTGTAAAATCATTTTTTGCATACACTACATAAACAGTGAACATTAAACACACAAAGCCTTATTAACCATATAATAAAAACCTTGTGACAGATAAGTCTGCATCTGTGGTTCACACAAAGTTTTTAATTCTTAATATTAATACAATTTGTTTGATTAGGGGGAAAGAATCATTTTAAAAAGGACATTGTAAACATTAACAATGCACGCTTGTATCATGCACCCCTAATGAAGAAATAAAGGCATTTGACGTAGATTTCGATCTAAAATAAGGCAGCATGGAAGCCGTGTTCAGGCAGGCAGAGCCAGAGAGGAAGCACGTACCTTTCCAAACCATCCAGTGCCGATTTCCTGGATGTAGCTCAGCCTGTCCCGGGCCGCCTGCACAGCCGCAAAGTCCTCTGAAAGAGCAAGAACCTGGCTCACACGTCAACACACAACACCAATTCCCCAGGGCCGCCCCAGACCCCACAGAACTGAATGATAAAATGACCCAAAATAGGATTTTATTTCATACGGACCTGCTTGCAGTTCACAAAAGACGTCTTTGAATAGACCATTTGGTGGCAGGTCTAAAGGGATTCGCAGTGATTTTTGTACATGGAAATCTCTTTGGCAGACAAACACATCAAATATTTGACTGTTTGGTGTTCAGGTGGGCTTAGAATTTCTTAATTCATAAATAAACTATTATTTAGTGTTCTAAAAATGCTTATATATATATATTCTTATGATGACATTTTACGACTTCTGAATATTACTATTAATATTATACTGGGTCATAAAGTCAATCTGTGCCAAAATTCCACATTGCTGTAAGAAGCAAGGATGGAGCATTTGGGGAGAGACCCTGTTATATCATCTGCTTTAAAGACCTGCAACCAGCACACCTGCCATGCTAATCGCTGGCAAGATTTGGCTCAGTAATATTGTCCATTATTCAAATTTTATTAAATGAGTTACAGTAAAATGGAGGATCAAGCAACTACTGCAGATCATCTTGATACCATCTGAAGGATCCCCCCCCCCCAAAAAAATTCACCTTGTCTTCAGGTTCCCATGTTTTGGCACAACAACCAAAAATGAACCCAACCTGAGACACTCACTGGTTCCTTAATTAACTAGCTCACATGCTGCCAACTGCATTTCCAAGAGGACATTTACATGAACCAACAGCCTCTAATGTCCAAACACCAAACTGCAGTGAACCAGGTGATTCAGGAAAGGAATTCTATGACTAGTTAATGCTCAATAGAGCAGTCTGGCTTTTTCGCTTTACCTAGACTACCATTCCTGATGCTATATGCAAATTATTTTCTACAGTAAATCCTGAAAAAAAAATCTGAAACGAGGTCTCTCATCGCTGACAGGCCATGTGGCATATAGCCAGGTTTAAATAGAAAATCTCAGTCCATGTCTGAGAGCTTTGCACGTGCATTTCCCAGCAAGATCACACAGGGTGACACGCTTCCACCTGCCAGAGTGCTGCACTTCTCCTCTCGTCCACCAGGGGCCAACAACATTTCCCTGCTGTGGCTCAAATAAAAAAACAGCTATATTTAGTTCAGCCTAAGATACAGTTACTGTGCTGGCAGGACCTGCAGCCATCCACGCACATCCTTACAGGGATGTGAAAGCCGTCAGCGAGCACATTTGGCGTGCGCTCCCTGTAAACATCCTGTTTTTCTGTGGCCGAAGCTACAGGGCTTTCCCGTCTGCTCCGCTGATTGTCGTAATCCATAATCGCTAGGCGATGGTTACTATGGAGGCTTTCATTGACTATCCTATTTCAGGGATCTCTCTCACACACTAAAAAAAAACAGATCAGTTAATGCTTCCCATTCTTAAAATCGCAGTTACAGCTAGGAAGAGCGAACCAAACTGAAATGCTTTATAAGTGATACTGCAACTAGACGCTTTCAGGGGGTCTCATGGGTTAATCGGGGGTGTTGGACCCCCCCGTATTTCGCACACTGCCCACCTCCCCCAAAATCTGAGTGCTACAGATACTCTTTCTTACACCTATTGCTACATGACTGTATAATGCCACCTCTTGTAATGGCATTAGTATTATCAACAAACATATGTACCATTTGCACAACCATTTTGCACTGTATTGTTCTCTTAATTATTCTTCAAATGTATTATTTTTGATTATTTTAATACTGAATTTCCTTTACATTTGTTTAGTTTATTTTACTTAGATTCCTTTGATATATTTAATCTTTTTCTGTGTGACTGGATAAATAAATTTCCCACCACATGGGTTAAATAAAGTTCTTACTTTACAGAAGCAGCCTTACTTTGTTGTTTCTTGTTATATTTACCTAGACCTATATTTACCTTTACCTGCCAAGGTATTTTCTGGAATCTGCTGAGAGCCTGTTGACATTCCACAGGAAACAGGCAGGTCATGAACTAGTGACTCACACAGGTCATGACAGGTAACCGGACTGCAGCTTACAATATAATTGTCAGAAGTGTTTAGCTAAACTACTAATTTTGTAATCCCACTTTTCAGTCGTTTGTGATTTGCAGTTAAATTCTATATGAAATACAAATACTGTGTTTATATATCAAATTTAAACAGGTCCTTAAAGATAAATATGACACGTCACAGGTCATTTGCAGGGGTTACTGCAGAGGTAATTAACGGTCTTTTAGCAGCTGTAACTTGTAGATCACTTCACACCTCAGTATTATTTGCAAAGAACTTGGCTCTCTGACAGCTGTGTGCTTGTAATGTATTACCACTTGTCCCTGACTTGTACATCTGCCAAATTTATAAATATAATTAATGTAAAGAATGCTGTGCCTTAGCCGCCCACGCTAGTAAACACAGGCCAGGCCGCTACATTTTGACTTCTTCATGTGCTTCTTCAACAAAATGCAGAAACAAGTTGCTCAGCTGCTGTCCGCAAAGTTGCTTATCCAAGTGAATTAAGTGGCACCCATTCAAAAATTTAATAATGAGCATTGTTTTTTTGTGGAAACCACAAAAAAAGCATTACCATTAAGACACACACACACACACACACACACACACATATATGGTTTAAATACATGGTCAATATTATTGGCACCTTTGATTTTTGCCTATGATGTAGACAATTAAACAGCTTTGGTCAATATTTACTGGTCTTTGAAGCACAAAAGCACAACAACAAATAATAAAAAGGTACTTATAAGTTGTAACACATTTATTGGCACCCTAATCATTTGATTAGAAAAACAACATTTTGCTCGTGGGCAGAGGTGGAGATTTCAGGTCCCGAGAATACAAATCCAGACCAAGATTTTGCTTCAACCAACCAGTTCAGTATAAAGAGTCACAGTCAGAGTACTCAACTGGGTGGTTGAAACAAAATCTTGGTCTGGATTTGTGCTCTCGGGACCTGAAATCTCCACCTCTGCCCGTGGGTGATAGATTCTTGGTAGCAGTGGCATTGTGTCAATCAAATCAGGTAGGCACGTGCCTACTATATATTCTGTAAAAATGTCATGTATAAATGAAAGATTCAGTCAACCAATAGTGTGCCTACGTGACATTCACAACTCACACCTCAGCGGCAGTAAAAGTTAACTGGACATGTGTGAATGTATAATAGTTACAATCAGTTTCAAGAACATTAATGTCTGCATGTGTATCTTGTGTGTGGTTTTGAAATGTTGTCTAAATTTGGTTGGCACAACACCTCGAATAAGTATTCACGACTTTAAAATTTTTAATTCTGAAAAACAGTTAATTCTGATTCCCATTCTTTCTTGACAGTTGGGAAGACAAAATAGCTGTCTGAGGCCATCACAAAAGCCATTACAATCAGACTTGAAAATTCCTCATCTCCAGACACCTTTGCATGCATACGTCTAAAGATTTGTACCTTTGCTTGTCACTGGGGCTGTACCTTCAAGGGTCTGCCAATTGTACCCTTATCTGTAGGTGATTGTACCCTTTAAGGTACAGAAATGGTCCCTGTGCAGACCTGTAATTTTCCATTAACCACTATAAATATTCCTCAACCTCCCAATTTACCATTAAGACTTCACACCCGTGTGTGAGGTCAGTGACTGAAAATGAATGTAGCCCGAGCACATTCATACTGCTCAGAAAAATCACACAAATGATTCTGAATTGGATGCAAATTGAGAACGATCATCCAGATAACTACATACACTGGATAATTTATGCAACGAATGTACCATTGAAAGGAGAACAATTTGGAATGTTGGTTTCAACCTGTTCCATAGGCCATACAGAAGGGCTCTATGGGTGAAAGGTAAAATGAAGCTTGTACGGAAAGGTACACCCTACTGATGGGGAGGACGTGGAGCAGTGAGAGGCTCAGCAGTTAGGATGCCTGTGATTACTCCATTGGGCGCCTGAGTGAAGCCCTTAACCACCAGTTACTCCACAGACCGTCTAGCCCTGCTTTCTCTCTAAAGACATATGTTGTGCTGGATAAAAGTGTCTACTGAAATAAAATGGTTGAAGTTGTATATGGGGTCACTTTGTTGGTTCCTGTAGGCTTTGAATGTCTTAAGAAAGTCTTGGAATTAGAGAATTACCATAACAGTCTAGAGCAGAGGTGCCCAACTCCAGCCAGAGCCCTGCACATTTTTGGGTTTCCTCTCATTTAACACATCTGATTCAACTCCTTGTGCTAATTTCCACAAAGTGCTTGAGCTGAATCATTTATGGTGGAACAGGGAAAGAACTAAGCTACACAGGGCTCCGGGCCTCCAGGAATGGAGTTGGGCAGCCCTGGTTTAGAGTGTCTGGCAGGGCAATGACCCAGAAAACAACCAACAGCAGAAAATAACAGTTAAACTGGAAACACTGGACACTGTTAAAAATAGAAAATTGGTCCAGGTTAAATTAAATAAATAAATAAAATAAAGAATGTTTCTATAACAAATAAAGACAAACAATTTCAAGTCATTACCATTAGCAGTTTTTGAGATATGCATTTTGGGATATCCTCTGCCCTGTTAAGAGGAGACCTCACTCATTTTCACAGTGAAGTTCCGCTGTTGATTGTAGGATTTCGTTTTTCAAGTTTTATTTTGGTATCTAAATTTAGTTTAGTGAAGGAAATTTTTGTAGGATTCTGCAATAAAACAGCAAAATTGACCGATATTTTAGCTGAATAATGTTGAAAATTGTTGCATTTCAATGAATAATACCAGGATGGTTGTTGAAAGAAATAATGACAAGGCATAGGCTGGTAAAAAGAGGAAGGAATATCTTTTATTTTTGTGAAAATTACTTAAATGTGACATTTCTGGACAAAAATATTAATGAGTTGAACCTAAAGGATTTTGGCCCAATTTTTACACTTTCCTCCAGTCATTGTGCTTACCTGCCAGTACCTAGTTAAACGGGCCAGCCATAAGCCCTGATTTCAATCTGATTGAATTCCTTTGCTACTGCTAAACTGAGGAGTGAGAGGAGCTACCAGCAAAAAGGTGTGCGGAGATTTTAGACGGAGATAAATAATATTTGTCATTATTGTCATGGTTGTGCTACCAGGATACCAAAGTGCTATTAATAGTGTTCAGGTAATATTTTCTTTTTCTTTAAGTTGAGAGATCTTTTTGCTGTATAATTCTGGACATCCAATTAAAATATTCTAATGACCAAAAGTTGTTTAATTTCTATTTATGAAGATATTATACATAGCATGCAAAAATCTAAAATTCAAGGGTGCCAATAATATTGTGCAAAGTCAATGGAAGAGCTGTGAAGACTGTGTGGTTTTACCATTCTCACCAGTAATTAGGGGAGGCTGGAGGTGTGGGGGCGCTGGCAGGGATATTGGGGGCACAGCCAAGGTGTAAACCTCAGAGCTAGGGTGTGTGGACAGGTTGTCATCAGCAGGAGGGGTGAAATCTACTTCATCGTCAAAGTTATCTTCAAATTCCTTTGAAATGAAAGACAAGGTTCTAAGACAAAGCAAGCCAGATGTCACTGTCTGCATATCCAGAAGGAGATCAAGTCAAAAGGAAAACAAAGGGCCCATTTGAAAACAGTCGAAGCACTTTTAACATGCTGATATTACAATGGCGAGCAAGCATGTGCAGACGGACAGGGGATGTTTACCTTAAAGTCAATTCCCCGACGTTTACAGCAGGTAACGCAGTTCACTAACAGAACCACGAGAGCTGCCAGCACACAGAGGGACAGAGCCACCACCAGGCAGACCTCTCCTGCTGTCGCCTCTGTAAAGATGCAAAGCAAAAGCTTGATTAAACCCTACTGGAAATTTAGATCAAGTTAAAGCTGTGGAAATGAAAAATGTGTTTATCAAAATCAACAAACATCTCTCCCAAGAGAGATATTCATAAGTATCTTTATGCACTGTCAGAAAAAAAATTACCTTTTAAGATACAGAAATGGACTACGAGGAACATTTTTGTACCGTTGGGGGTACATTAATGTTGTACATACCTCGGGGATGTTCCTCAGAGTCCACTTCTGTACCTTAAATTAGACTAAAATGTACATCTATGTACAGGGCGTGTACAATTAGCAGACCCTTGAAGTTATAGTCGCAATTACTAGCAAAGATACAAATTGATACTCTCTTTTCTGTGGAGAGTGGCAATTTTCAGTACCTTTCAATAAATGATGGTGTAATTTGACAGCTGATACAACTGTGGTCATATGTGAAGCAGTAACAACCCAGTACTTTAAGCTAAATCAGTAAAATGAATACTTACCTAAGAGAAAGAAATCCTTGAACCAAGACAAATGCATGCATATATATTGTATATTTGTATATAATTATTTATATTTACTTCTTATATTTATATTTCATAATGCATGTTGGGGCTACAAGCACAACATCCCCCATGTACGTCACCCCTTCCCAGTCATTCAGGCCTTCCTGTTCTTAGATAAAAGGAGGAGCCAAAAATTGCATAAAAAACAAAGAACATGTCAGAAAGCCAATAATGGATTTTGGAGTTGGTAACAAAGCAATTTAACAACCTAACAACTATCAATATCTAAAACCAGTCATAAAGAAGCAAGTAATTATAAGGGATGGAAATACAAGATTAATAATGTTACCAGTTCAACCACCCAGAGGTTTGTGTAAGTTTCTAATCAAAAGTAATTTTAATGTCTATCCATCTCTTACCCCGAGACACCCAGAGAAAAGACACATTTGAACATCCATCCATACATTTTCTAAAACCACTTATTCCATTCAATGTCATTCAACAATTTCACTCTTAAAATACTGCAAAAAAAAAAAAAAAAAACGATATACAGTCTTATGTCAAGTTATGCGTAATCAATCCTCCTCAAGTAACATTTATGCCCGAGCTCAATAGTGAATATTATAGACAGAAAGCAGACGTTGCGGGTCATTAGCTGGTGTGCAGGAGAATGGACAGTGCTGCAGACCTATAATGGCCAACTGATAATTGTCGATAACAACTTATTTGAAAAATGTATCATGATAAAAGATTTGCTAAATATTGCCTAGCCCTACTGTCCATATCTAACTTGTAATACAGTATGCATGTAGTATGCATATGTGATGGACAGCTATGGGGCTATCATTGATTATATGAATAATCGACTAATCTACCGATTAATCTGACGATATATCCAGAAATTGTTTATATATTATATAATGTTATAAGGCATATTGCAATTGGTGCATACTCAGTCGCACATAGGTCAGTTCAGGCAGGGACGGATTACGGACCGGGCCAGCAGGGCCGCTGCCCAGGGGCCCTTGGGGTGCTGGGGGCCCGTGGGGCCTTTAGCCCAAAACAATTTGCAACGCTTATCAACAATGTATTTTCGTTTGTCTATTTTAGAGGGCCTACATTCTTTGACCCTCTGCCTACAAGGGCCCCTGACCCTATAGGGCCTCTGATGGAAACATGGAGGGAGGGCGTTTGGCTGCCAAGGGC
>JABFEB020000092.1:16881959-16893251 GCA_019775895.2 Stomatorhinus ivindoensis
CCACTCCAGTTTAGCGTTACCCACTGCACCACCCTCAATGGGCTCGAACAACATGCAATGTTAATGTTGACAGGGCATTTCCTGCACATGCAATTGCTACATCGCAAGGACTGTAAAACATTTTTACTCAGTCATAGGAAACAAAACTTAGCAGACTGTCATTTTAATGATAGTTACTTTTTTAAATTATGCAGTACAGTCAAACCTCCCTTATCTGGGCAGAATGGTACCGAGGGGTGCCCAAAAGAAAGAAATGCCCGTAACTTAGAAATACATGAGCAGTACAGTACAACGTACATGTACACATACAAACTACATGATATTTATGAAGAGCAAGGCTTATAATAGAATTTTATTTCAATCTGAGCTAGTTGATTCATCCCGTTTTATTCTTGGAGTGGTCATCCAGTTTTTAACCAGCATCAAGTGAACTGGATGATTTTTTCTTCACTCTTCCAAATATCGCCTACCGTAGGGACATGACACTACCCTTCCTTTTTGAAGTCATGGATTTTGCAGTGTTATGCGCTGCTGTAAGTTCAGCTCCGCCCACAGCCTTGTCCTCTAGCTCGCCTTCATTCGACGTTCGCTCCGCCTCCACATGCAGACTCCGCCTACAGCCTCGTCCTCTAGCTCGCCTTCATTCGACGTTCGCTCCGCCTCCATATGCAGACTCCGCCCACAGCGTCGTCCTCCAGCTCGCTCTCCAGTCGACGTTCGCTCCGCCTCCACATGCAGACTCCGCCTACAGCCTCGTCCTCTAGCTCGTTCTCCATTCGAAGTTCGCTCCGCCTCCACATGCAGACTCCGCCTACAGCCTCATCCTCTAGCTCGTTCTCCATTCGACGTTCGCTCCCCCTCCAAGTGCAGACTCCGCCCACAGCTTCGTCTTCTAACTCGCTCGCCATTCGACGTTCGGCTCGTTCGCTCTCTGTGTGCGGCTTTCGTCTTCCGAAGTGAAAAGCCGGCCGAAAGACGTCTCGGGAGCTTTGCTCACTTTTTGATTATTGTTGTTGGTTTGCTTTTCTTTGATGAATATTACTGTGTATGATTTGTTTAGTTTATTGGATTTGTAATTTTCGCTTTGCCCTTGACTGTACTTTCGCTTGGGTTTGCTTGCTATTTGGTTTCGAACTCTCGCCCGGTTTTTGGTTAACGTCTTCGCGCGCTCCTCGTACTTTGACAGAAGCTGGGTTTTGTTTATCGTTTTCACTATAGTTACTCCTGAGTCCTTTTGCACTTTATTTGTTCTGTGTCCGTGGCGTGTCAATAAAAACAGAAAAATATATTTTTCCCTTTCACCACGTTCCCTTTCACCCCAGACCGGGGCTCGTAACGACGGCTGCTGGTTGTGTAAAAGTAATCTGCGCGTGCCTAGAGGTGCCCGGTTGAGGGAGGTGCCCGCATATTGGAAGTCCGGATAAGGGAGGTTTGACAAAAAAAAATCAGTTTACCACCGCTTCTTTTGCATGAGCTCTAAATGCGCTCTCTGAGACCATCAAAATCATTCTTGTCTGGTGAAATATAATTATAATAAGTTTTACTTCGCTATATAGTTAATTTTCGACTCCTAAATATCGCTTAAAAATCACAACGTGAACTTTTTCCAGTATCGTTCGGCCCTAACACACAATACATTAACAAAAAAAAAACATTAGTATTAATTAGTTATATGTACCACATCATATAAAATGATGCAGCGAAGAGACGGAGCTAACATTCGTTTTTAGTAGCAATTATTTTGGCATACATGAATCGTAGAAAGTAAATTATGCAAAATAATTTCAAAGTGATGTCAGACATGCTAGGCTACTCTGAGAGGCTACACGTCACATATCTATGGCTAACCTTGCATTATTTTGAGTTCTTCAAACCTTAATGTCTTCAGTTTTGAAATGCATGTGGAATGCAGTCATTCTGTGGTGATTTTAAAATTATTCTTTGCAATACTTACAGACGACTGCATTTTCGTTCACTTTTAATATGAAATGCTTTCAGAGAAATGCTTTCGCTCTTTATTTGAATCATCATTCTTTACGCGCCATCTTCCTTCCGCCGTATTGTTGAGTAATCAAGAAGAATTTAATCAAGGCTGAATAATCGAGTATTGAATTGATTCGAGTAATCGTGACAGCTCTACACAACTACAATATCGAGATACCCCCAAACTGACTTGCGTTCAGTGGTCCCGGTCCCAAATGCGACCGCAAGTCGATGCAAAGCTGTAGTTTCATTGACCCACCCTTGGGTTGATGTCTTGGGCAATAGAGTTACACTTCTGTAGTCTCCAAACATGCTGGACCCAAACAGCATACTAAGCAGGAGGGAAAGATGAAGTTGATTCAATACAGCACCCACTTCTCACCATTGTTATGGGATTACAGTGCACGGCAGCTTCACTGCGCAGGAAGTCAACCAAGGACATGAACAGAAAACAGCATATCCGCTGTTACAATGGGAAATTTTCTGTATTCATTTATAAGTTTAGTTTTGATATTCAGATCGTTATAAACCTGCAGGAGCTTATAAAAACAGACCCCCATCATCAACCACTGCTTGGCATTAACCATCTGACTGAATGCATATTTGGTTACCCTGCTGCAATGACGTAAATACATTATCTAAACATATTGGTGATTAAGAATGTGCACGAAGGTGTACTTTTAATCATGTGGGATATCCTCAGCTAGTAAACGCCAATATAAATTAAGTGCTACTCACGCAGTGGGAGAAAGATAAGCTATATTGCCAAAATAGGGACAAGCTTTTGGATGTCACACACTAGCTGTCAATTTTTATACACGTTCATATCGCACCTTTTGGTATCCATAGAACATATTCATTTTTGTTGAAAAAAAGATCATCAAAAAAGATTACAAAATATTTGTGCAATACTTTCCCTCTTTTTTAAACACGTACATAACTGGTGCTTCATTAAAAAGGCAGCTATTTCAGCAGCTGTAACATATCAATATCATTGAGATGGCACAAACAGATGGGAACAATGTGGACTAGACGCCACACAACGTCACAGAACAATGCTATCCTCCAGAAAGAGCTCTGTGTGTCTGAACAATTTCGGTACCCAGAAACGGTTGACATGATATTGTACCAAAGATTTTCCCATAACACAACTGCACGAACGAGTTGGTTTGATGTGAATCAAACATACCTGCATATGAACGGGGCAGCGGCGCACCTTCTACCAGCGACAGTGCAATCCAACTCGCACACAACGGAAATCCATAACGGCTCTTCATCTTATACAGCTAGCAAGCTAACAATAGCTAATCAACTCATTGTCTGCAAACACACAGCCGGGTATGGATAAACCAGCAGGGCACAGCAGACAGATTGTCATCGGGGTAAATAGGCAACTATCAGTGTCATCGCCGTTTACAATACCGGTATGAGCAGCATTGTTTGCTGTCTATTCGCCTCTGTTTAAATCAGAGCTTAGGTTATACAGAGGTGGCCAGCGATTATAAATAGCTATAGTATATTGCTATCCCGCACAGCTTATAAAACATACAATCAGTGCTTATTAAATAATAACTCAACCTCAACAATGCAGTATGCTACTGCAGCTAGCTAAGGTCCCGGTCTTATTCATTACCCGGTAATAGAATTTTTAATAAATGGTTCACTGGTGGCCATTTCAAGGTCTACCTATCTCAACCTTCTAACCTTAGCGAACATAATATTACTGACATAAAACCTGACACAAAACGTAGTGTAAATTTAAGCTTGTTATCAAGTTAAACGTGATCTAACATTGCTTGCCATCACAGCGCCATGTTACTCTTACCTACGTCATGTAGGCATCACGTGACCAGGTGGGTTTTCTGTCAGTCGAGAGACACAGACAATAACTAATGAAACGTAAGAATTTTATCACGGGACAGATTTCTGTCCAATTACAGGTGCTCTGCAAGGGGGAAATCGCTGATCTTCGAACCATCGCATTCGCTTATCATTGGCCTGATATGCCTTGAGGCACATATTGGCCAATAAAAGACTGGCTCATTGATGAATAAAAGGCACTAAGGATATTGGCGAGTTGATTATATCTATATTATTAGTTGAGGAAGCAATGTTTTGTTACATACTCTTAGAGTTATAAACTGTAATACACTATACACCGTGTTTATGCTAAGGGGTGGTACAATGCTGCATTAATTACTATATAATTGTTGATGGAGGAGTTCTAAGAAGTTAAAACAACCATACGTTTGTAATGTATTGTATAATGCTGATGAAGCGCCCTTAAACTGGTTTAACGCCTTTAGTGTTTTCTTAAATGAATCGTCTTTGTTTGTACAAACGAACTGTTCCAATGAACATACATACAATTACAGAATAATTAAAAAACTATTCTATCTAGCACCATGGCAGAAGAATGTCATTATTATTATTATTATTATTATTATTATTATTAGTAGTAGTAGTAGTAGTAGTAGTAGTATTGTTACTGTTGTGTTATCATGCCATAATATTGAAATTATAATGTATTTCTTGCTTAAGAATACATAATTCTTTTCATAATGTATTTGTTGCTTTAATGTAACCTATATAAAGCAGACAACAGAAGCACCTTAATGTTATCCAGGGGTGCTGTAAAGGCAGGGAAATATAAATAATAATTCCATCTTAGTGAGCATGGTTGGTAAAACATCTGAGCTAAAAAAATCAATTGGGGCTTCCCTGAATTCCCCAGTTTAGGGAAGCCTTTGAAATGAACAATAGCAACCATTAATTATGTAGGACTGGTGTGGATTTCTACATAATGTCCATGATAGATTTACTAAACTGTGATGGTAAGGCAGTTATTCTTGGAGGCATACAGTACGTGCAAACATCTATTTCCCTGCTAATTGTGTCCAGGTGAAGTCAGGTGGTTTAGAGAAGCATCTGTATCTGTATCTCGGTGATCTCTGACATCAGACAAAAAGGGTGACTTTCACAGCAAACCAGAGTGTAGAGAGAATATGAGTAATTTTGTTCCACTTATAAATAAGTAGATAATTCCAAAGTATCTCAAAGTCATTCAGTCAGTCACATTGCTAGATATCACTTAACACACGAAAGATTTTCATTCAATTCAAATTCTTCCTGAGAAAAAAAATAGAAAAGGTTTCATCTGTTCATGTGACATTTTATCTCCAGGCTGTGCCTTCAAACATTCTCTGAAGATGCACATATGCTGACTTTTGGGGAAACCAAGCATTTCACACAGCGGGAGATAAAGATGGTGATGGGAAGATTTGCTGGGAAGGTCTGCAGTCAGAATCCATCACAGCAGATAGTACTGCACATATTCATATACAAATGAAAGCATTAAAAACTGTCATTGAGAAAATACCAAAGAAATATTAATTACTTCAGAATAAAACAAATGATTTTATTAATGGATCGGCATTAGGTGGTAAAAATGAAGAACAACATTCAGTCTAAAAATGGTAAATTTACACAATACTCAATTCATTTCTTTTTTGCAGTTTCAGAATTCCCATTCCTGGTCAAAGCTTTATGAAGAATTATCACAATATGAAGTAGACTGTCTTTTTTTCAAAGGATGTCAATTATTCAGTAAATAGATTGATCAACAAATACACGAATTTAGCTTTATATAATATGCATTGCAATATGAACCAGTAAACATGTCTATAAAGAAATTATGCCTACAAACAGTTTTGCTGTTTGTTTTTCTGAGGAATGACAATTATAACATTGTAAAAATTGTTACAAATAGATAAATGCTATAATACGTTAAGGGGGTGAGAACAAAGAGAATACTTGTTGCTTTAATTTAATTTTAGCCACCTTTCCATTTTTTTAAGTGAAATGAACTACTGGAGAGAAAATATAGTGACACATGAACATGCATATGCAAACTCATAGCTTTCCTTTTCTCATTCCAGCCCAAATGTTTGCAATATCGCATTAAAATCTGCGCTTTTGTAAACATTTTGCAGAGTACCCTTTACACAGAGTTTACAGCTTTACCTTTACCTTATCACTTATGTATAGATTGTGTACAGCTGAACATATTTCATATATTTTATTTTATATTGTTATTCGTATCATGCACAGCTGCTCAGGGTTACACGGGGTTACCAGGGTTACATTTCACTACACGTTGTATGTGTACAAGACGAATAAACCTCTTGAATCTTGAATCTCAATATTTTGGATCCACATTTGAAAGAAACTCATTGCAGACATTTGTCCAACAGACGTCTCCTACATCTATAAAGAATGAAGAAAATTGATTTAATTTAGATCTATAGATAACACAATACACCCTTTTTATAATACTGATCAAAACCAACGTCATTTTGTGTCGATGTGTGTATTTATGTTCCTGTTTCATTACACGCACTATAAAAGCTCAAAATTAGTCTGCGTTCTAATCACAATAGTCAAGAAACACTTAAGCATTCTGTTAACCACTGTATGTGTTTTCATGTTTCTCCTACCTTAGATACAAAAAAATATTAGTTAATTGCGCTATTAATTAAATATCTGACATTGTTTTCGTCATTGGACTATACTGAAATGCATTGACCAATTAGCATTCGGGAAGAACCTCAGATTGCCTCCGTGTTTTTTTTTTTGGTTGAACAGCAAAATTTCTACTTCTGTTGCTATATTCCCAAATATTTGAATGAATAAGTACAACTCGGAATGTCTGGGTCATATCCCTGTCCCTACATATAGGCCTACAAAGGTTACTGATGAACCAAATCTAAATACACATTTCCAGAAAACATCGAACCTATAAAATTTCAGCACCAGTTTTAAATTAGTATGACATTGTCATGAAAACTTCAGAAATAACGATTCATCTTGTCATCGAGGCGTTTAAGTGTGATGGTAGGCAGAAATGCCCACAAGTGAAAACTAAACCCGTTGCTCTCATTCTCGGGTGCCCTGTATCCTTATTGGGTTGTACCCTGAGATCGCTGGCGCAGTAGACTCGATTACTTTTTAAATACTTTCAGCTTGCTCATCTTCTAGAGCTCCTCTAGTTCCCTTCCTCTGCTATACGGGAGTACTGTGTGACAGATGCCTTTATGGAATAAAATGTCCGCCTCTGTGGGTTGACTGTGGTACTACCATTAAATAAACGTTTTTCTATAACGATTTTAATACCAGAACTCCAATTCCAAGATAAAACAATTACACCTGTTTACACCACTGTTTGTTATTGTTTTCATTCGCACGCATGCCAGAAATATGAGAAAAATATAATGAAATATAATGAAATGTACCCCCCTCAAATAATTATACACACTCACGCACACTAAAATGTACTTCATATACAAGAAACTGCATCAGAACTTTAAAAACCCTTTAACTGCAAATCGAGTTATTCTGTATGAGTTGCACTTTGCAAATCTGATGGTGTTTTGAGCATGGTGGAATTATTATATTATGTCAGGACATTTAAAATCTTGTGTACAAATTTCCATTGCAGAATAATCACATCACACTATTTTATGAGCATTTTCAGACATTTTGCCCCAAGCACTGCAATTTCAAGTGGGACAGGTCCCCATAAGGCCTCCCTCTAGTGTTTCACATATGGTTTTGATCACCCTCGTGTGCAAAGATAAAAATAGCACAATTTCACAACTGGACACATTTTTTTTTCGAAACTAATCCTTGCGTATGCATACGATATCCGTTGCAGTTAATTCCTGATGCCGAGCCGATAGTATATAAAGAGCTCCTGTGCCAGCGGTTCCGAAGCAGCTGCAGTCAGTCTTCTGGTTTTCATTTGCCATCGAGGAGGACAAAGGTGAGTTTCCCATAAGCGAAGGATACGATGGAGGCAGCGTGGCTCCAACAGGTGGACCTTACCGATTGTAGGACTGGACGAGCTTTAAACTATTTTTACTCAACACCAGAAGACTTTGCTGGAATATGTTCGCATGCCGGACAAAGGATTTTAAAATCATTTTTATTTTTTGCGTTTGTTTGGACTTCGTCTGAAGCGGAACTATATATTTTAACATCAAATTATATTTAGCTATGCACGCAAAATCTATGAAGGAATCCTGAAATTAAACGGATAATTATGCAAATGTGAATTTATCTACGACACTTTGGAGTCATTACTATAGCCTAAATGCAATGTTGTTAAGCTACTGGTGTAAATTTTAAGTAAATCGATTAATTACTGAGAAGCGCAGAAGGCAATGGTGTTTAGCCTCTGGTAATCTCAATAATTATATGACGTGGGCTTCTATAATCTTCTGGGCCCTTTGGAGCTTTGCACCTGTAAACAGGCGAAACAATGAAAGTCGTTAATGGACTTAAGAGTTAATCACGAACCTTTTCTGATCAGCACTGACGAGGTAGCAAACACTTTTACAGTATTTTTGAACATTCATCTTTGCAACTCGTCAGTGATAGCAGTGGACATGGCTATAGCAGACCGGGGCTATAGGAGATCGGTGCAGTCATTTATTTTGCTACCGGGGCCCAACTGCTCGTCAGAGGCAGGGGCGATGATGGCGATGATGGCGACGATTGGCTACATCGCTGGCCATTTAACGTTTCAATCGATCTATTAAAAATGCAATGACAAATTTTAAAAAACAAATGAAATCATTAGTCGGATTTGAAAACTGATCCCTCAAATGGGAAAGAAGACGGAAGTTAATCCATACTATAAAATGTCGAACTTTATATGAATGATATTGGTTAACTGGGGAATATAGGAAAGAAACATTTATTATATCTGAATTTTGTAAACTACTTTTGTAATCGTGGTGAGCTGCGGTTATTATATCATTATAATTTTCTTCTATACAGCTTAACCCAACATAATGGCCTTCGCTGGTATTCTTAAGGAGGAGGATGTGGCTGCTGCCCTTAAGGACTGCGCAGGTAATGTCACAAAATATTCACAAAATATAAGTCAATGAAACGTCGTTTCTTCCTGTCGCGTGTTCTTTTGTCCACGACAAGCAAATGAAATGGAACGTAACTACGTCTTTAAATCTCACTATCAACTTTATGAAATCATTAAGAACGAGCTACAACTGAATTACTTTTTGTGTAGATACCCTTTGGTAGGTCACAATTCTAATTGCTATCTCATAAATTCTCTCTCTCTCTCGCTATATATATATATATGGTTTCTGTATGTTAATCTAAACCATAAACACTTTGCGGTTCATTCACAGCCCCTGACTCTTTCAACCACAAGACCTTCTTTGCTAAAGTTGGCCTGGCAAGCAAGTCTTCTGATGACGTCAAGAAGGCCTTTGCCGTCATTGACCAGGACAAGAGTGGCTTCATTGAGGAGGATGAGCTGAAGTAAGGGCGATGTTGACAGTACAACTGCATCATAAGCAATTTAGCCCTACTATGATTGAGTGAAACGAAAGCATTGTTTTTCAAGGCGTAACCATTTCTCTTTTTCACCAACCACAACAACCAGGCTCTTCCTGCAGAACTTCTCTACTAGTGCCAGAGCTCTGACTGATGCAGAGACCAAGACCTTCCTTGCTGCCGGAGACAGCGACGGTGATGGCAAGATTGGAGCTGATGGTAAAAACTCAAGTTTTACCATACGATAAAAAGTTTTAAATGTGTTGCTTTAATAACTCAAAGATACATCTCCTAGAGGTACTCATAGAATATCTAGAGAGATTTGCTGGCCATAATGTGCATTAACTTTTTCTACTGTTCAGTCAAATGCCAACTTCGATATCAGTTTTAATACTATAACTCATGGCCATCGTGGAAATTAGCAGGAGAACATTCTAAACTGGATTTGAGAAAGCTTTTCATTACACAGTGTGTAGTTAGGGTACGGAATAATCTTCCTTAGTGTAGTGCAAGCTAAAAATGGGTTCCTTTAAATAAGAGCTACATAGGATTTTAACAACTCTGAGCCATTAGTTGAATTCTCTCCAAATGAACTTCATGGGCCAAATGGCCTCCTTTTGTTTGTTAATATCTTATGTTCTTAAAAGATTACATGGTTAATATACAATATCTATAAAAAAAAGGGGCCTAAATGTTTTTCCCTCTCTCTCTGTTGTCTTTCACAGAGTTTGCTGCTATTGTGAAGGCATAAACATCACTTTGAACTCTCCATGGGAACCAGAACTCCTCTACTGAAGACCTCTTGGCTCTTTCAGCTGAACTACCCTGTAGATTTTTTATTTTTTATTTATGAACTACCTAAAGACTGTCCCTTGCTATAGAGCACAAGTACGCTGTCCCTAAAGTATATTTACAGTTATTGTTTCATAGGTGGTTGGTGCAAATATAAAATCTTTTGTGCACTTTGAAGCATAATAAATATACTTTTGGAGTAATCCCTCTCAGTGCGCTCTTAGCATTTACTTGATACTTTTGCGTGGTGGGGAACACATGTCCACTTTAATATCAACATTAAACAGAAAGATTTGTTACATTTCAGATGATCTCAGGCAAAAAAGACAAGGCTTTGAGATCTTTTGCAGCTTAAGTTTTCAAATGAAAATTGAACACCTGCTATAATAATATGCTGGCACGTTGGGAGTCTGTGGGAGATGTGCCCAGGGCTGACACACACTGTTGGACAGGGAATTCCAGGACATCCATGGGCTGCATTCAAAGCGTTTGCCACCCAGAGGGTCTTCCACATTCAATCAAGGCTGTTGGCTGTTGATGGAGATCAGGCTCCGGACTGAGTTTCAGAAGACTATAGTGATTTTCGTAAATGAACAACAAAACAATTGTTAGCTTCTTTTCAATTTATATTGACACAGTTAGCAAAGAACAACTGAGAATTATTCTCCATTTTGGATAAGGGTCCTCTAAGGTCTGAATATCAATTATACAGAGCCAGAGTAAACAGACTCTAAAACCTGATTTCATTTGCTACATACTTTTTCACTGACAAAGAATAGGAAGACAGATCTGAGAGTACAACTGAACTCTGTAGTAAACTGTATTAATTGTTATAAGATTTTCCTTACACAGATCCTTATTGCATCTGTACTGTAAGTAGATTTGCAATGAATCATTATTTTAAGATCTTAATTATTGCTTAAATAAGAATATTTGTTATTCCAGCAGTCTATCCTAGGGCATAAAAATGAGGTATAGCTTTATTCAGATTAGTTTTAATGCAGTTTGCCAATAGCCACAACATTGTTTTGTTATAAAAATTACAATATAGACTAATATGCAAATAACAAAAAAATACCTTAATCCAAAACAATTTGAATAGCATAAGATTCTTTTATGTTCAGGTTGGTGCAGGTAGACTCTTCCACCCATCCA
>JABFEB020000092.1:16909694-16921949 GCA_019775895.2 Stomatorhinus ivindoensis
TGGTCTTTCCCATGTTGGAGAGTTTGGAGTCTGCTTGATTGATTGATTCTGTGGACAGGTGTCTTTTATACAGGTGACTAGTTAAGACAGGTGTCTTTAATGAGGGTGACTAATTGAGTAATTGAAGTGTCTAACCACTCTGTGGGAGCCAGAACTCTTAATGGTTGGTAGGGGTTCAAATACTTATTTCAAATCAGTTTCTATCTTTTATTTAAAGTAATTTTTTCAATTTTCCTTTTGTTGTGCTATCTGTCACTGTTAAAATAAACCTACCATTAAAATGATACTGTTCTGAGACTTGTCATTTCTTTGTCATTGGACAAAATTACAAAATCAGCGAGGGGGTCAAATAATTATTTCCTCCACTGTACAAAATGCACCATACTGTGTAGTGAAATGCTTTAGCCTCCTGCTCCATGGACTGTGTTCAAAAGGAAAGATCTAACACAAATAATAAGAAATTAATGACAAATAAAACAATAAAATACATAAGATGATTAACAATAAATATGTTCATGCCTATGCTGTGGAAAGAGAAAGCATGCCATAAAGGTGTCAAATCCCCAAAACGGTGCAGTGACAGTATAAAACACGCAAAGAGGCATGTTAGCCAATACCCAAGTGCTCTTTCAGTGTATGAGCAGCCTGAGCCATGGTGATGGCGACGCTGGAGGGCATGAATACCCAAGCAGATTCAAGGGGCCCAGCACTATGTAGGGGCCTCTCATTATAATTAAAAAAATCTAATTTATACATTCTAGGAAGTCAATACATCCACTTTTCACCATGGTGAACTACCTCCCACCCCCCACTCCTCGGCAAATTCTACAACGGGGGATCTGTATGTCTTCACACTACACTGAGAGTGGCGCCGTAGTGGGGGGCCCAAGGAGACATTTTGTGCGGGGGCCCAGAATTTCCAGCTATACCTCTGGCTAGAGTAAACAAACTTATTCGAATTCTGTCTGGTTGGCCTGCAGCTCCCGCCCTAACCCCGCCAGCAGCCATTATCACAGTATCACCGCCATAACTGCAGCAGAGAGAAAAGGCCATTGCTGGGGTGGGTTAGATCTTTTATTACTCTCCCTGCTTTGTCACAGCACCGCCTCCTGTAGGAGTGCTGCAGGTCCTGCAGGTCAGCTAAACACACCAGCCTGCACAGGGCCATGCTATTCTGCTTGGTGCAGCTCCACAACCAGATGTTGATGCTCTCAGTCAGGAAACTTTCCGTACTGCAGGTGTAAAATGTCTTGAGTGTAACGCCAGAATTGAAAATCATCTGGAATAATTTTGATGAGCCGAGATGTAAAAATCATGCAGTCAGTATAAAAAGTTTAAATTCAATTATTTCTTTTTTCCACCCAATAACACCTAGTGACCTGGTTTCAGTTGTGGGTTTAAAACCATCATTATATACTGAGAATAAGCCTGAGAGAAGAAATAAGATCTCAGTACTCAATTACTATATTTACAGCTGTATTGTGTTTGCAGTGAGGGTGTGTCATCATTCACTTGATTGTGTTGAAGAGGAAAATACTTTGCTGTTCTTTGCAGTGAAGTGTAATATAAGACAGTATTTTCTATAGGTGCGATAATTAGCTTCCTGTATGGAGTAAAAGGGAAAGCTGATATGTGAGTATTGTACTGATAAAAGGACATTTTAGTGTTACCACTGAATAAATCACACAGAGAACTTCAGGCTCTCAAGCAGCCTCATCCAACCCACCTTTGTGCAGGGCAGTGTGAACTGAGTCACCACCAGGAATGGTTAATGTCACAAGCCAGCTGCAACCGGGACTCTACTTCATTGAGGAAGGCAGAATTAAACCAGGCAGGGCTGCTTGCCTGGCAGGGAGAGCGACGTGTGACCTGGAAGTTAAAGGGGGAATCGACTAGATGAGTTTAGGCAGGTGTGAGTTTATGAGAATATAATGAAAATGATTTTAAAAAAAGCATTTGAGAAAATTTTGATACAGAGCTAACATAATGTACATGTATCTGTTAACCTTTAGTTTAGCTTTTCTTTAGTTCTATGTTTTCCTAATAAATGTTTCTTATTTTCCTGTAACACTTTATTTCAGATTAAAAACTCACATTGGGAAGTTAATCTTCTGGATTAAGGTCTGATATAATCCCATGTAAGCACATGGGCCTTGACCATGTCACCATGAATGAAATGTAACCCAATAGAATTTGTGGTCTGCATTCTAATCTATATTTAAGTATTTCTGCTTTCAAGTGTGCACCTATTTGTGAGTAGTGTCTGAACAATTAAATCATGCTCTCTTTTGGGTGTCTGGGGAGGTATAAAAGAGAATATAACAGAGATTTTAAAAAACGCCTCGGGAAAAATTAAAAGACCTTTCTATATTTTTTTTTAAATCTGCATTTTTAAATCCTGGTTTAATCCTGGTTCTGCTGGCAGAAGGTTACACTGCGAGTCAGGCTGCTTCCTGGCTCAAAGTTTCTGAGACAGCAGTACACATGAACAAGGAGAAGCAGGAGATATTGGCAACAACTAAAAACCAGCCAAGTAGAGTGCAGATGCAGCTTTCTCTTGCTAGAGGTGACCATCAAATTATTCTGTAGTGCCTCATAAATTGGAGTATGACCTCAAGTGACCTTCAAAAAGAACAGGAAACATGAAGTGCAGCTGTGAAGTGCACTGCTAGGACAGTTCATAACAGGATAATAGAAGCAGGACTGAAGCCCTGTAAAGCAAGGAAGAAGCCCTTTATTAATGAGAAACAGAGAAGAACCAGGCTGCAGTTTGCGGAAAAAAAACGTATATTGTACATTAAGAAATGAGTGAAACAAAAATTTTTGCTGTGGTCTCTTAATTTTTCCAGAACTGTCAGTTTTTTGTTTCCGTAGTGCTGTATTTTTGATAAGTCATACATTTTTTCTCAAGAATAGATCTGTATTCATCTTGCCAGACAGTTTAGACAGTTTCTGATGTCCATAAATTCATGCACAAACAGAAACAAACATAAAATGCATTCACATCTGGCACTGAAATCCTGGCACAGTACAGCAGAACATTAAGCTAAATTTGAATGAAGATACTCTTGTAAACAGGTTTTCATACAAACAAGTTTGAAAATAAGTAGCATTAAAGATTTTAAGTAAACTGGGGCAACACAACAGTTAGTGACAGACAGTGCAGCTTAAAGTTGCAATGTGAATGCGCTGCTCAAACTTTGATAGCACAAGCCAGCTGGATTTCCTGCAGACTCAGTTCCTTTATCCTCCGCAGTTCTACACTAATATTAAACATCTGCAGCTGCAAAGTCACTGACTCATATCACACGCACGAGGGCAGTGGGTCTTTGCTTAGTCACAATGATGCAGGGAAAGCTCTAGCAAAGTGAAACCAGACGGATCACCAAGTAATGCAACATTTTATGAATTTACAGACGAGGCAAAGAAACAAGCTAATAGCCGTTAAAATGGTTATATTAATTGACTAGGTCACCTCTTTTTAAAAATCTGGGTGTGAATCCTTTGCAACCTTTGGACATATTACATAGTGACATTCCTCTACAAAGTCAAACTAAGCATTCTCCATCAAACATTCTCCAGTGGCAACACTTTACTTAAAGCAGTCAACGTAATGCATTATAAAATCCTTCAGAATATATTATAATGCATTAATAAAGTATTATCAACACGCCTATACTAATCTAACTATAAAACTAAATTTGAGCCACACTATGTTTTCAAGGGGATTTCAAGATATGCTTTCAGGACTTTTGCTCTTTTGTTTCCCCAGAATCAGGAATAATTTTTATTTTCCCGATCTTGGTAAGTAGACTATTGTTTCATTTGATAGTTATTTAGCTGAATACTTTCATCATCAGTGATATCCTTGTTTCCTTGTTTGTTTCCTTGTTATGTTCATTAACACATTAATAAAATTAATTAATGATTGTAACCTGTGTCATACATGAACATCAAACAATAAGGTTTTATAATGCTCCATGAGCTGTTGAATTAGTATGCCACATGGTAGATTAAACATCTTTGGTCCTTCATTATGGCATGAGCCAGATGTGTTTCCTACTTTTAATCTCACTGCACAGGCTATTACTGTAATTGGTGATGCCTGCTAGAACACAATGTAGTGAACTCTTAATTACAGGTCCAAGTAGGTCAGGTCCACCAGCTGTCTTTGAATATGACGAATGATCTTGATTAAGGAGGCACAGCAGCTACCTCTGTCCTATCTCAAGTTTTGTTATAAAAGTTATAGTTACGGCTCTCTTCCACAGACCATGTAATATATGATTTAATAGATGTCAGAGCGACGATTGCTGGAACTGCAGCCAGGGGCGTCGTAGTGGGGGGAAAATGGGGACTGAGTTACCAGGGCCCCATGTGGGGGGAGGACCCCTAAGGAATCTGGAATTTTATTTTCCTTTAAATATTAGTATTATTCAAAGATCACAATAAATGTTGCTAACTAATGTAAATGTAATTTTTGTGGGAAAATAAAACTGTTGACGGATTGAATTGTGTCCTAGTTTACAGTGCCTGAGGACAAGCACCCTCACCCTTTGCAATGGTTTAGTCATCACCAGGGATTTTTAACTAGGCGCATTTCATTTAGCGGTCATTCTGCTGAAACAGTTGAATCTGTGCTGGGAGTTGATTGGAACGAGAGCTAAATCTGGTTTTCAAAAGGGAAAAGAGAGGCAGGAAAGAAACAAAAAAAAGAAATGTGGGAAAGCATCTGTTTACAAACTTTTTCCCCAAGAAAGGTCAGCTCAGATGTGAAAACAAATAGCCTACATTATTAAACACTTAAATACCACCGCGAAATTACACATAGCTTAACATGATGTAGACTAAATAAGCCGGAGGTATTTAAAAATTCTTAAAATTAGGTTAAATCTGCAAAAAATAAACCGCGTCACCTCTCTTTGTTTTACTTGCATGGGGGGCGTGTAGTATCGCCTTCGCGTGAAGATCGCTATTCACATTCTAAACAGCCGCAATTCCTCGTATTGAAAGCGCGTTCGCATGGTTATCTGATGAACAACGCAGCGGAAAAATAGTTTCACCGTATCAAAAGTGTTCCATTTTCATGCAGGCCTATGATGTTAGGCTACCTTTGGTGACATTTTCTGTTATAGCATTTAATCATTCTACAGGTAAAACCAAATTCCAGTGAAGTCTTGTGTGATTAGGCTGTTTTTTTTTGGGGGGGGGGTCATGGGCACTGTTTGTGCATAGGGCCCAGAATTTGGTGCTACGCCCCTGACTGCAGCCTGTCCACCTCACCAGGCTTTTCTTCCTGCCACCTACATACAGTATATTTGTATATAATGAGGATCGTTACCCATGCATAATTTGCATAATTAATCATTTTATTGGAAAGAATTTTTATGAACTATGACATTTTTGTTTACAGGCTGTCAGATACGTCAAGGCTTTGTCAAAAGCAAGTAAAGTTTTTTCGGTCTGTTAGATAGATATCTTTGAATGGTTTGCAGTGACGATGTATCTCCTTCAATATGCATTCAGTTCATATAAAAGCATTTCCTTTTCTCTGTTACAGAAGAGAAAGCTTCACAGTTTTCGCTGTGGCTTTAAGTCTTTCTGAACAAATACACACGAAAATATATTTAGTAAAGAGGAACCATATGTAGCAGGGTATGAAAAATCCATCCGAGCATAGTTGAATGCAACACACTGCCCGCTGTCAAAAAAGCAGGAAGGATGTTCCTTTTTTCAATTGATTAGCTAGCTAACAAATGTTAAGCAAAATATACGAGACACCTGGTTTCTTTAATTGTTATGCTAAATGAGGTAAGGGTTTTACTATAATAAGACCAGTCATTTTGCCTGTTAAAAAATGCTTTCTGAACTATTTTAATACAAAAGTAAACGTTAGCTTTATGAGGTAGCGATGGTTTGCTGTCTTGTTGTTCATTTAACTGGATGTGAATAAATTAATCGACATTTTAGAGAGAAAACTTCCTAATGTCGCTTAGATGATGCATTAGCCGAAACACATAATTAGAAATACATTATTGCATATATATTGTATATACATGGGTACACGTTATGTTTCATATATTTATCGTGCAGCGTTTCCTTACCGTGCCTTATACTTAGTAGATGGGTGATGAGTGGCTTCTGTCATTATGTCATTCGATCATCTTTTTTCGGCTGAATCATAAAGTACAATCCGAAATTCACAGTGTAGAACTCTATCTGTTAGTAAGGTTCGTGAAACTGAGTTATGGAGTTATAGAAATTGTAGTGTGTTGCCGTAGTATTTTCTGCATGTGTTTAAAGTTTAGAAAGTTTAAGCCGTGCTGTTGCTGTGTGTAAAGCTTAAATGTTTTTGCTCGTTGAATATGAATTTCACAAGACACTATATCCATTGATGAATGTGTATTATTTTTATTTGCATAGGTAAATAGCCCCCCCCCCCTCATTTATTTTATGATGCATACACATAATTCAAGCTATGCAGAGCCTGGAGCTGATAGTGACTATAATATACAGATAGCAGATCTACAGTCCTACTTGCCTGCAAAGTAACCCTGGGGGATTTTGAAAATGGGACTCTTGAAATCCGTCACCCCTGAATGAGGAGTTTGCTAATGCTGTAAGATTAATATATTTTGGTAATTAAGGGTTTACCTCTGCTATCTGGGATAGGCTGCAGCCCCCCCACCACCCTGCTTAAGATAACCAGATGGATAGATAAATAAATAATGAAAAAAATGTTCAGTACGACGATTAGCTAGAAATAGGGGAAAAAAAATCATTGCGCTCCCAAACAATGCTGCTAACTAAAGCAACTTATTGAGTCAAGGTTATGCATTAATGTTTTTTTTAATTTTTGTTGAAGCACATTTATTCTTTGCATTGCAAGGTACATGGCATGTTATCACGGTGTACTACAGAGAAGAACATTTCCACAGCAAAATCTCATTAATGCTTATGATAAGGTAAGACATTTGGGCATTTGTGGTGACAAACATGTCAGTGAAGTGCTGGACAAAAGTTTTTTTTTTCTTCTTTTCTAGTCCCAGAATGGCAACAGGAATGCAAGAGAAACAGTACAGTCCATCGTTGCTTAGTTTTTTCATCTACAACCCTAAATTTGGGCCCCGTGAGGGAGAGGTACAGGTCGATCCACTCCTAAAAGATTTAATAATGAGAAGTGCTGCTCTAAGAAAGGCTTACTGCTTAAGATGAGCTTCGCTGCTCCCTACCCCTGAAATTCAGTCTATCTCCTCACACAGCTCTAACACCATTTCTGTGTGATGTCTCTTTCTTTGTAGGAAGAGAAGAAAATCCTCTTTTACCATCCTAGCGAGGTTGAGAAGAACGAGAAAATCCGCAATGTGGGATTATGTGAAGCCATCGTGCAGTTTACCAGGTATTTAAGGCGGACTGGTAACCACGTTAACATTGGTGCGGCCCATACTGGATATCTCATTTGTTATGGTGACAGAAGCTATTGTTTTCCTGGGGTCAAACCACTGCACTGTGCAGCTCACATGACCATCCCTATGACCGTCCCCATAGACCCCCGAGGCAGCTTCTGTCTTTGCGCTCCTCAACCTGCCCTTGCATGACACACGGCTCTTCCACTGAGAGATGCAGATGGTTGGTGCGGCCAGTAACGTGTTCATGCTGCAGCCTACTTGTTGTATTATGGGCCACGCTAGAAGAGCCTCCCTACACTTCATTGACAGACAGTCTTATGTGGCTCTTCAGGGCTTTTATGAGAACATGGGAAATACCTTATTGGTCAAAATACATGGAGGTGCCAGTGAACCTTGTCAATATGTGTGGATTGACTGAAGGACAAAAGGATATATTCTATATACACTGCCTGGCCAAAAAAAAAAGTCTCCAGAAACAATGCATTAATGAATGTGCACCACAATCAAAGTTAAAGGCGGCCCAGCAAAGTACTAAACTCTGTGATAATTTTTTTTGGCCAGGCAGTGTAATATTCATTATTAGTAGTATTGACATTCAGTTATGTCACTGATGCATTCCCAAAAGCTCAGAACTTAAACATTACCAACCTACTTAAAAAATGTGTTATATAATGGCTGGATAGAATGGATTAGTAATGTAAATTCATGAAAGCTGATGCTGAATCCTCTAGCATTTTATGCTGTCTTGACAGAAATCAGCACATAGTAAATCATGATTTATGTGGTGTGAGCAGTTAACAAGCGTCTCATTGGTCGTACTTCACTGTCGCTCTCCAAACCCAGCAACGTCTTTACTGAGCTGAACTTTCTACAGTGGAAAACCGAAGTGACCTGGAACCGTGCTATAACTAGTGTCTCTTTGCGGCACAGGTTGGGTATGACCTGGTCTGTATGCCAGTGGAAAAGCACCACAAGAAGCCCTTAACTTCCCAAAGAAAAGGGCTGTGTGGGATTCTTAATTTCTATTTCTATTTCTATATAAATCCTTCCATGTGGTTATGGAGCAGGGAGGTTAATGTGGTATTTTTAGTAAAAGTCATTAAAAATGCTTTCACCCTCACCTTCGAAATAGTACCCAGTCCTGACACACGTGTGCGAGCATGTCACAGCCTGTTCACATTCTCAGGTGTCTCTAGTGGCTGTCATGCAGCACAACAGCTGACCAGCGTGTGTTTAGTTTTTTTTGTTTAATGAACTAAATATATAAAACTTGCACAATAATACTACTGATCCCCACAGAGTAAAGTTGACTTTTCAGTTTTAAAATACTTATTTAAAAACACAATAATAAAATAAGATAATTATTTGCATCTATATTCACTTCATCTCCTTTGTCCTCTGTCAGGAGTTGCTAGGTTTGCACATTTGAGGAGTTTAAAGGTTATTTCGCAGTTTGTATAATAACGGCTAATTGGTGGTGGAGGGATTAAATTCAGCATCACTGATGTCGTTACCTGGGGCAGCAAACCCCATCAGCACCTTCAGTTAAACTCGGTGACGCTTCTGTCAGTTCCCTGTAATGTCACGTGAGTTTCTGGTAATAAAGTCTCAGTGAGTGTAACATGCTTTTATTTCATCGACTCTCCCATCTTGCAGAACCTTCTGTCCCTCGAAACCAGCCAAATCCCTTCACACGCAGAAGAACAGACAGTTCTTCTTTGAACCCGAAGAGAATTTCTGGATTGTGATGGTACCTTCTGCAGTCCTCCTGAATTCTTCTGCACTCACACATGTCAGGGCTTTGAATGCTAGTTGGAATCTTATACCAGCAATATAATCATATCGCTTTTGGCTGAGAGAGCTGCGCTCAGACCCCAAACTTTATTCTCACTTGTATATGTGTTTTCTGTGTCCCTTATATGACAGCAAGATGGAATGTGTGAAAATCAAAGTGTTCCTTTGTACCTGTACTCATGCTTGTACAAATGGCAAATTAAAACGCCTTGCATGTATTTTCCAACTCAATATTTCAAGTTATTGTTTATTTTGGTTTCTACTGCAGGATCCAAAAGAAACCTCTTTGAGTAAAAATGCTGTTGAGGCCTAAGTACAAATTAATACAGAGAATGAAGTGTACTGGGGCATGCACCATTTGCCTCTTTAAGACCTTGTAAAAAGCTGCGAATACTTTAGTTTGCAGTTCCCTTTTTTACGCATGAAAAATCATCCCCCTTACACCTGTATTTCCTGAGCAGATAGGGATGGAAAAAGTGCGCACTGATGACTGCCACATGGATGTGTCAAACGTAATGCAGGTGGTGCGAAACCCCATGGTAGAGAAGGCGAACAAGGAGGGGAGGCCAGCGGTGACGGAGTATCAGGAAGAGGAGCTCTTGGTAAGCGCTCCGGCCTTTTCGCCACTTTGAGAAAAGCTGCCGATTTTTATTGATCAGGTTGCCTAAAAAGTGCTTTGTCTTATTTCTAAATGTATATGGCTTTTGGTTGTGAGTGAGTAGCACCGTTAGGGGCAGATCAGTTGTTTCTGGGTCCCCACTAAAGTCAAGAAGCCCCCCCCCCCCCTGTTGGTTTGTGACCAACAGAGACCCCCACTCGTATACATGGTTTGAGTGGGGGTACCATACTGTGGTATCATACCTCCTAGGGTTATGAGTAAGGGTCCTGCTCATAGCTTTGTGTGTGTGGAGGGTCCTTGCTCTTCCTTCCATGTGAGCAGCTTTCCTCTGCCTGCTGCTCTTTCCTCCCATCATCCTGCAAAGTGCAGTGTGCTGAGCTGGTGTCCCTCCATCCCACGCAAGGGTGTCCCCTGCCTTTGGCGCTGCGCTCCCTTGGACCGGCTCCAGGCTGGTAGATGATAGATGGATTAAGGTTTAGCCGGCTGCAGGGCTTTATCTTTAAGGCACGCTGACTTCCTTGCCTCCCCTTCTGCGCTCAGTCCCATCGTTGGCCGATGGTGGGACACGTGAGGCCGGAGAGCTTAGAAGATGCTGGTATTGTGACTGAAACTTTCACTCAACCGATGCGCTGAGCAGCCATGAGGGTAGAACCTTAGAATTCAGAAGCAGGTCTTGGCAGATATTGGCAAAATAATGTGCTCTACTAACCTGTTTTGGGGTGATTTTTGTCTCTCTTTTTCCTTCCAGGATAATGTTTACGGCGCAGTACTGCAGCAGTGCTACAGTATGTACAAGGTGAGGCCCACTTCATGCTGGGTTAACATGCGCCACCGTGCTGTTTCCTTCTGCATGAGGGTCATAATAAGTTCCGCTCCACCTCTCTGTGCATGTCGGGTCATGGCTGGTAGGAAGGGCCTGTAGACAGGCTCAGGGTTAAGTGTTCAATGCTCCGGTCTCAGACATAACGATTAAGGGATCTGACTTCAGCCCTGCAGTCACTCATTTTTTTAAATGAATGCTTCAAGCCATGGGAGTGTGAGAGCTGGAGCTGTCCAGCAGTAAACTGTTGGCTCTCTATGGGAGAACTTGTAGGAAGAGGGTAATAATTTCATTTTCCCTGTTGCGTATTGAAGTCCAAACGGACCTGGTATCTGGGCATGGTGGTCGTGGTGAAATAGCTGTAAGCGAGTCTGACTGCTGCCCCCCACCCCCCACCGACGCTGCCTGCTCTCTCCCCAGCTCTTTAATGGCACCTTTGGCAGGGCAATGGAGGCCGGAGCAGTGGAGCTTCTCACGCAGAAACTGGAGAAGTTCTTCTACAGGGTATCCGCCTCCTTTTTGAAGCCCTCGGTCTTGATTTTACGCCGGATCTCCAGAGCCGGCCTGAATTCAGGTGTTAAACTTCTTGGTTCTGGGCAGACCCCGCGCCTCGAACCGGGCGGCCACAGCACACACCTGTAATTTCTTCCCCGACTCGCGTTTCGCTTGGAAAGCTGTGTCAAGTGTGTCAGCATTAATCATTCGCAGTCAGGGAGGCTTTCCTGCACTCCTAAAATTTCTACTTGGTGTACTTACCTGTCTGAATAATTAATTTCTAATTAAGGGGAAACCCCTAAAAGGAAGTTTTGCCCCGGACGCGTCACCTTACGTTACCTCCTGCTATGACTTTATGGTCAGGGGCTCTTTGGGGCCGAACACCCATGCCGTTAGAGCGCTCGCTACAGCTTTGTTTAAAGTCAATAATAAGCATTCTTGTCTCTCTCCTGTCACTCGTGCCTATTGCTGATTCTTTCCTGTTTGTCTCCAGTATCTCCAAACTCTACACCTTCAGTCTTGTGACCTCCTGGATGTCTTTGGCGGGATCAGTTTCTTCCCCTTAGACAAGATGACCTACTTGAAGATACAGTCCTTTGTGAACAGGGTGGAGGAGAGTCTGAGTCTGATCAAGTATACGACGTTCCTCTACAACGACCAGCTCATCTGGTAGGGTTGGCGTGAAGCCCACTCTTGCGCTGGCAGCCCGCCCGTGTTTGCTTAAAGCTTTGGATGGGGCTGGCGAGCAGAGGGCGCCGACCCGGGACTCGGTCGCATCTAACATGGTTGTCATGGCGACCCCAGCCAGCAGAAGTGCTTCCCTTAAGCAGGGCCCAGTGGTCATTAACGGGGTCAGCTAACTTTTGGCCCGTGTCGCTGTTCTACATTGACCCACTGCACCTCTAATTATTCTGTAGCTCGAGGAAGTGAGTCTGCCAGTATTTCTTTGGCTGGCTGTTCTGTTTATAAGAGGCATGCTTGACTTCCTACAGCTGCTCACTGGTTTGTGTAAAAGATTCACTGGCACCAGCAGGTACTAAGTTGGCCATGTGGTATGTGTAGGGTTCTCGCTATACAGATGCAGCCTGGGAGGGCGTAGGTGGGGGGGGGGGGGGGGG
>JABFEB020000092.1:16922899-16943021 GCA_019775895.2 Stomatorhinus ivindoensis
TTCACTGCCCTTCAGGAAATTCAGCAGAGCGTAGCAGGGCACTTCTCCACTGCTGCTGCCGATGTGCGGCACGGGAGCGATGCAGTAATGTCAGTGAACTGATCTGCCTTCTCCAGGTGTAACAGCACAGGTCTCATTTTCAATATGATGGTCTCTTTTTGCCTGTCGTCTTTCCACTTTACATATTCAGCAGACGCTTTTATTCAAAGTGACGTACAAGGGAGGCGCGTGACACTTTACAAACATAAGCTTACAGTTACTGCCCAGGTACAAGTGTAAGTAGTACTGGAGCAGGAGCTACACGACTAAAACAAGACCCTAATAAGACTATTAATGGACCAAAAGTACAATAGAAGGACATTTAAGGAATGTCTAGAAGGCACCAGGCTATTTGAGGAATTCCTTGAACTTGATTTTGAGGCGTACCTGATGACCAGCTGTGGTTCAGCAGCTTGTTCCATTATTTCTGTGTTGAACAGGGACATGAAGGGAGAGTCCTTGTTTGGATAAGGTTTCTGTGTGTGTGTGAGGGAGGTCAGGAGGTCCCGGCAGGTCAGGGTGTGGCGTGACGGTCGGGCAGCGTGCTCACTAAATCGCCCGCTCTCTGTCACGCTGTGATGCAGCTCGCAGGCAGGGCCTCGCCGCTCAGACCAGAGGTGGCTGGGAACCTGCTGCACTATGGGAGGTGAGTTCACAAGCGCACACAAGCCCAAGGGACACTGGCGGGGGGGGGTAAAAATCATGGGAAGTCAGGGGTTTTGGAGGTGTGTGAATGAATCAAGGACAGTTTGGCACCAAAAATACCTGTTGAACTCGTGGTAGATTTTGTTGATCATGTGTTTGCGTGATGGCGCGGGCTCCAGGCTGGCTGGCTGTAATGAGCTTTTTGGTTTTTTCAAAAAAATTAATGGTTTTTTCCTGCACCTACACCCCCCCCCCCCCCCCCCCACACTCACACCCACGTGACCACTGTGACTTGGCACAATCTCTAGGGAACCTGGCCTGACCCAAATCCCAGGTGTGTCTGTCAGACCCTTGGTCAGAACCCTGGGTGTCTGACCATACTGCTGACGCACACAAAAGCAGTACCCAAGAGGGATGGGAGGGAACTGCACGTACTGTCCTGAACGAACCCTGGAACGGGGAGATCACCTGGACCAAGGTCGGACAGGCAAGGCGAACGGAGACTGAGATTATGAGGACGGCGCTCCCACGTAGCGCCAACGCGTGAGGTTACACGGGCTTCATTTGGTCACACCAAGATTCAGCGGTGATGCCTGTGACCTGCTAATCCCCTTCCTCCTCTGACTGTGTGGCGTAAGCTGGGGTCTCCATAAAGAGACGCCCATGATCTCCACGCCAGCGTCATTTCGTAAAATCACGTCGGCAGCATTTTTAAAGACTGTAATTGCACGAATCCTTTGGCTTTTCTTCCCCCTGACACACCGCTCTTCTAAGTCTTCCTCATCATCCCAAATTGCTGGTTCCTTTCTGCATACTGAAAGTCAGCCCAGACCACTAACCGGGTCAAGGTGATGGACACGGGGGTTTTAGCCAAGAGTTGGAATGCAAGATGATTCAGCCGTTTTACTCACAAAGCTTAAATTACATCCAGCCATCAGTCACCTTGACCCTGTAACTACTTGATCTCGTGAAGCTAAACACAATGTTGAAAAGGGTCACCCCAGTCCTACAGAACACTTCAATTATGAATCTAATACCATGTCAACCAGTTGGGTTTCTCTATCTTAGATGTAAAATGTTGATTGTGCTATAAATGGTTTGCTTGGGCCTGCATTGGAGACTGTAGCATGAGTCTTTCGAAGACTCATAAAATCTGTAACGTGATATAATAAGTGTTTACGCTGTAGGTAATGAAACCAAGAAAAAAAATTCAGTGCTTCAGTAAAAGCTTTTTGGCACTTTGCTGTCTTGAGCTGTCACTGAAGAGTCTCCATACGTCATTATTTTATTTATTACCTATTATTTTTACACACACAAAATGTATAATTAATGGTAATTTGGAGGAAAATCTGACCACAAATGTAACCTGACTTTTCAGCAGAATTTTTTTTTTCATTCAGATTGGACCCAGTTGTTTTTATCCACACAGGATCCGCTGGGAAATAGTTGATTTTTCTTTCAGTATTGTTAGCAGTTAAGCTATTGTGAACAGTTTACTTTATTTCCTTATATGTGAAGTATATGGAGGAAGAACAAGCAGAGCATTTTCTCTGCACTTTCAATTTAGCATGTTAGCTACAAGATTTGGTTAAAAGTGATTTTACAGTTGCAGTGATTTTTAATCGTCAAAAGCTTTCCCTGCTTCTGAAAGATTCCTTACAGGACCCACAAATCTGAAAGACCCTGATGCGAAATTCAGATTTCCCAGAATATTTGTGAACAGCAGTGCCGGCTACGAGGAGCTTCACTTGATTGTTTATAAGGTAGTATCTCTATTATATCCTCAAAGCGAACGTGGAAATGTCCCCAGAATTCCTCAAATAGGCTTTCGTTACTTTGGTGTGTTAAAAAAAAAAGAACACGCAAATTATCGATGCACTGATGTCTGTAACAGATGAAAATGTTGACTTAAATTGTACCGGTGACATGAAATGGGTTTTTGTTTCATCTAATTCCCCCCTTCAACCTCTGCCCCCCAGCCACATCACTGCTGGTATTTCCAGATTCAGAAATTCCTTAAAAATGTTTCTGTCCTGTTAAAAATGTCACTGGAATATTTGAAGTACGATTTTGTGTCGTCTTCTGTAAATCGGGGAAATGGGGTGAGCCGGGGCACCCTAATTTGTCCCCAGAGGTGGTGATTTAGTTCAAGGGTTTTGGCTCCTGTGTCCATCTTTAGTCTGGCAACAGTTCAATATATTTTTGGTCACATTATTTTACTGTAGTTCTTTTGGCGAATGACTTCATTGTAGTTCTATAGAATAACAGCTTGACTGGTTTCACCTGTTCATATGAAGAATGTTACCTGAATTTCTGTGCAATCAATTTGCGTGTAATCGTCTTACTTTCCGGTATTAATTTGATTGAGATATTTTGAAGATCTCTTGCCACTTGCTGCTGTCTGACAGTCGTGTTCCGTCCTGTTCCGCAGGCCATGAGTGCTGCTGTCTGTTTCATGATCAGCGGTGAGTATTTCAGCCTCTTGGAGACTCCAGCTGTGGCAGAGCTGTCCGTCCCTGCACGGTCTGCCTGCCTGCCCACATGTGCACCACACCGGCCAGGCCGGCTGTCTATGGCGAAGGCCTGCATTGAAGGACCCCCCCCCATGTCCTGCAGCTTCTGAAGAACTAGGCAGAGAGTTCTGCGAGCAACTGGATGGCCTGGTGGGACCCCAGCTCACACTGCTGGCGTCAGACATATGCGAGCAGTACAACATCAACCGCCGGATATCAGGGTCAGATTATGGGATGTCTGAGAATGCCGTGAAAACTGTCTGTTGAACGACTTCAGATTTCATTAATTAATCTGTTTTCCAGTATATAATTATTTCTTCCCCCCCCAGTTTACTGTTTAGAGCAGCAGCTCCTCTTACACATCACACACTCACATCACACACACACTGTCTCTCTGCCTGTTACTGGTGCCTTTCTCACTGTTTAGAGCAGCAGCTCCTCTTACACATCACACACACACACACACACTGTCTCTCTGCCTGTTACTGGTGCCTTTCTCACTGTTTAGAGCAGCAGCTCCTCTTACACATCACACACACTGTCTCTCTGCCTGTTACTGGTGCCTTTCTCACTGTTTAGAGCAGCAGTTCCTCTTACACATCACACACACACACACTGTCTCTGCCTGTTTCTGGTGTCTGTCTCACTGTTTAGAGCAGCAGCTCCTCTTACACATCATCCTAACTGAAAGTTTAATGCGTGCACCATTCCCTGCCCACAACAGATGCATGCAGCCAAGTCATTGGGGTGAAAAAGACCGGATATAGTTGCAAGCTCTGTGATTTTTATTCTGAGCATGTGTCAGATACACAGTGGGCTTACATCACAGCAGATGTCGATCTTTAGCTTTGGCCTAAAGTGATAATGGTGGTGCCCTTGGATCACCTACCAAGTAGCCTACAGCTCATTCTCATAAATTAGTCAAACATTTCCATAAAAATGACACCAACTAATAAATTGGCCCCCCTTCAAGATGTTCTTCTGGCTTAAGAGAGTCATATTTGATTGGAGCTAATGCAGGAAGGGTCCTGGCCAGGGGTGTAGTGTAGGCGCCTTGTCCTAGAGCTTTCTTTTTTCTAGGCTGTTCGAATGAGAAAATCTCCACCCATGCAGGCCAGAGAAAGAGCCCCAGTTCAAATTCATTTACTTCAACCACATGAACCTGGCAGAGAAGAGCACCATCCACATGCGCAAAACCGCCAGCGTGTCGCTGACCTCCGTCCACCCTGACCTCATGAAGATCCTGGGGGACATCCATGCTGACTTTGTCAGGTGAGGCTGGTCTGATGGGGCTTTTTAAAGGGAGTGGGCCTCTGACAGGAAGGCCCAAGGTGCAGGACGGGGGCCAAGCTTCCTGGGTATATCTGTCGTGCATTGATCTTGAAGTAACCTTGGCATGGTGCTTTTTTAAAAAAAAAATAAATAAAATTTATAGGGTTGACGAGGATGAAGAAATTATCGTAAAGGCAATGACTGACTACTGGGTTGTTGGCAAGAAGTCCGATCAGAGAGAGCTCTACGTGATTTTGAATCAGAAGAATGCCAATCTGATTGAAGTGAATGGTACGTCTTATTAACACTCTTCTAGAATTGACAAGGAAATGGAGGGCGGGGCTGGGAAATGTGATTCATAAATGATACCCAGGTGCTGCTTGAACTAATTGACGTGACTGTGGTTTCTCGGCGAGGATGTTTTGACAGGTTAACGTGTCACTCTTGTGGTGGCGTGTGCAGGGTTTTCCTTGCCACTGTTGTTCCTACGTGATTTAGGGGGCTCCTAATCCCAGTCAGATTACACCAATTTCTGTGGCAAGGCCTGGGATTTGGGACTAATAGACATTTTAATTTCCATGATTAATAATGTATATTAATATTTAATGTATATGATGTGAGTTGGGGCAGCGTAGTAGCATCGATGAACCAAATCTGCGGTCTGAATGCCGATCCTAAATACGGATTCTTTTTCTTTCTTTCCCTACAGAGGAAGTGAAGAGATTGTGTGCTACTCAATTCAATAACATTTTCTTTTTGGATTAAAAAGTGGCAATGATGCTGAGACTTGAAAAAGATATGAACTGTTTCTTCGACACTATTTATGTAACTGGCAGATATGCTGACTAGACAGCATAGTTTGTAATGCAATAATTGCATTGTATAACAAAAACACACCGTGCAATTTTTAGATTTTTATTTAATCAATAAATGGTATTTCATCCTTGTAATTAACTGTAATATCAAAAATGTACTCAAATTTATTTTTCAATTGTATATAAATAATATATATATAAAATGTTTAACTTGCAATTAACTGTTCCTTTTCCTCCATTAGGGTTTTTTTCATCCATTGAAGTTTATTGTAAAATTCAGTGGACATGCACAAACTTTGTATTTTTGTTAATGGCCTTGATTGTCTTCTGGTAATTTACAACGTCATCATCTCAAAAATCTGTGGTTTGTAAATAGCCCAAAGTTGAAATAAACCATGAAATTCTAATTTTCCTTTGTGTTCATGCACCTCAATTCCTGCAGATATTCTGGTAAATAATTTTTTAAACAATTATTCCTTTGACGTTTCATACATTTGGATAGAGTGTTCTGTCCACTAGTATTTTATTGATTGATAAAATATACAATAAAATCTTATTTAGGTACAATGAAAAATGCCTGCTAATCTTTAAACACATGTTTTTAAGGGGGTATTTGTAAAGGCGACTTGTACTCTTTTCAAGCTGCTGGCCAGGAACCATCTGATGAGAGAGACTGACGTGACCAAAGCTCAGACAGGGCCTCCTCTCTCGTTCCTCCCCCCCCATAACTTTCCAAGTCTAGCATCTCCCTCCCATAGCTATGCCCACAGATCTGTAGGTTCAGCAGGAAATACTGCAGACGGCCTGCATGGAATTGGCTCTCGCACCTGTGCTGATTACAAGCCGTTACCCTCTAGCTCATGACCGTCTGCTGCTTTGTTCTGACTGTTATTCATCACATCAGCAAGGCAAAGCCTGAACTCGTCAGACCGGCCCAGAAAAGCACCAGGTCCATGGAAGGCAAGTGCAGACTCCACACTATACAGCTTACATGACCTTCAGGTCAATCCACGCATTGGTTTTTATGTCAGCTGGAAATTAATTCAATTTTGTCCAACCAACCTTGAGCTATTTACATACTTAAATATTACGCAATTTTAACCTTATCCCAAAGATGAACTGCTGTTACGCTGCACAAACTAGGTCATCCGCAATTGATCTCCAGTCTTTTGATGCCTGAATATTTTACCTTTAAAATACCCCCTCATCCTCACTAAATATATGTTAGCCTCTCTGGTGCTGCTTGGCCTTAAGCAAAACAATTTATGAAATAGATGTGTGTACCTTATCCTGGGGGCAAGAATTCCGTGAGTCCTTCCTGTGTGACAGACCAGCGCGACACACCCTTGGTTAGGTAAACGCCCAGAGTTCTGGAGGCTGCTGAAATTGGCAGCAGAGAGTGGCATGACACGCAGCGGTGCCATGGAATTTCAGTGGCTCATTACCAACACTTTAGTGGGTTTGTATCATGTATCACTTTGTTTGTTACTAATTGTCACGGAATGACCATTAAAACTAACAGTCCAGTTTGCCTGTGTCTGATGTCAGCTGAGTCGGACATTGTCTAGTATGTAAAAACATTATACGGTTTTAGAGCAAAAGCAGAGAACAACATCTCTAGGGGTATATGGGTGGATGTATGGAAGTACGGATGCTACAGAGAGTGCTGGCTCCTGGTGGTATCTGTGGTGTTGGCAGAAGAGCTCTGGACCTGCTCTTTCTTCAGCCGTTCATTCTCTGCCTCCCTGTTCAGCAGCAGCCTGCGCTCATATGCTGGGAAGAAGGTATTTCTGAAGAACAGGTGGATCCTGCTGGCCCAGAGAGTCTTCTCGCTCTCTGGCTCTGTCCCAGCCTCTTCACTTGGTTCTGGAACAAACCAATTTTTAAAGTAACAGATATTTTAAAAAGAAACTAAAACAAACTTATCAATAATTCAGCTGTATCTGTTACAAATTCATTATAGGACTGGTTCTTTAATGCGGCACAATTATGGTGCAGTGCTGTCCTCTAGTGTCTCTCTGTTCTATAAGCAGCAGGTAAAAGTAAGAAGACTAATAGCATCAGTACATAAAATGCTTGAGGAAAAAGCATATCTGTGAAATACAAAAGGAAGTAATCAATTATATCGAGAACATTAAAAGAGCGCTGAAAAACATTCCTTGTGCTAGACACTGTCCATATCAGCATGTAACAAAGCTGGTCTTCTTATTGTTTTATTCAATTTAATGTAGATATAGTTTCATTTAATTTATCTCATACTCCATAGTAAGCCCCATACTTATTTTACACAATTAATTTTCTTGCTGTTGTTCATTTGAAATGTAAGAGGAGACTTCAGGAGGAGCTCGGCAGCAATCCTCTGGTACCTGCTCTGGGTGGAGGCGCAGTGGACGGGCGTGTGTCTAAAGCCGGCATGGAGCATGTCAGGGCAGCCGCTGGCTCGCCTTCCAGCCCCGCAGCTGAATCTGTGTCCGGATTCGGCAGGGCGAGACCTCGTTCTACCTCTGGTTCGCAAACGCACAGGGCACACGGAAGGACATGCGAGCATGTGACTGGCATGCAAGTGCGCCGTGAGTCATAAGCAGCGACACATCCAAACAAATGTACAGTACGGCCTGATTTGGCCCCATAGTCACCTGTAGCTTGCTGAGTGAAAAGGGAGCCTGTTCCTGCTTCAAGGCTTCTGACAAGCAATTCACCTTGTTTCCCGTCCTTCTCTTCAAATGTGGAGAGGTGGTGTAAAACATCTCCGGATTTTCCAGACTTTGGATAGGAAAATTAAACAGTTTCGTTACACATATTTCTGAATAAGGTATAAACATTATTTAAATTAAAAATACTGGTACCGGGTAATGATTTAAAAATATCTAAGGCATCTTTGTTGGAAATTCTTTTATCATCATCATCATTATCATTTTTATTATTAGACATTGCTAAATAAGATTTTTTCTCTTTAGATATTTAAAATAATATAATAGAATGTTACAACTGTTATTCTAATAATAATTTGCTAGCATTTAGCCAAGGTCAAGAGGTTAATGAGACAAATATTTGTTACCAAATTCTAGCAATACAAACATAAAGCAAACGTCAATTTTCAATCCTATTTATCATCAAACTTGACTGGTTTGTTCAAAAGATTTGACTTCCTCCGTAATCAATAATAGGTGAAAGATGTAACAGTGGATGAGTAAGACCCACCAGAGATGCGGGTCCCTGGAGCAGATAAGCAGGGCCGACTCTGAGTTCCTTACTCACTGTGGATGCCCCACGCCCTCCCTGCCTGCTTAGCTCAAGCAGATTTTTGGGGGAGATCTCCACGGTATGAGGATGCTTCAGCTCTGCACAGCCCAGCAGGGCCTCGAAGAACTCAAGGAACGTCATCTGAGTGACATGGCAGAGATGGTGATTTTACACTGGCTCTATCTTCATACAACCTGGGCTCTGTTACAGTTTTCAATAATGCAAGGGCATTGTGGCATTTGTGGCAATGTGGCATTTTATTAGCTATTATGATATGGGTAGCTATTTAAAATTGTTATACAAAACACAATAACTGGAATCATGGAGAAGCTTCACATTTTGACTGCGATGTTCTTTAATAAAATGCTTGCCTCCAGATCCAGGTTCCCGTGTGAAACATCTTCTAGTGGAAGGCTTTCGGTAAACAGGATCTCGAGAACTTTTCCTGTGGTTAGTTTGTTATCATACACATTCAGGTCCTAGCAGTGAAGTCAGAGAAATCCACTATTACTTAATACACTAGCACAAAATGGTAACATTTGTTATTTGTTAATGGTGATGTGGTCATGTACAAACGTCAGAGATATTTGCGGAAGTGGATTCTCTGAGAAAATCCTTAACAAAAACTATGCTTCTCATAAAAACTAATTCTTAATCAAATCAATATCAAACAGAAGCAGTAGATTGGTCAACTACTGAACTATTGTGGAAAGTGCCAGGATTTGTAAAAAGGCTTCGCTAAATGTACAACTCATGCCACTCAGTGGCCAGAGAATGTAAGTGAACAACAAAGTCTGAATGTATATTTTAGGTGGGAAGAGTTTTTTCAGTCAGAACTGCAGAGTAAGTAGCATCTGAATTCATACTCTCACAATACTTCTTAATCCTCTGAACACCTTAAAGTGAACACGGTGAACCCTGAACACACTTTATCAGTTATGAGTGTCCCCAAATTGATCTATGCAGGTACCTTGAGTATCCAGATAAAGTGTCTCATGGTTAAGGTAAGGTTACGTGTGGCCCTGGAATATTGCTTGCAGAAGTATTGGTAGATCTCCCAGCATCTCATCAGATAACGAGAGACCACCACAGCATGGAGTGGGTATGAGAAAAGAATACCTGGATTCACGAAACAAAACATTTAGAAACAAATTGCATACACACATACATATATATACATATCACTCACACAATTAACCTAACTGTTAGTTAAGTCCGTGTCCCTCGAATGCTTCAAACTGAAGTAACTTGCTTTAAACTTTGTTTTTCAAATCTTCACAGAAGGGTGTTCCCAGAAATAATTACTGTACTGACGCTCCGAGGGTTACGATGATCCGTGTTAAAATATTACGACTTTAGACTGGGTAAATGTTTTTCACTTTCAGTAAATTATTCAATAGATTACATGAGATTTTCAACATTTTATTATAAAATATGCCGTGTGTTAATGATTTTACCCAACTTTAGGCTAATGTAAGTGTTTTAAGCATGTTTTCAAGGTAGGCTATAGGCTAGACTATGATGTTTGTTAGGTTAGGTGTACTGTTTTAAAATGCATTTTTGCCTTATGATTTTTTTCCTTTACAATAGATTTATCGGAACGTAAGCCCATTGTAACCTGGGGAGAGGATGTATTTGTGTTGTTAATCATTGGCATCAAACATCCATTTCCCTTATTCATGTTTTCACAGCTCATCTCATCCAGGATCCTGCCTTGTATCATATTTTCTTTGAACCTGGCTCCAGCCCCCCAGCAAACCGGCACAGGATAAGCAGTTAGAAGCTGGATGGATGGACATCTATTTGTCCATCTTCTAACTGCTTATCCTAGTCAGAATCGTAGGGACAGATGGATGTTTTCACATAAATCCAGCCATCTGCTCATTTTCTGTAACTGCTTGTCCTTTGCAGTGTCATGGGAGTCTGGAACTTATGGACACAAGGCAGGGAACAACCCAGGGTGGGTACACAGAGGAAATCCCAAAATGACACAGGGAGCACCTGGTAGAACATGCAAGCACTGAGCCGTGGTGGAGACACAAACCCTGGTCCAAAAGTGCTAACCACTGCACCGCTGTGCCACCCTCACAAAAATCATAAAGGCAAATTGGACATTGCATTGCTTTAGAAACAAAAACAGCAGGTGAATGTATTCATAATATTGTGTCCGAGTTAAGAATGTGCGATACAACAGGTTTGTCTCTATACCTTTAACATTTGTTGCATTGGGAAGGATGTTATCCTCCATTAGCTTAGAGAAGCAGGTCACAAGCATGTTGCCAGATGATCTGAAAAGGTTAAATAAAAGCAATCTTATAAGTCCCTGGTAGCCACCCCTCTTGGCTCCCCCTTCCACAAGGCCACTTACGGCATCTCTCTGTGATAGATGTGATTGGCCAGGATCGCGAGGTGGCTCAAGACGTCCCTAAGCAACAGAGTTCCAAACGGAGAGTGGATGTCCTCTGGGGCTTCATCGCCTGTCGTGAGGCACGTGAACATGAGCTGCAGCTCCTGAACTCTGTAATGCTTCCCTATTGGTCACTTACTGCCAACGATCCGGTCCATTTGGGCCAGAGTGATTCCCTCCTGGTGGACCTTGCAGTCCTTCAGCAGACGCCAGAACTGCAAACGGGAGAGCGGGAAGGTGCTGTCTGGAGAGTCGTGGCCCAGCCGGCTGTAGAAGCTGTATGTGCTCCTGAGCTCTGCTACATGTCTTAGCATTGCCAATTCCATCTATCAGATGGACAGAGAGGAACTTCATTACAATGAGGTTCATCTTCCTTATTCAATGGAAAAAACATATCCCAGTCAACATATGACACCGGGTATTGTTTTCTACTTAAATTTACACATAGCTGGCACTTCCACTGCCCTCTTGAAAAAATATTCTGAACAAGCAACATTTGAAGCTCCAGTGCCCTTGTGAGCATCCACCATTTGCACACTTCAGAATCACAGAATGTAGCATGTCATCTGGGTACCGCTCACCTACTTTCTCAACCATACGGAGGATTTGGGCATTTCACTTCATATACTATATTTTACATACTACACAGCAAGTATGCAAATATGAAATTTCAATGCACTCTCAGTCAGTCTGACCCTCAGTCAGTCTGAATCAGTGTTTATATTTACAGCCAACCACACTGACCTGTTTGAGTTCAGCATCTCTCTGTGGTTCAGGGAACTGAACTAACAGGGACTGAATATCCAGTGTCATGTCTTGGCTGAGTAATGATGACCGAGGGCCGAATCCAGAGGCGTCCCAGGGTGAGTCACCTTAGCAGACATATGTGGTCAAATGCTCCCAAAAAGATGATCAAGCAGTCATCATAACCTTCAATGATTACGGAAATAATAACTCTCTCGTTATTATAATATGTTTTGCTGTTAAATGCAATATTTTGCAGTGTATACTAACTTTCTGCATTAATAGAAGTGGGAGTCCTCAATATGTTGAGATCTGGTGTCAAGACAGCATCTTTTGGGAATGCTGGGACTTCAGCCATGCGGTCATCCATAAATTCTCCTTCAGAAACATGCCCACTCTTAGACATAAACTTCCCCTGCAATGGAAGCATCAAATCAATTTAAATGAATATTTGAAGAATCTGACGAAAGAACACGGGTAATGCAGGTGATGCCGCTGACCTGGCCGTGCTTTTTGTTGAGATGCCAGGCTCCTTCGTACCACGCCCCGTTGGCATAGAAGAACGTGCCTTGACCTTGGCGTGCGCCCTGCACAAACTGCCCGGTGTACTCGTTCCTCTGGGGATACTGAGAGCCAGCGATTCTTCTTTGGAACCATGTGTGTGTCCCATGGCCATGCTGTGAATCACGCAGTGCAGTTGGCCTTCCACAGTCCGTCCTTATATTAAAAACTGCCCAGTTCTACTTTTGACCAGTAAAAAAAAAATCTCTTTCCTGGTGAGCATGGGGAATGTGCTACACTGGCACTCAGTCAGCAAGAAGCATTACAGGAGTTGCTATACCTGGATTCCATTTTCCCAATGCCCACTATACTGCTGACCCAATGTCAGCCATTTCATCGTGCCTTCTCCCTGTCTCCTGCTGTTCATCCACTGGCCTTCATATACATTCCCAGAGAGATAACTATAACAACACAGAATTATTCGAAATATGCGTGAATCAACACATATATGCCAAATATACTGCTGAAATACTTCAATACATCCCTTCTTTCTATTCAGCCTCTCTCAGTACTATATATAGCATATATAGTACACCACCAATTTATTCAACATCATCAGTGCTGTCCACGTTAGCTTGTGGGAGTTTTACTTACAGAAAGATGTTCTGAGGGCAGAACGAAAAATGATTGGTTCAAAGAAATAACCAATCAGATTGTAGAGGAGGTGAGTCTAAGCAACTAGAGAAGGTGGGAAAGAGACATTTGATTGGTTGGTCCCACCTCCTCTAATTGCTTGGACCCACCCACTTTACAAACTGATTGGTTATCTCTCTGAACCAGTCATTTTTAATTCTGCACTCAGAACATCTGTCTACAAGTAAACTCCCATGAGCTAAATATTACATATACCTTCACAGAATCCTCCCACATGTCATTTGCATATAGCCACAGAAAAATGCATGTCGTCCGTCCTCAAACTTATTTGTTTTCCCACCTACCGCCTCACTCCCCACCCGTCTATCGTGTTGTTCACCCAGTCACCTTCATACCATGATGTCATCTCCTGGTTATAGAATATTTTACCCTGAAAACAAACAAATAAGCAAACAGCAGTAATAATAATGAAGATCCAACCTAGTAATGAGTCTGAACATCTCAAAGGTACATAAAAATCCAGTAAGTTCATTCAGCATTACAACTTAATTTAACATATTCATTTTAGGTATTAATGCAAGAAACCAGTGCATAAACCATGCTGAAAATTGCATATTGTCCCGTTCCACCACTGATCACAGAAACACCTTTCCATGTCTCTTGCCACGGTGCCACTGGCCACAGTAAGAAACGCTCTTGGTGCCACATCTGTAGGTTCCCACACCATGTCGCAGTCCGTTCTGCACCTCGCCTTCGTACCAGCTGCCATCCAGCCAGGTATATTTCCCATATCCCGTGGGCACATTCAGAACAAAGTCTCCCTGCAATTTAGAATTAAATCTTGTCAGTCAAATTTTAACGCCAATAAGCCTGTGATCGTATTAACGCCAAAGCACGACAGTATTATATGTTTCACACGAAGCCTGCTTCAGCACGATTAATATAATCCACATCTACATCTATAAAATGATTACGAGTTGCACGAAGCGGTTTCATTTTTTTTCTCAGCCTATAGTCTTTATTAACTTACACATGAGGTGATAAAATACATTAAAAATAAAGTGAACACGACGAAAAAATCATAATGAATGGTGTGCACGTTACCTCATATATTACCCCGTCTGCCCAGGTATACAAACCCCGTCCGTGCATGTATCCTTCTGCAAATATACCCTTCGGAAATACGACAAATTACTTTTTCAGTTAATTTTGGAAAAAGCAGGAGATTCCGCACACTTAGCTTTTATAATGAATGTACCTTATACGTATTACCGCCCCGAAAATAAGCGGTGCCTTCACCATGAAACAGGTCACCATGCATTTCTCCATCGTACCTGCAATCGACGTGCATGCATGTCAGTTGTCTTTATTCTGTTATGTTAAAACGTAATACTACGGTAAAAGGGAATCGGTTGACCTTTGAACCACGATACTGCTGAAAAGTGGCTCTGGGCAGAACTTTGCACCGATGTACTCCGGGTTGGTGGTGATGGACGCCTGCGACGCCGAGGACTCCGAACTGAGCTCCGCGGTCTGAAGTTGCTGGGCCAGCGGAGGCTCCGACACAACGCTAGGTGCAGAGTAGCTAAGCGCGGGGTTGATGCCGGGCGTTTCGTCTGTTGGATTCTCATCTGTGTTTTTCTGGTCTCCTTTCGCCATTTCCTACTTGAGATCCCCCAGCTAACACTACCACGTACAAAGCGTGCCTGGCGACAGGCACGCCGTTGCTAAGGGAAAGAAAGGCGGGGGCAAGGAGCTCGGAGGTGCAAACGTAGAAGTATCTCTCAACAGACCCGAAACGAGGAAAATCGTGGAAAGCAGTAAATTTGAAAGAAAAAAGGTTAAAATTGAACATTTGGCCTCAGTATGAAACACTATAAATTGTGTCAATTAATATCTGCGGTAAAAGCTGCATGAGGTTATTCAACAAAAATGAAATATGGCAGATTATTCTTTGTGATATCTGTTAGGTTGAATGTCTGACAGAAATAGAAGTTCCCATTTCAAAGAAAAATAAATCAAGACAAAAACTTGGATAGAAATACAAATAAATGTTTTATTCAACATGAAAAAGAAACCAAAGATGAGTTTTATCTGTCAAAGATGAGCCATCAAAATAATTTGTATCTATTGACTAAAATTTACAGGTGATTTCGCAGGTGGTTTTTTTTCAATGCAAACCCATGTTCTGGTTTAAAACTGAATAAGACACTAAAAGTCTGTATTAATGCAACATGTTTGTTACATGGCAAAATAAAAACATGGGTTGTGATGCATTTCAAAGTATGGGCACTGGCCACTAGGTGGCAGTATAGGCATCAGTCTTGAGTGAGCATGTCCAGGTTGGCTAGGTGCCTCATGGTGGGTCTTCCGTGGGGACAGTTCCATGGCTGCTCAATTTCACCCATGTGTGCTACCAGTTTCTTCATCTCACTGTTCTTCAAGGCAGTGCCAATCATCACCTAATAAGATGAGACATTCAGCATCAGGAAACATCACAAATTGCTTAAGATCTGCTCTTCTCTTCAAAAGTATCTTGAACACAGTTAAATTGAAGACACAATAACTACAACTTTTGCTAAATTTAGAATATTCTACTCACTTTATTGGAGTGATGACAGCTATTCGGCTTAAAATAATGCAAACTTTCTGCAAGCAAGACATTCAAATTCTATAGTCTACTTGGTCTAATTTTAGCCCATTGACTATTGATAAAGTCATTATACATACAATGTTTTTAATTGTAATTCCAGTACTTAAACATTAAAAATATTCTATGTTAACGCAAATACACAGCATAACAATTTAAGTGCCGCCTCTCACCGATTTACGGCAAGCTCTAGAAGCAAACATCTGCCTAACACGGGAAGGTCTGCACATGACCCCTGGGCTGTCGCTCAGCATGAAGACCAGCTCCTCGATGTCAGCTGGTCCAAAGGTCCAGTTTTTACTTGTGGGAAGAGAAACCAGCTTCACCCGCTCTGTGACTTGGGCTTTGAAAAGGAAGATTCACACATCAGCAACACACTAATGCCAACATATCGCTGACTTCATTGTCAATAGGGAAGGTGCATTCTGATCTGTAAATGAAGTTTTGGAATAATTACCTTCCTCGTCAATAAGGAAATCAAAACCATTTTTCTTGAAGATTTCCACATTTTCCATCAGTATTGTCTCACTCACTGCTGTGAGGTGAAGTTTCTGTGGACTGAAAATAATACAGATAACCAGAAGACTACACAAATGATACATAAAAATGACAAGCAACAAGATTTAAAATTAATTGTATGTTTATGCCTTTAAAATGTAATCAACATGGTGAAATAAAGTTATAACAAATCATATTTCATATTCCTTCAATAAACAAGCACTATTAACTAGATGGAGTACTATATAGCATCACTTTAGTTAGGTGAATGGAACAAATTTTGATTTATTAGCGGAAATGCGCTTAACAGGTATCGCCAAAAATATGATCAAGGTGTCTCGACAGCTTAAGCAAACTTAAATTCAGAGTTTAGATGGAAACATGTCCAAACTCATACTGCATTTATGGATATATCATATGTCATAGGCTCCAGAATACTTACGCTATAAGTTTCTGCCCGTGCAAAACTGTGTGCTGTTGCAACATCTCAAAGTTATATTTTTCATCTGTGGCATGCTGGTCTATCATAAAAATGTCTGATTTTAGTTTGGTGATGATGAATCCAAGGTTGAACTGGCCAATAATCTCCATCTCTTTAAACATGTCTTTACTGGAAGAAACAGAAACAGATTTCTAACATATTTAATCATCCAGCCATAGAAAAGCCTTTCTTTCATGTTTTCCGAGTAGCTGTAAACCAAAATTTTAACAGCAAAGTACAGATGCTCCTCTACTTATGAATGAGATACGTTCCGAACGGCCGTTCATAGCTTGAAATGTTCGTAAGTTGTTATTCAACACCATTTTAAGGGTATACACAAGTACAAAGAACTAGTATGCTGGGAGTATGCACGCTACGCTGCTGTGTGGCGGGAGTAGTGGCCAGAAGTTGTACTAGGTGGAACTGGCGGGCAGAAAGAAAAAAATTGTTGTAGAGAGGAGCCCAAAGAACACAATTTTGACTTACAGTCCTCTTCGTTCGTATGTCTGAAAGTTCGTAAGTTGAAAGTTCGTAAGTAGAGGAGCGTCTGTATATTTACAAAATCTTGAGTTAAAAATTAAGGGTTTCCCACGTATTATAGCAAAAGTAGTCATATAGACACCAATGTACCATAAACTGGTTTACATTACATAAAGCAGCTCGTTTTTGCTGAGTAATTCTACTCCCCCACATAAATATTCTTCCCGTGTTTCCAAATCTGTAATAATACCTGATTTCCTTCTTCAGCTCATCCTCCGCAGTCTGGTTCTCACCGGGGTTTATCTTCGCCCTAAACCGCCTGCATTTCAGCCCTTCACTAGCTCTCTCCGTTCTCTGCTCCTGCAGTTTCTGCAAACGATCTGCTAGATCAGGTAAAGAGAAGCGAAGCGGAACGATTTTTTTTATCATGCTGACTGGGGCATCAAGCTTGATCATGCTGGGGGCAGTTTTCACGCCTGAGACGACAGCCCCTAACTTAGGCCTTTTAGTGTCAGGACTCGAGCTGCAAGGCTCATCGTGTCCACAGGGATCAGCTACGCTCCAGGCGGAGGCCTTCTTGGACTCACGGTCTTCATTTTCCTCTTCACAGTGGTTCTCGCTACTGTTAACAGCCTTCTCCTCTGGGGAACTGAATGCTGATCCGGATTTGAGTGCATTTTCTCCAGTCCCCATCCCAAAGTACTGCTCTGACAGCTCAGACAACACACTCCCACTGTTAGTGTCCATGTTACTGTCCCCAGTCAGTTCACTTCCATTGCCTTCTGCCACTGGGGTCTTCAAAAATGATGGCGCTACGGAGTCGTGTGCATTTCTAGAAGGCTGCTGTATTATGTTTTTGTCAGCACTGCCGAAAAAGCACTTTAACTTCTTCTGAGCTGGAGCGTGAAGACCAGTTTTAATGCTGTTAGGCTGGTTTTTTCCACCGGCCGCCTGATGTAATGAAAATGCAGCCCTCAGCCCAGCCAGGTTCAAGGAGGAGTTTGTGAGGGGAGGTTCTGGAAGAACCTCTGTTTCCATGACAGTCTCAGGTTGTTCTACATCTGGAGACTGAAAAACATCCCTACACGTGCCTGTAAACACATAATAAACATACTAAAACATGTAGATACAGAAATATGAATGATTCACAAAGAATTTATTACGCTGCTTACTCAGCATAGGCCAGTTTGTGTGGTTAAGGCTGATCTTGTTTACACCAGTATCATACATGGCTACCAGGGAGGTCTTCAGAATGGCTAACAAAAGTTTTTCTTCTTGCAGGAAGATCTGACGCTTGTCAGGAGTAACATTAACGTCAACACGGTCTGAAACAAACAGCGGGGTAAGCATTTTTTAATGATTACATTAAATGAATTGCCAACTAATTAGGTTGAGTTATTATACCTAGTCAGGTGTGCAGTATTTGACATGGGGAACACATTTTTGTGAAAATAATTACACACCAGCTGACATGTAAATAGAATATTTGGTGTGAAATGCTACACTGTCTTACCTGAAGCAACACAGATATTCAAGACAACAAAGGGGTACTGATGTCTGTTAAACATGTGATAAACTTCATTTACAAGCTTGGAAACCTGAAAATAAAGTGAAACATGTGATATATATACGAAATATATACATGTATATGTTTTAAGCAACATAAAGACAAATGGGCTTATGTAAACAACCTACATCTGTACCGTCATTCGAGTACCTTTGAGGGGTCACATGGCCGGTCATTGATAAAGAAGAACTGCCTGTCAGTGGAGCTTCGACCCACACCGTGATCTCCACGTGACACGAACCCTGAGATCCTGCACAGCAATCCGTCTCACATTTAGAAATTCTTTTCATTTGTTCCTTTTTCTTTTCGAGAATTGCACTCACAAAAAATGAGAAGCTTCTTTGTTAATGTACTGAACATTTCGATAAATACAGAGTGGACACTGATAAATCGAGAAAAAAAAAAGTGGTTGGCAATTTGTTTTTATGAAGAGATGAAAGAATTAGCTACCAAACTTACACGTAAAGATCTGTGGGTAAGTGTGCGTCATTGAGACCATAGTCTTCCTTGACAGCCTCGGTGGGAGAAAGCTGTTGAAACGGCAGCAAACTCTGGAGCTAAACAAAGACATACAGGAGCATTAAATTAACAAAAACGAACCATACTTCACATACCAATCATGGGTACATTTTAGTTATGGTAAATTATTAATGGGGATAAAATGTTTCATACAATGAAAAACTAAGATTTGTATTTGGCTCTAATTCTCAATCTCTTAAGTGACAAAGGCTCGGCAAACAAATGTGATTTTCTCACTTGTTTGGGCCCAAACACAGCTCCAATGTTGTCCCTCATGCTTTGGCTGCCATTGGTGGAAAGCACAACGCTGCGCTTGCCTTGGCCAATCTGATTGGTGCAGGTTATCCTCACTCCCGTGGAGATGATGCAGTATGACTGCAGGACCTGGATCATCTTGGCATATTCCTGCACGACACACGGGAATCATGCCACTGAACTTGTATCCCCAAGAAAATACCATGACTTTATCAAACACCTTCTCAGTTGATCTTCGGGGTCATGGCATCACCAAAAACCTGAAGTATGAAATACCTCTAATTGAATTCTTACTTTTAAACAAACAGTCAAATCTAAAATGAAAAACGACACCAACCGAAAACAGACGAATGCATGTCAAATCCCAGTACAAAGGTCATCTTAAAACAAATGTCGTACGAAGGCTGCCTAGTAGCTAGCCACTGGCACACTTCCTCAACATAAAGCTCCCCACAGCACCTTCTTGACGTTTCGCTGAAATTCCTTGTGGCGAACTGGCAGCGTGCAGAAGAGGTTCTGCAGCAGCACGGTGGTGCCCTGCTGCCGAGGGTGGGGGCCGCGCTGGCTGACGTGGCCGTCGTGATCAAAGACGAGGCGTGTGCCCACGTGGGCGGATTCATGGCACGTCACCACACTCAGGTCACTGTGGGGCGACGTGGGCATTCACGAGTGTGAAGACGAACGCCAGCATCGCGCAGGAAGACCAGCAGAAAAAACACAGCAAAAGCACAAGGGAGTTCTCACACAGAAGCATCATATACCCTGTTAGTGCTGTTCATAGTGTTCCGCGTTCTTCTTTTGTGAGGAATAAAGTGATTGACGCGAGACTTCATTTAAAA
>JABFEB020000092.1:16943167-16955356 GCA_019775895.2 Stomatorhinus ivindoensis
CCACCTCAAATACTTCTGTAACTCCAAACTTCACAAAGAAACATCATATTTTCCCATCTATATTATGGCTCTAACATACCCAATGGAAAGAAGGAAGCAGGAAATTCAGGAACAGATTAAACTTTTCATATGATAAACAAAACAAATGTCATCTCACAGTTAACTATATGATTTGAGGATCAGAGGCACTTAAGATTTAATCACACATCATCAAATGATTAACGTGGCAATATTTTACATACATTTATCATTACCAGCAATTGTCTGTGAACATAATAAACCCAAAAACTATCAAGGATAATTACAAAATATGCACCCTTTTCAATGAATATTATAGTGCAACTTACGTGACAACAAACAGATGTGCCATAAATGTACCAAAGGTATGGAATAAGAGGTGCTAATGGTAATCCAACGAGTGCGATAAACACACGAGTAAAGCCTCTGCGTGACACTTATAACATTAGGACAACACAATGAGTCATGTCCCAAAGAGCCATACCTAAGTGCGCACAGTGAACTGAGAGCTTCACCTCGGAAGCCAAATGTTTCTACGTGAATGAGGTCAGAGAAATCTTGCAGTTTAGAGGTGTGGTGCTTCAATGCTGCAAAGAAGCACAGTACAATATAGGCATTACAGTACAATTAAAGAAGAACAGAATCTATTGACAGTTTATTGATACACTCAGTTGAGTTTTGCTACTCACTCAGTCCTTCAAAATTGTCTTCGTCCACTCCCTTTCCATTGTCAGATACTTCTATCAATTCTGATCCATATTCTTTCAATCGAATCTCTACCAAAAGTACCAAAGAAAATAATCCGGCAGTTAACAGCATAAATATTTCAGGATAACCAAATTACTTAAAGATTTCAGACATTAGGCCTAATATGCTAATACCTTCAAACATGTGAAAGTTTGTTAGATAAGCTAGAGAAAGAGACTTATTGTCATTTTACAATACAGCGAAATTGTGTTGACATATGTTCTTGTGCATTGATTTGAAAACAATGACAACATTACCAGAATAGAAAAGACAGAAAATAGAAAAACATTAAGATACACAGTAAAACTGGTTAAGAGAATAAACAATAATGTTTCAATAATACGTATAGTATTTACTATTTACTTGTGCAGAACTTGACGTACCCACAAAGCATACTTGCCTACATTGGTAGCTCCAGCATCTATACTGTTTTCCACCAGCTCCTTCACAGCTGTAGCAAGGCTCAGCACGACCTGTCCGGAACAGATCTGATGCACCGAGTTCCGGTCGATGGGCCTGATTGCTCGAGCTGCTTCAGAACTAGATTTTTTTTAAAAAAAAGAAAGAGTTTTCTTATTACTTATATATCTATGACCCCGTACTGTTATGCGATTAGGGGGTGTATTCGTTTAGGACGTAGCTCTATTTTGTAAAGATACAAAAAGCTAATTGCAGATCTTTAGGACAAAATTCAGCAGCAGAGCTGTAACCTGAGCACTCACCGAGGTTCTGTCATTTCGCATGTAATTTATAAGCAGACTCCAACCCAGCCAACTTACTAAATAGCAAATGATAAAACCTTAGCCGAAACTTATAAAATACTACAAATACTTTTATTCGCTACATGGCTACCTATTATCTATGATTCCTCCACGAAATAATTTAAGTTAAGAAACAGAAAAATATGTTAGCGGCATTAAAACTACTCGTGGATTCATGTGTGGAACGCAGATAAACATGCCATTTTGCCAGAATACGGGTTAGACATTTCACTTCCTAAGGTCACGGTCCTGAATTTTTCAAAATAAAAGCAAAATTTGCGCACGCTAGTACTTTTTTGTTTTTTATGGAATATATTTATGTATTATGCAGACATTATTTTCGCTATCAATGTGTATGCTATAAATCACAAATGTATAGTATAATGCTTTATTGATTTATTCTTAAGTTATGACGTTTTGTGTTCAATGTGTCTTGGTTATTTAATCATTATGCAGTTTTACATATTCAACTTCAAACATTTTGGCTTCTGCCTGATTTTTAAACTAATTCGTACAGACTGATTTGCCTACCGCGTTAATCTCTTAAAGTCCGATTTTTTCATATAAATGAGGTGCTAAACATGACAGTAACTTTTATTATGAAAGCAACAGTGTGGAAACGCCATGGAAACGGTAAACTAATATTTAGCGGGAAAATCATGCCGTAAAACTTCGCATTTTAACAATCTACCATTATTTGCTGCATGTCTGGAGGTAATGAGATATAACTCAGCGTACTCAAAAAATATAATATTTGGTTAGTATTTACTATGCTTTATCGATGACGCTATCAGATTTGCTGAATTCCGGTCAGCTAGCTGGAGTGAGATTTTTCAATTCGAAACTAGTATGTAAGTTTTATTACCTTGTAAATAGTTCGTAGGGTTTGCAAACTGACCCAACGCTTTTTATGTAGCTAGGTTTATAATGTAATAATACAAATTGTCATATGATTTCTTGCGTGAGCGTTAGTCTGTAAGTGAGAGTTATTTTCGCTAGAGATGTGCGAGGGTTGGCAAACCTGCGCTTTATAAGGTGCCTCTTCCAACCGCATATCCTAGAGTACGTTTTCCAGATGCATAATTGCTAACAGCGTTGGCAGCTTACATAGTTTGAACTATGCAACTGAACTGTGTAAGTTGGTAACGGGAGCTTTTGGGAAATGTACCCCTGAACATTGAGTTAGAATCCTATATCGGGTAACACATCACACAAGATTGGGGTACACCTTGAATGAAATTCTGCTCCAAATATTTCCCGAATAATAATAATAATAATAATAATAATAATAAACAGATCCCGACTGGATGTTAGCTGCTCCTTCTTAAAAAGCGAAAGCTACAACTTATGCAGCTTTGACATGGCTGTAGTGCAGGTGTTCTGTCGATATATGCTGCCTTGTCGAAAAATGCAACCGTAGTGCTAATCGATAGCCCTAACCCACCAAGCCCCTTAAAACCCTAACCCCTAATCCCAAAACGGTGGAACTGCACATGCGCAGAAAGGCTCGATAGCACGTCTCGATAGGTAGGATTTTATGACAGAACACAGGCAAGAATGCTGTCAGCAGCAACAATATGATCACATATAAAGCTTCATCAGAAATTTCTTTCATTAACCCTAACCATTCAAACAAACAACTGAGGAGTACAGACAACCTAGAGACACCTTAGTAAAAGCATATTAAACATATTTCCTGTTTCTGTGAATTAACAGACAAAACGGAAAAGATGATTGCCATGCACAAAAAGCATTAGTTATTGAAATTAACAGCTTGGTAAGGTAAAAAAAAACATACACATTTTCTTTGGATTTCCACTTTTTAAAGTTTCCACAAATTAAATCGATTTGCCGTGACCGTCAAAACCATTAATCGTTGTGAAGTTTGACACACTAGAGATGCCGTACATATGATGTAATTATTTGGAGCAAAGACGTCATGGGACCTTAAAGCGTGTGAAAAGTTTATAATGCAAGGGTATTTCAGTATTTGAATTTATGGAGACCATAATGCACGGTTGACAGGAAGCGTGCTGTACGACTTTTTATTCCATAGAATTTAAGCTACGTTCTAATACCGTCTTATTGCGTTTTGCAGCTGGTATTAGAATCAGAATCTTTTTATTCGTCAAGTACAGAGGAGTACAAGGAATTTATTTTGATGCGGCTGGTGTCACGGCATAAGCAAATTAATCATACAACTAAACATCTAAAATTAAAGATACAAGGTGGGGGTTCTTGGTGGCGGGCAGGTCTCAATAGGGCGGGCTGGGCCCCCGCGGGTTGTGCGTGTGCCTCGGGCACTGTCCGCGCCTGCGCGGCTGACCTCCTGGGCGGGGCCGATGCGCTGCCGCCTGTGGCCGTGGGGCTCCTGGCTCGTGCACGCCGGTGGGGGGGGCGTCCGGTGGCTCCCCCCCTCTACGTCCTTGGGCGTGTGCGCAACTCTCCGGTGGCGGGGGGTTCGGGTGCCTGGCCACTGTGGGGTGCCTGGGTCCGTGGTCACTCGGGGCTCTCCTGGCCGGCTGGGGGGCCCCGGGGGCGGCGTTGTTGTGGCCTTGCACTCTCATTGGGAATCATTCCATGTTAACCTGCACACTCATACATACACTCACAGCACACACACACACACACACGTATATATACACAAACACATGTACATCTGCATACGCACACACAAACACACACTTTCACATCCACACACATAAACCAGTAGTACCACTTAGAACGCGCACACACATAAACACGCACGTACGCGTACGCACAAACGGACACACACGCACAGACACAAGAGCCCAGGGTTTTCTTGCCTTATTTTACTTTATTTCTCTCTCTCCCCCATCTGGGTGTGTGTGTGTGGCTTCCATTCATACTTCTCAGATGTAGATACTGGTGTGGCAATTGGTTTCTGTGTATGTATACTTTTTGTGTGTGTACTTGGATCTTATTTTTCAGATGCAGCAGCTGGTGTGATGACAATGTCCAGCAATAAGATGCAGAAACTTTTTGTTAAGTCGTTATGTGTAATCTTTCTTTCCCTGTCTGACCTCCCCCCTCCTTTTTGTATTATATTTTTATTATTTATTTCTTCTTGTCTCTCTTCTCTTTCTCTCTCTCTCACTTCAGTTTTTCCAGTTTTTTTCCTTGTCAGCTCCGGCTTTGTGGCGCAATAATATAAAATGGTCAATAAAGAGTATATCTCAAATAACAAGAGGAGCTTAATCCGAAGCTCCACTTGGCAGAATAAAAGTGTCGGCACAATTAAGCACCCAAACTAACATCCTGCTCGCTAAACTACCGGACACGACAAGGGGAAAAAAGATACCAGGACAAATAAGTATGACAAAAGTCTTCAACATGGGATGTGCAATGATAAGACAAGCATGTGGACAATAAAAATAAAGAAATAGATAAATGGATGGATGTGAAGTGCCAACAGCTTGGGTATGGTGCAAATGAGTTTTGTAAATTAATGAAGCTTGTGCAGTGGGTGGTTAGATTATGTAGCAGTTTCTCATGGGTCCTTATTATTATAATGGTCCTGTACATTTTTAGTAATTTACATATGTACATTTTGCAGCCCACGTACTCTACGTCCTGCAAATGCATGTATGTCTATTATTCCCTTTGTCGAAAGGGGTTTAAACTCTGCACATACTAAAAGACAATCAACACCTGGCTACTTCACTCTAGTAGTTCTAACATAATTTCTTGATCATAAAACCTTTCTTGGTTTCAGTCATCAATTATTATCCAGTTAAGCACGTCAACCGATTTTCCTTAATCATAACACTCACTTCCATGGCCCTAAAACGTCTCATAATTTAATAATATTCAGATAGCCCAGCGTTTTCGCTGAAGTTTCATCATGTTGTCTCGTTTTATAGTAGGAACCGTCTAAAATTGTTCAACGAAAAGTAAAAGTGTAAACCCAAATAGTGGAAATCATCATATTCTGTAAATATGAATAACAGAAAGCTACTATAATCACAATCGTAGCTTAAATAATTGAATTAAATATGTCATTAACCAGTATAATTTAAGTAAAGCACTAATTTAAAAAGAGTTTCACGTTTTTTTAGTGTAAGTTCTACACGCACCCTTATTTCACGCTAGTAACGAGTAATGCTGCCTGCAATGAGGAAGCTGCCTGTGAAATGCGAGATTGAATCTGTTAAATTGTAGTTAACTTGACCGTATAAATTTGCGAAAGTTACCGATGGCTGGGGAATGAATGTTTAAAAATAAGCCGTACAATATGTTTTTTTCTTTTTAAATCTAACGGAACCCGACCTACCTACTTGGCTAAATTTAGCTTAGCTACCCAGCATTTCGCTGAACGTTGGTTGTTAGTTAGCCCAGATTATGTGGAGCAGTAAAAGCAAACCGACTGAGGAAAGTTCGAGTAACGACCGCATACTAGTTCGCAGGAATGTAGGCTACAAAAACAGGAGATTCAATGGAAGCGTCTTTGAATTACCGAAAGAAGACGAGGAAGACCTTCAGTTTGACAGTAAGTACAGCAGGTTACCCGACTGGAGTTAAGTCTAGTTAACAGAGTTAACAGTACTAGTGGTCAAGGTTGTATGGTCTCACCCTCGTCATGAAACACTCTGCATATCTCCTGATAACTTTTCTGTTGTTACTATGTTGATATCAGTCATGACTGTAACTCTTTTGGCACATATTATTCCTGGCAGTTGTTTGTTATGGTCTCCATGAATTCAGATACTGGATTACCTTTGCATTATATCTTTCACACGTCTTCTTTCGCTTTAAGATCCGACGACGTCTTTACTCCGAATTAAATTGTCACACATACCACATGCTAATTGTAGCTGTCACAGTCAAAATCAGAAAACGTTTATTATCGCTGAGGAAATTGTTTGTGATCAAGCGTGCACAGTGAACGGCCATACAAAAATGATATTGTGTGAGTTTAATGTGTAGTATTTGAGTACCTACATGAGGAACTGTTTATTGTGCCTCTGTCTATGTTTTCATAGCCCTTTTTGTGGGGTAGGGCTGGGGGAGTGCACTGCCGGTCATGTTTTAGTCTGATAAGCCTTACTTATTAACATGACCGCTAAGAAAGCAGGAGGTGTTACTTAGATGTTGATTGAATGTTCAGCTGCGTTTGAATGTTACGTTAGCATATAATTAAGTGATGGCACAAGAGAATAAAGATATTTTTCAGTTGATTGCTAAAATCATTGCTGAAGGTAAGGCAAACTTTTAACAAACTTTTAATTTGTATGTATTGTGGGGGCGGTATGTAGCCTTGTCTTCTAATCATGCACAGCATTATATATGGCCATCAGTCTTTATTATGAACTTACAGTATGTAGTATTGGGGCACACTGACTCTGGAGCCTGACCCAGGAAGCACAGAGCACAAGGCAGTGGACAGCCTGCATGGGATCCCAATATGTGGAAAACAGTCAATTTGTTGGAACAGTGAGTTTGAATCTCCTTTGGTGTAACTAAATGACATTCCTCCTGTGCTTCTTTTAAATGTAGCTTCGGACTCTGCTGAAAATGGCGAGGTGCTCATTTCTGGTAAACAGTACCCGTCCATCCAGGATTTCGCCTCCGCAATTCCCAACCACCTGCTCTTAGGTTCCCTCCTAGAGCACTTGTGTTTTGTCTATGAGAAAGATCAGCAGCGATCACGTATGCTTTTCAAAGGTTTGTATCCCCTCAGAATAGTTTTGTTTTGAGGGTGCATTATCTATATGCTCATGAACGCAGCAGTAATTCATGACCTGATATGATATCTGCCATTTCTGTTGCAATACTTTGCCTGCTCACTCAGTGATTGGACAGCGCTTGGCAGCGATGAACCTGCTCTCGCCACTGGCCGTAAGCGATGAGTTCAGCACCGTGAGGCTCCAGCACAACAGGGCCTTTGCTGAGCTGCTGCATGCGGCCAGCACTTCCCTCTTCCAACAGGTAGTGCATACATGTGGCATGCTTGGTTTGTATTCACTTCCATAGAGCATGTTTCAGTTACAGGTGGAGCCCCTCATTTAAAAGGTAAAGGATGTTTTATTGTCATTCTAAATGTGTTTTTCTTCGCTTCTAGGACCATAAATATTTGAATACAGATACTCAGAGCCTCAAGACAAGGTAGGATCACTAACTTTGTGGCTGGATATTATGGAATTAATGTATTAAAATATTCAAGCTCTGTATGGTATGGTAATTTGTCACTGGGTCTATTCTCAAGTGTAAAATTATATGTGTTATTTGTGTATATTATCACAAAGGTTATAAATCATTTAAAATGTGCTGTGTATTCTGTATCGTTTTCTTGTTTAGACCAAAAGATGGTCTATTCCAAGCTCAGACATCTCGCTACCTCAGTGAGTTTGAGGAAATGTGTCGACTTGGCAAAGGATCGTATGGGAAGGTTTTTCAGGTATTGTTGTATTTTCAGACATTTTAAAAATGGATCTCATAAATGTTTATAAAGACAAATCGATGGTCTACTGGGTCATCGGTGTTTGTTTGCGACTAAATTCATTGTTGGATATGTGCAAGCAGGTGCTTTGGGATGCTTTTTCATTCAGCTAACGGTGCTGAACAATACAGACAATGCAAAACCAATACTTTGGAGAAAAAAACTAGACCATGTACAGTCAGTAGCAAATAAAGTGCAGGTGCTGTGGATATGACTATTATGGTAAATGTAGGTGGTTGAAATGCAGATATGGAAAGAGTAGTTTGTGTTGTGCCCATAGGTGAGGAATAAATTGGATGGCCAGTTGTATGCAGTTAAGAAAATTCTGATAAAGAATGTTACAAGAGAAGACTGTAGAAAGGTATGTATGTCTGTGTTTGTTTATTTATTTTGATGGACAGTCTTTCCGAACAAATACCATCATGTTAACCGGGTACCAGAAACAGAAATCTGAGTAGCCGGAAGTCACATTGGTGAATAAATGAATGGTCAAAACTTCTGCATGTAATCATCCAGACTGAATCATTTTACCCGTGTCTTGTTGCAGGTTCTTAGGGAGGTAAAATTGCTGTCTAGCGTACAGCATCCTTACATAGTGGGTTATCACACAGCGTGGATGGAACATGTGCAGTCTTCTGAAGAAAGTAAGCAAACATTCTGCATGTACACATTTTTATTTTATTTTTTCATTTCTGTATTTATATCCGACACTCAGTAATTTGTATCATGTTAATAATAATAATAATAATAATAATTGATATTTAATTGATCCCGTAGGGAAGTTGTCTTTACGCTTCCCTCAACTTGCTCTTTGTAGAGTAAGCTATCTGCGAAGAGCAGCCACCTGTTGGGACGCCCAGGAAGCTGGGGGTTAAGGGCAGTTTGAAATCTATATATGTATCTGTAATTTGAACTTCCAATCCAAGAGATTTGGCTGCTGTATTTATTCAAACAGAAACGCACATTATTTTCATTACTATGGAAATTCTCGGCTAACTCTTCACATTTTCTTTATACGGCATTAATAATAAATCATTATGCTACGTAAGTGATTAGAGAAGGTGTACAAATGCGTGCTAACAGCTTACTCATGATACTTCCATTACTTTTTCTTTCAGACCCAAAATCTGTCATTTCTAATTTACCAGCACTGAAACCATCATCAATGAAAGAGTAAGCAGTTATCACTTGTTTAAATCAGCAGCCTTTTTCATTTTTTCAAAACAGTTACTAAGGCATGAGAACCGTTTCTCATGATTTCCTTTGGTTTTTGCAGCAGTGACGGCTCCTCTATAGTATTTGAAAGCTCCCACTGCCCAGATGCTAACTTTCAAGACTCTCTGAAGGAAGCTAGCACAGCAGAAGATGCCCCTGGAAGCACATCAGAGCAGAGCGAAGCAGTGTGCCCCAAAGGCAGGAGCACTATGGAGAACTTTGTGCCTTGTGTGTTTCTGGGGGATCCGCATGTAACAGCGGTGAACGGCTGCCCCGTGGCCAATTGGGATGGGTCTGCGCTGACAGAGGGCCAGTCAAATAGGAGCAAGTTTGAGTTAAACAACTCTTATCTTGATACGGATGGTCACCGGTGCAGTGACAAGCGTACCCAAAAGGTACTAACAGCACTTAGGGTAACTCCTCATTGTGATGCTATGATAATTGTGCATCCCATTGAACTTTGCTGAAATTATTTATGATTTACTGCTGTAATGCTTGTAAGAAGCATGTTAAGTCCATCTGACCATTTAAAATGACCACTGTATCTAATCACATTCCTGTTTTCCTGAAACCCATATCACTGTATTCCTATATTCCTGTTTTCCCAAAACCCATATCACTGTATTCCTGTTTTCCCGAAACCCATATCACTGTATTCCTGTTTTCCCGAAACCCATATCACTGTATTCCTGTTTTCCTGAAACCCATATCACTGTATTGAGCAGATGCAGCTCCAGCTCATGCTGTACATCCAAATGCAGCTGTGCAAACTCTCTCTGAGGGACTGGATCCTGGAGCGGAACCAGGGCAGCTCTACCCCATCAGGTAAGAGTGTCATGCTTCTCTTTGCCTCCCCCAACTCTAGCTCTTTAAAACCCATTAGGAGCTCTTCCACTTTGTCATTATATTGATAGAGACACCTATAGATGATGATGATGATGATTAATAATTATTATTATTATGATTATTGATAAGTACTCACAAATGGTACATGGTGAAAGCTGCATTTTTGAAACTGAATTGTGGTTAAAGTGTGTTTTTTGTCCATCACTGGACAGTCTAAACCGTCTGAAGAAAAATAGCTTGATTGGTCCCACACATATGCAACATGTTTAAACATGTTAATAAAAGTAACATTCAAACTTGACGGTCCTTAATCCACGGCCCATTGGTGAATGTAGAGGCTCATCAGCATAATAACTGAGTATACCCATGCTGTTTGTCCTAGTTGTGTTCGGAAACAGGTGGTAAATGTGTTTTTTCCCCATAAATTTTAGATCCTTATGGAAGTGTAGATGTGGAAAAAACATTCAGAATTCTCCGAGCAATACTTGAAGGGGTGGACTATATCCATTCCAGAGGAATTATGCACAGAGACCTCAAGGTAAGTTCTTTGGATTTGAGTTACACTTTCTTCACTTTCATGAGACTGATTTCAAGGATGAGCTTGAATTTAATTAACCGGTGACATGTGTGGCGAGGTCAGCTTGTACACTTTACTCTGTGGAGTCATTATGGAGATCAGCGTTGGGGAGTCCCTGAAATGTCCAATTCCACGAGGGGGCATGAAGCTAGAGTGACAGCACTGACAGTTCAGTTCACCCAAAGCCAATGCCACCGATCCCCACCCAACTCTCGACCTCATCCTATGGGTCGAACTGTAAATCAGCAGTTAGCTAGAGCTTGAACTACAGTCCCTATAAACTAGACTAAGTGTGTGTTTTTAGTTTAGACAAAAATTTTGAGAGTGAACATGAATCTTGCACATCTGCTGGAAGATTATACCACAGCTAGGGAGCTCTATAAGAGAATGCTCTGCAGCCTGCCGTAGTTCTTTCTACTCTAGGTACTAATAGATATCCTCCTCCTTGAGATTAAAGCAAGTGAGGAGGGTTGTAAGATTATACGTTAGTAGCAGTATTTTGTAGTCAGTCTGAGACTTAACTGGAAGTCAGTGAAAGAAGTATAGAACAGGGCTAATATGATCAAATTTTTTAGGTTTTGCAAGAACTCTGGCTGCTGCATTTTGTACCAGCTGAAGTTTATGTAAGGATCCAGATAGGCAACTAGGAAGAAGAGCATTACAATAGTCCAGTCTGGAAGTTATAAAGGCATGTATTTATTTTTCTGCATCATGGAAAGAGCATCTTAAAAAGCTTGGCCATGTTCAGTAGATGGTAGAACACAGTTCTAGTAATACTTCATATGTGAGCATCAAAACATAGATCTGAACCAACCAGCAAAACAGGATCTCTGACCACTGTATTAAGCTGAGTAGGAAGACCACCAAGGTTGAGGTTGTCAAACTTATTTTGAGCAGCCTTAGGTCCAACCAGCAGTACTTCTGTTTTTTCTGTGTTTAACATAAGGAGTTTTTTTTTTCAACCAACACTGGATATCTGGTAGAGTCTTCTAATCCAGAGAGCTGCAGTGCGTCATCTGGTGTAACAGATACGGTTTTATATGCATCAGCAGCATCACAATGGAACCCACCATCATGATTTTTGATAATGTTACCAAGTGTGATGTTACTTGCTCCATGTGAACTCCTAAGAACCAGTACATATCATCATACTTTTGTTTTAAATTTCTACATGGCAAAGTATATCGCTTGTAATATTTTTAGAATTACAAACCAGCTTGTCCCAGTTATCCATGTACTTTACATATGTGCAGAATCCATCCATTTTCCACTGCTTATCCGGGGTCAGGTCGTGGGGTCAGCAGTCTAAGCAGGGATGCCCAGACCTCCCTCTCACCAGCCACCTCCTCCAGCTCCACCAGGGGAATACCAAGGCGTTCCCAGGCTGGCCAAGAGATATAATCTCTTCAGCATGTCCTGGGTCTGCCCTGTGGCCTCCTCCTGGTTAGACATGCCTAAAAAACACCTCTCCGGGGAGCCGTCCAGGAGGCGTCCTAGATAGACATCCGAACGACCTCAACTGGTTCCTTTTGATGTGGAGGAGCAGCGGTTCTACTTTGAACCCC
>JABFEB020000092.1:16955362-16967890 GCA_019775895.2 Stomatorhinus ivindoensis
ATGTCAGAGCTCTGTTTTACTTGTTGAGAAGACAATTTTTTTCAGAACATTTATTATTTTTCAGAACATAATCAATGGCTAATGCATTTTTGGTGAAGATTGTAAAATAGTAAGGATCTGAAGGGCAGGTAATTTAAATTACAGCTGTCTGAGGTACCATTCTGTAAATAACCCAAATTAATATATGTTTACATATCGTTTCATAAAGGGGATGAATTATAACTCGTAGCTTCAAGCTTATCTAGGCTAAGCCAGCATCCACAAACACGAAGCGAGGTGGGGCTTTAACCAGTAGGTCTTTTTATCTTTTCCCTACAGTTTTTTACCAAGTCATGTTCACTCGCAAAGGTTATTTAAAACCAAGCAGACTAACCTAAATCACACATTTTTTTTTTGACATTTTTCAGAGGATTTTTCTTTAGTCGGATATTTCAAATGTGTTTTCAAGCAATGCGCCAATATCTATTCTTATTGCATAAATATATCAACACAGCATTTATGATTACCTGTTTGTGGAAGTTGATGCATAACATAAGTAGTTTCTATATCTGAACTGCTTAACAAAATGGTATTAAGTTTGTGGATGTTGAAAACTTCTCCTTTAGCTGTTGGATCATGCAACTGAAGTTCCCATTAATCATATTCAGTATGGTGTCACACACAATTTGTGTTATTCTGGTCTATGGTTTGGTTATAATGTGAACAACACCTGATATGAAATGATACTTTAATATGACCCATCAGGCAGCCTTTCCCACAAGAAACATTCTTTCCAAAAGATGACCATAATGAGGAGGTTTTAAAACCATGTCATTACCGTATCAAAGCTCACGATCACTTGTTACTGCTCTGTAGTGCATCTCCTTATTTAATTATGGTAATGAGATACTTTTTTTCCAGCCGAGAAATATTTTCCTACATGGATCTGACTGCCACGTGAAGATCGGAGACTTTGGACTTGCATGCAGAGACATAATAGTGGATGCTGAAGATTGTGAGCCCAGTGCCAGTTGTAAGATCTCTATTAAAAATCTCTAATTAACCAGTTCCTAATAGATTACATTTGTGTGATGTGTTATTGTTCAGATAGCATCAAACCACATAGCTAACAATAACATTGCTTTTAAAGTTACTTCTCCATTATTAAATTATCAACATTTTGACAGACATACCATGCCTATTCCAGGAGAACTGGGGCAGTGTGACCTTTACAACAGCAGCACTGCAATATCATTTTATCTTCCAGGCTCCTTTCACACCACTGGAGTAGGAACATTTGTATATGCTGCACCAGAACAACTAAAGGGCTCCAACTACGATTCAAAGGTATGGCCTTTATATCTTTAATCACAAGGTTGGGGCAGCATGTGGCTCAGTGGGCTAAGCCTGTGTGCTTGTAATCACAAGGTCGTCGGTTCAAACCCAGCCTCAGCCTGTCTGTGGGTCCTTGAGCAAGGCCCTTAACCCCCAGCTCCCTGGGCGCCGCTACGGGTGGCTGCCCCTTGCGGACAGCTTGCTCTGCAAAGAGCAAGTTGAGGGAGGCATAAAAAGGAATTTCCCCATGGGGATAAATAAAGGATTGGTTATTATTATTATTTTATTTGGACAATAACAAGCATGCAAATTGTCCTACAATGTAAATACTTCTCTGCCTCTGTCCTCTCCAGTCTGACATGTACAGTGTGGGGATAGTTGCTGTTGAGCTCTTCCAGCCTTTTGGGACCGAGATGGAGCGTGTGCATACACTGGAAAATGTCCGCCGAGGGAAGGTCCCCAGTGGCTTCTCAGAGCGGTGGCCCAAACTTAGTGGTTACATCAGTCTGCTGACCAGCCCAGAGCCCTACCAAAGGCCCAGTGCAGCTCATGTACTGCAAAGTGAGCTCTTTGATAATAAAAACAGGGTAAGTCTCCTGATTTCCCAAGCTTAAATAATAAAAAGGCTGACTCATACTGTTCTTCAAAATAATTTCAACATTTTTATTTTGTTCATTTTCCGTCATTTATAAAGCTAAATTTAAAGTGAGAAGACTGCTTTGATGTATAGGAAATTTTACACTATTTCGAAGATTTTAATTGAAGACTTTAAAGTGCATTTGAGTCCTTTAGTAAGTTTAGTAAATATTAATTAAACTGCTGGGAATCCTATAAATCTGTCCCATAACATCCATCTAGGGTGGCTTGTCTGCATAAATTTAAAGGGGCCAAGTGAATGGCAAGCATTATAACATGCAACACTAAATTTTATTATGATTGTTTCATGACAGGCATAATTCAGTCAAATGTGAAAAGTACTTTTTTGTTTACCATAAAAATTCTGTTATACAGTAGATGATTTGATGTAGAACACTTAATATAGAGCACATTCACTTTTTAGTCGACAATTTCATAAATGTCAGTGTCACAAGAATTTCATTGTGAAATTTCACTACTCATTTAAGCTATTTATTACATTCAAATTTTTAGTTAATTTTTGTTTGCCTTCTTTAGAATAATTTTAGTTAGTTTTATATGCAATGAGAAAAACAGTTTTATTGTTATGAAAGCGTGGTTAGGGTTTTCAACAGGATTAGCATTCTGTAAGAAAAATAATTTCCCACTGGGATCAATAAAGTTAAACCAATGCTCAAATAACATTTTCATGTATGTAGATGGAACCATTGAATACTTTCTATGCAACTACAAAAAAATTTGATGTACTTATTTAACAGATTATGGTCAGTATCTGACCAATTCACACTAACATCTAGACCAGTTTTTTCCAGCCTAGTCCTCTGGAACCTAACTCTGAGCTATTAAGTTCTCCCCAAACGAGCTTGATGGGCCGAATGGCCTCCTCTCGTTTGTAAATTTCTTATGTAGGAGTTGTGGGGATCAAAAACATGGACTTTAAGGGGAGTGTCCAAGGACTGGGTTGGGAAACATTCATCTAGACCAAATTTTATCAGTAGCAAGCATTAGAGGGGCAGTCAGGGTCAGAAACCAAAAGAATATAGCATGCTGCATGTTTCCTAATGTAAGCTTGACAGTGTTGGAATGTTCTGTTGCTGACATGTAATCGTTTTCCTTTGTATGTTCAAAATATGCTGCAAAGAAAAATGACCTTGATGTTGTTTTGGATCCTCTTGACTGAATGAAAACCAACGCAGAAACTCTGTGATGTGGTGTCTCGTGCATTTTGCCCTTTAAGGTTATCCATAATTTGCAAAGAAAAGTTGAGGAGCAAGAAGAAGAGATTATGCAGCTGAAGAAGCAAATCAGTGAACTGCAGATCACTCAGGATGCATTACAACAGGCGGGTCCAACCTGAAGAGAGCCTGTATAACTGTTTACATTTGTAAATAATTTAGTGCAAATGGTTATACATATAACATTCTCTGTATTTAACTATGTGCTATATTACCTTTTAAAAAGTGTTAAATGTGAAACTATTCACCTTGTAATAATTTCTTTTGCTTCCGTGATAAAAACCTCAACCTCATTCAGTGCAAGTTCTTTGCCTATGTGTTTTACTTTTTCGAACCACACGACGGCGTTTGTGGCATGTGTAGACCAAACAATTTTCGCAATGCACTTTCAATACAGTACAGTAGTCTTTCGATTGTTGCAACTGAAGACCTGCTGGTGTCTAATTGCATATTTACATAACCAAAGCAGAATAATTATAATTACATAGATACGTTTTAGTTGTTCAAGCTTTGCATGCGGAAATTAAACGAAAAAACATAATTACAATAATTACAAAACAAATACGACATAACTTATTTATCATCCTTAAAGATACATTTTGTTCAAAACAATCGTAAAATTGATTACTAACTTATTACAAGTTACGGTTTTTTTTCCCATTCCCGAACAATGAAAATACTAGACAGCCGTAAAGGGCTTTACCGGCTACTGCTCTCATGTGCGGATTTTTTTTTTGATATCAGGTAATTTCCACACTTAATTAATCTCATATGCGTTTCATATTATTGCAACGCACACCGATATCTACAACTCAAGTACCTCCACACCACCTTGCTAGTACTCCGTTCCTGATCGTTTCACCAATTCTTCCGTCTCGGAACAGCAGCAGAAACTGTTTTAATACGCAGATACCCGGATGTACCCGAGGGGGAATGTACGTCATTGTTCACCGCCGGACGCCCGCTGGATAGGGGGATGGACAGATACGGCCACAATAACTAATACATTTACAAAATAACAGGTAAGGACTTTATTTAATAAAAATACAACGCAGTCATCATTTTGTTCGAAAATATGGCTTGTCTAATTTGAGTTTAAACGCGTGCCTTCTTAGCTAACTGGGCTTTTTACTGTTAGTCCGCCGCTCAATGTCTCTCGTCTGTTCGCAGTAAGTGTGGCTGAGGAGAGCGTACGTGCTCGCCGGTGAATTTAAAATACTGGGCCCCTCCTTCGTGAAACCTTAAACCGGTGACCGAATTGAACTACATAGCTATCCGTTTAACTGGCACCGAGTTCCACGTCGAGTCAAACGACTTAATTTACTGGGTCGGCGTGCGCGTTTCTGTCTCCGAGTCGCCCCCCGCTTCACACTTCGCTCGTAGCCGTCGAGCTAGCCGGTTACTCATGCTATGTGACCACATTGGCTCCGCATAATGTCCATCGTGTCACGGCGGTGCGGCTTCATTGTTACGTCTCGCCGTTACCATGGCGTTTGCAAATGCCCTGCGCACGTTTAAGGACCGATCTCCCGCGCCTTCGCAAGCTTACATTTTACTACTGTCGGCTAAATATTAATAATGGCGACTATTAATACCTTGACTTAATTAAATACCTCCCCCGGCGTTTTCTTTTCGTGTGAACTTTACTAATTTAGCAAGCTACTGAAGTACAGGCCTAAGTGCAGCGAGCTACCCAAGTAAGGCTTCATTTTAATTGTAAATGTAGTGTACGTACTGTAACAAATGCTTCTCCCCCGGAGAATACGGTAAACTAAGATATTCGTCATTTCCCCCTTAAATTTACGTCTTTGGGTATTTTTCTTAATTAAAAGATTAACTGTATAGATCGAAATTCTGTGTACATGCCGGCAAATGAAATAAAACTGAAGATGGACACCAAGCATGGCAACATACAAGTTGTCACTTCCTTAAATTTAGACTTAGCCCCAATATTTGTTGTCTTGTTATATCAAGCGTCATTAGGATTGTTAATTTAGGTTTTTTAATAATCCGGTTTATTTGGTGAGTATTGTATAACTACGATAAGATAGTATATGCCTGGCACGAATTAGGTTTCACATTCATTTTTTTACTGTATGTCACGTGTCCTTAGTTTTTTAACGATATGGGAAATATGCTTACTTCATTTAAGAACTTTAAAATTGAGCAAAATGCTGTAAGTCGTATATGGTTGCTAATCCAGTTGAAAGTAATATGTCGATAAGTCCTATATTAGTAAAAAAAATGTTTCCTTCCCTTTCTTATAATGATAGTATTTTCTTAAATTAAACCGCCTGCGTCTTGTGAATTTCTTTGGTGTTGACTGGGGAGCTGTTTATGAGAGGATGGGTCCTTGTACAGAGTGAATGCAGTTTCCCTGACTGTCAACACACGGTATCTCGGTCTCTCCAATACACTGTGAAGGTTTACTTAATTCCTAAAGTGAAGTTGAGGTGATTGATTTTAGTCTTTCATTGTAACTGAAATCAGTGGGTTTCTCGACCCACCAAATTTCTTAATTTGACCACTTAATAGTTACTCGTATTTAAACTTTGCATACCATTTTATTTTTACAGCCTTGGCTCCAAAATAGTTGTTTGCATGTTATCTTTGGTAACTGTCAGTTGTTGTTTGTGTAACTTGAAGAAAGATGATAGATTTTAAATGATCAAAAATGTTTTTTCGGTGCCTAAGAGAAAAAGTGCCATGGTCTTCCGGACAGGGTGTGGTTTATATGCAATTTTGCAGGTATGTGAACTTGTAACTGGGAAACAATTTATTTAAAAAGCATTTACTTAAAACTGCAAGACAATCTGTGTCACTTTTCAGTATTTAAAATCCAATAGTCATGTTTGCAGAATCGTGTACATGTGGCACTCAAGCACCCCCTGTTGCTGGCTGGCTGGCTGTAGAGCAGCTTCATTTCCCTCCAAAAACGTGCACAGTAGGTCCCCAGCTCGTGTGGGTGCATTAAGTAAATGCCATCCTCCATGTCTTAGATTTGCTTAAATCTGCACATTTCATCCATTATAAATCAAGTTCAGCTTATAATATAGTGCATTTCAGATGAAAGGGTCTGGCTCTGGGAAACTCACTCATAAATAGTATCATGTTAGACTAAATGTAAGGCATTAGTTTGTTCATTATGCTGTGTTATACCAACTTGGGGAAATGTTATATAGTTTATAAAGAAAGTTCCCTAACCTGTAAGCTTTCCATGTGAACCATTACAATAGCTCTTACTTATGACATTTTGAAGTATGTGGCATACATGGTCATACCTTAGGTATTCTTTGCATGTTTAAGAATACAGAAGAACATTTGTTTGAACATAATCCCTAGAAACATAGGCAGGACAAACAAACAGGCCAGCAGACTAGGGAACATACCAGATGGGATGTTTTCCATCGCGGGTTACACACTTACATGCGCAATCACAAGCTATGGACAATTTAGAAACATTCGTTTGCCTAACTACATGTTTTTGGACTGTAAGGTACCCCACCCAAATGTGGGGAGAACATCCTTGGTCCAGAATATTTTGAGAGATAGGATGAAGAGATGTTTCTTTAAAACAAATTATAACATTTATGATGAAATTGTGTTTATCTGGATTTTGTGCTTCAGATAATGGATGTCCCGTTCTGTCTCATTAGTTCCTATGTCTAGCTGTTTCTTTTTTTTCTATTTATTGGCCATCTAACTGTCAGTTGTCCACAATGCAGGAGCAAATTAGACTGCTGTGCAATCCAGTAAGTAGAGCAGGATTTCAGCTTCTTCTACTTCAAATGTTTCACTGAATTAAACCATTGTTGTTTGAAGATTTGACCACACAATTCAGAAGACAGGTAATTCCAAAAGCCCCCTGCACATGTTATCAGATTATGCCCATTGTCCAAGTTGGCACTGCAAATTGTATAACAGTGTTATTTCATTTATATAAAGCTCAGTGTGCTTGATATTAGTTTTCCTAACTGACTTAAGAAATAACTGCCAACTGGTGCCAAAAATTAGTATTACGGTATTTTTAAAGATTCTGGCGGTTTCACGTTATTTCATAGTATTTTTTCCCCAAGTTCATCTTTACCACAGCAACAAACGTTTACATCGGTGTATGTTATGAGTGTCTTTAAAAGGTGTGATTTTATTAATCATGATAAAAAATAATTTACATTTAGCTTAAGAGTATAACCAACATGTTTTATTAATAGACAGCAGCATATTTTATTAATTGTAACTGTATATTTAACTGTTAGTAAGAAGGATACACACAGTTAACAGGTGATCCCTCTCAATACACTCTGCTCAACCATTCGTGGCGCTTCTAGAAGCAAACAATATAATATAATTAGGGGGAATATTGAAGTGTTACAGCTGGTGTTTCAGCTATGCTACGGTATGGCATTATATGAAAAATTCATAGCATACGGAAAATTAAGACCAGTATGCTGGATGAGCTGGTACACTGTCCAGCACGACTACCAGCATTTTTGTATTTTTCTTACAGAGGAGGTGATCCTTTTTTTATTTAAAAGACCCATTTAACTAAATAATCTAAAAATGTGTGGTTTATTCTGTTGTGGATGTGTACTATGGGTATTTTAATGCATTTATCCTAGAAATAATTATTAGCAGCTATTTACCATACAAAAAAATGAATAATAATAATTGATACTTTATTAATCCCTGTGTGGAAATTGCCTCCTTCAACTTACTCTTTGCTCTCAATGGAATTTATTTTAAAGGAATCATTATTAGTTCGTAATTGTGTGGCATGGAGGTGCAGTGGTTTGCACTGTTGCCTCACACCACTGGGATCTAGGGTTTCTCCACCAAGGTTGCATGTGTGTGGATTTTGCGTGTTCTCCCTGTTTCTCCCCCCCCCCTCCACAGTCCAAAAACATGCTGAGGCCAACTGGAGTTACCAAATTGCCCATATGTGTGCATGTGTGACTGTGTCCTCCTAGGTCGTTGTTCCTCTGGGATAGGCTCTCGACCCCCTGCAACCCTGAATAGGACAAGCGGTTTATGAAAATAAATAGATGGAATGGGAGATTAATTAATGTTTTCATGTGAAAATTAATATCAAATTCACTAGAATTCCAAGTCTATATACATTTCAGTATTTATTTAGTAGATAGAGTTTATATATATATATACATACACACACACACACACACACACACACGTGTGTGGGTGTGTACAAGTCACTCACTTGTATTATGTTTTATTTTTACTACCTTTCACTAGACTAATTGTTTTCTCAGGTAATTCCCATTTATATTACATTCATTGACTGCTTCTTCAAATGGTTTTCATGTATCATAATAAGTTGTTAAATTTCACTGCAGGCTTGAATTAGTGTCAGCATAATGACAGCTTGTGTATTGTACCATTACATGATCCGTTATATAATAATCCGAAACAAGTTCACACCCCTGCTGGTTGTATGTTTTGGTTCGATGTCATAACTGGGACATAACTGGTTCAACTTTAAACTCTTCTCTGCCCAGAGGTAGGTTACAGAAATAATTTTTAATATTCCGTGAACCACACAAAACAATCGTTGCTGATATTCATTGCTTATTCAATCCAGGTCTTCTTGTAGCATTTTAAACGTAATTTTGGTTGTTCGCTTGTGTAGATTTGCTTATCTACACCAGTTTCTAAATAGTGGCCCCAGATCTTAGATAGTGGTGGAGTTTATGGTAAGAGGCTTGTGGGTTTATGCTGGTTTTCAACTGGACGCTTGATTCTTTTGGAACTGCACCCAACCCCAGATCCAATGTTGCATGTGTTTTTTTTATTATTATTAAAGTGGTTAATAAAATTGTTTGATTTAATGCTGCATGGAGATGTATGCTGCTCTCGTGTGGAACTTGATGGGAAAAATATGCAGAGTATGCATCTCCTTAATGTCACGGATGTTTTATTTTTCAGCAATGAACAATGACCATAGTTGACAAACCATCAGAGCAGTCTGACCCTGAGTCAGGTCAGCTCAAGCTCTCAGGCTCCCTGTTGTCATTGACCCCTGGTGATATGGATGGAGGCTCTGCTACCTGGGGCATAGGCTCCCCACCCTCAGATACCTCCAAAGCGAAGACCTGTGCAGAGCCCACCCCCGGAGCTGCTGTTTACAGCAGTGGCACAGCGGCCCCAGGAGACAGACAGAAGGAGCAGGGTGAGTCGCATAACCTGTCAGCAGCCTGAATTTATTTATGGACCTTGGACAGTGCCATGATTGTTAAGATACTTGGTTTACTCTTCTTGCATCGCTGTGTTTTCGGTCACACAATCACCACTCTGACACTTTAAAGAAAACCTTCGCTGTTGTCCCTTGAGTCTGCAGGCTTTTCTAAATCCTTTTAAAGTTACTTTTTGTGATTTTGCCTATTTGTACATGCCCCCCCCCCCCATTTTTTCTTCTCCACTCACAGTGGTGACCGGCGGTGATGGTATTGCTCTCCCGCAGAAAGTTCTTTTCCCTGCGGAGCGAATCAGTCTGCAGTGGAACCAGATCCATCGCATTGGAGCAGGACTCCATAATCTGGGCAACACTTGCTTCCTAAACTCTGCCCTGCAGTGTCTCAGTTACACTGCTCCCGTTGCGAACTACATGCTCTCCCGGGAGCATTCAAAAACATGTACGTTTCTAGAGTAAGACTTTGGAGTAATTCCAGTGCTTGGTTTCTGCACTGGGTTTCAATTGACTTTTTTTTTTTTTTTTTTATCTCCCTGCAGGTCATGAACCCAACTTCTGTATGATGTGCATCATGCAGAACCATATTATTCAAGTCTTTGCCAACTCTGGAAATGTCATAAAGCCCATTGGTGTTCTCAATGAGCTAAAACGTAAGTGCGACGGCTATGCATGGATTCACACCCTTATGTCATCTCAGATAATTGTGTGTGTCAGTTTCTAATTACTGCCTTAGGATGAATGTTTGTCTCTCTTTTGGCTTTGGATTTTTTTGCAGGAATCGCAAAGCATTTTCGCTTTGGAAATCAGGAAGATGCTCATGAGTTTTTGCGGTACATAATTGATGCTATGCAACGGTCGTGCCTCCCTGGAAATAAGTAAGTTGAACCGTACAAAGATATTTTGATTTAATTAGCATTTTAGGATATTCATAATCTGTCACTTTGTAATTGGGACATTTCCTTAATCCTTCTCATGATTTTCTCACATCAGTAGTAGCTGTTCTGTTGCATTTCAAAACAGTTGATTTGCAGTTGCTTCTTGCTTTATGATGGTTTGATTTATGATATTTCAACTATGCGAGGGACTGATAGTGACACATATTCAGCAGTCAGCTGTGATTCATGGTTTATGCCGGGGGTGGCGATATGCTCTGCAACACTTTCCACCGATGCCGGGAGATGGCAGCATCCGTTCAGCCACACTTCCAGCCACCGTAGCGATCGCAAGCATAAACATCATATACAGTGTTTAACAACGTACCGTACCGTGTTTTTATTTTTCCTGTGCTTAGCCGAATTAGTAAATACAAGTTTTTCAATTACGGGTATTAATTATAGTAATTGTTATTCATTCAAAGTACCTATTTGTTTACTTATCATATATTCTTATTGGACTTATGTAACCACACCTTCATATATGTCTTTTTTCTCTGCAGATTAGACAGGCAAACCCAGGCAACTACATTCGTACATCAAGTTTTTGGAGGCTATCTAAGATCGAGAGGTAGGCTTTCTTCTGCTGGTAATAATGCAATAATGCAAATCATATTTAACTAGATAAAACTGTTGCTATTGCACTATAGAAGGGTAAGTGTTTGGTGGTTTATTTGGAATGGATAAAGGTTACACATGTTTAAGAGACCACTGTCCATTTCAATTAGCCCCTGTGGCCTGTGTTGCTAATTTTCCATATTTTCTTCCTAGTGAAATGCCTGAACTGCAAAGCAGTCTCTGATACATTTGACCCCTTCCTGGATGTTGCTTTGGAAATAAAGGTAACTTGCCCACATTTGGACACAACAGCAAAAGGAGTGTGTTGTGTCACAGCAGTCAAATATCCTTTAGTGCACTGGAAGCAGAAAACGTGATTTTCCCCTCCAGCAGTCAGTAAGTAGTGATAAAGATTTGTCTCGACTGGTCTTTGCATTAATCAAATCTGTATGATTTTGCTTCCGGGTGAACTTCTAGACTGCCCAGAACATCACCAAAGCCCTAGAGCAGTTTGTTAAGCCTGAACAACTGGATGGTGAGAATTCCTACAAGTGCACAAAGTAAGAGGCAGTTGTCATTAATGTTGCTTGTCTGTTCTCAAGATTGTCTTCTGCAATCCATATTTTTGTTAGTTACAGGCTTTATCAGTAGGTTAACGGTTATTCAGAGCAGTTCTTTGTACTGTTGGGTTTAATTCAAAGTAATTTGGATGCAAAGTAAAGTGTAATACATATTTAATCATTTTTATAGGTGTAAAAAAATGGTGCCAGCCTCTAAGAGATTCACAGTTCACCGCACTTCCAGCGTGCTGACCATTTCCCTGAAACGCTTCGCAAACTTTAATGGTGGAAAGATTGCTAAGGTAGGGCTACTCTCAGCATTCTTTTCTTAAAAGAATCTTCACATCATAAAATACAGATTATAACAGTGTATGTGGGCTTCAGATCTCTAAAAAGGAATGTTACTGGCAAAAAAGCTATAAAAAAGTCATATTTAAATAATTTATGAAATCCGATGCCTCTCGTTTGAGCATCTTAAATGAGTAACTCAAGCAGGAGTTTCTTAAGGGATACAAATAGATGGCCATTAGGATATTTATGTTGGGAAATCAAAGCACTTTGTACCTTCTTATAACTCATACTTCCAAGCAGTGTAGGAAATTGGAAAAAAAGTTTTGGGGCAACTTTTGCCACCACCGTCTAAAAAATGGGGGTAAATGGCCACTTTTAAAAAATAGTAATTATTGCGTACAGTTTGTTTTTAATGTGAAATAAGCCCAGTTAAAATGCATACAGTAATCATCACCTTGTGCCAACATGAGTAGATAAAAAGTTCCAAAAAGTGTGCAGTCATCTATATGCGTATAGAATACCATCTATATGTGTATAGAATACCATCTATATGCGTATAGAATACTATCTATATGTGTATAGAATACCATCTATATGTGTATAGAATACCATCTATATGCGTGTAGAATACCATCTATATGTGTATAGAATACCATCTATATGCGTGTAGAATACCATCTATATGCGTGTAGAATACCATCTATATGCGTGTAGAATACCATCTATATGTGTATAGAATACCATCTATATGTGTATAGAATACCATCTATATGCGTGTAGAATACCATCTATATGTG
>JABFEB020000092.1:16968029-16983502 GCA_019775895.2 Stomatorhinus ivindoensis
TAGAATACCATCTGTATGCGTATAGAATACCATCTGTATGCGTGTAGAATACCATCTATATGTGTTAGAATACCATCTGTTTGCGTGTAGAATACCATCTGTATGCGTGTAGAATACCATCTGTATGCGTATAGAATACCATCTGTATGTAGCCATGCCCCTAGCAGAGAGGCTTTTTTTATAAAGTTAAATTGGCCTCTGCCACCTAGCATTACATAGTAAGTAGTATGTAGTTACTGTTACATGCCCCCAATCCCCAAGATGTTTACCCCTCTATCACAGTATTTAGGGCCCTTTGCTCCCATTAATTTCTTGCGCTACTTCTTCCAAGTCTGTCTTCCAGCAGATAGCATGAAGTATTTGTTTCCCCCAGGATGTCAGGTACCCTGAGCACCTGGACATGCGCCCATTCATGTCTCAGTCTCACGGAGAGCCCTTGAACTACCTTCTGTACGCTGTGCTGGTTCACTCGGGATTCAGCTGCCACGCCGGACACTACTACTGCTACATCAAGGTTAGTCCTGTGGGCTCCAGTCACTGCTGTGCCTTGAGATGTTTTAGTGCAAGCTCAGCATGAGTATGTGGTTGAAAACCTTCTGTTTTGTTCCAGGCCAGCGGCGGTCAGTGGTATCAGATGAATGACGCTTCAGTCACTGTCAGCGACATCAGAACGGTCCTCAATCAACAAGCCTATGTCTTGTTTTACATCAGGTGTGATGCTTGGTATTTTTCTCAGACATCTGTGTGAATATCTCTGTCTTTCATTGTGGGATGCGTGCTGCTGTAACATATATTCATCGCATGGGTGTTGCAGATCCTTAGACTTGAAAAACGGAGTGGAGCACAACCACTCCAGTCGGACGCCTGGCCAGTCCTCACCGCGGCCGATTCTCGCCCCTCGACCGGCCGGGCCCCAGCCGTCCTCTACTGGCTTCATCGGGCCCCAACTGCCCCCCCACATGGCCAAGGTGCAGTCCCACTAACCGTGTTTGCCTTGGCCACCATGGGAATCAGTTTGTGTGTTTTTGCAGTGGAGCGGAGCAAATGCTAGGATTCCTTAGTGGCGCTTAATTAGATAATAAATTGCTTTAAAAATATAACTGACTTTTCAGGGGAGGAATTTCCCCTGAGGACAGTAATGGGTCATAAAAAAATCGACTGTTTGTTGAATTTTTTTGTTAGCAAAGTCGTGCTTGTGCCATTTCATGCTGGTTACAAAGACTGTGAAGATGTACACAACCAGTACTAGTGTGTCTGTATCTATGTTTGGGTGTCTGTATGTGCAGAACTCCCCACACATAAATGGGACCGGCTCCGTTCGAGGGTTACCCTCCAGCTCGAAGCCTGGTAGCAGCCTCGTCAGCAGAACCGGGTCCAGCATTCCTACCAGTTCCCTGGCCTCCCCGGTGCTTAACCGGCCCACCAGGATCCCTGAGTCTGCCAAGAGGCAGAAGCTGTCCTTCCTCATTGGTCAGGGGAAGACGGTGCGCCCCCCCGGGTGCCTGCCAGCCCTTCATTACAACCCCAGCTGCTCCAGCATCACCTCCCAGCTACAGGCACAACCCTCGTCGTCCACTGCCACTGCCTCCTCTTCCTCCTCGCGGTCTACCTCAGAAAATCTGCCAGCTGCAGTGTCCCGGGCCAGCCTTCCCCCCGTCCCTCAGGGCTCCCACGTGAACGGCACGTCCCATAGCCACTGCGCCGCTTTCCTGGTGCCCTACGGCCAGGAGTCCTCTGAAGAGTCCGACCAGGAGGGAGGAGCCACGGAGAACGGCCTCCCCGGGCCTCATGGCACGCTTGCTGTAAACGGGAACAGCAGGGTTATTGCCACGGAGACCCATGTGTGGGAGAATGGCTCAGGACCATCCCATAATGGCACTCGACCAAGCCAGAATGGGCTACACAAGGTCAATGGTGTCAACCATAGTGAGAAGGTAATGATATCTTACCCTTGTTATTATCTGCTGTAGGTGAGAAAATGGCCACTTGGCAATAAGAGGTAGATACAAGACAATATTGAGTGATATTACAGAGTTTCTGCTATGTTATTTTCACAAAAGCCAACGAGACACTTTTTCCCTTTTGTTAAAATATTAATGCATATTGTTGGTGCATATTTATACCTCAAACATACCGATACTTGCAAACTGTTAGTGTGTTGATTCTAGTAAAATCAATTCTCTGTACTGAGTTTTTATTTTCAAATTAAACCAGGGGTTCAGGAGTATGGATATTGGTGCCTTGCAGGTCTCTCCTGAGGCACTGGGCCTAAGTTCTCAGAATCCGTCTCCCGGGGTGGGCGACGGCAGAGATGCCCCAGCCAGTGTTACAGAGACCCTGGACGCAAACCCCGTGGAGATTGTGCCTGGGTATGGAATATTTTAGTTTTTTGCCTCTTAGAAGACATTGAGGAAATGAGACTACAGGGGCTCTAAGCTATTTACATGTTACTGATAGTCTAGTGTGCAGGACATTCACCTGTGAAGCATATTGATAATATTAACATATTAATAACTAGCATATTAACAATTAATTTAACAGGTAATATTAACAAGTCTACAGGCAATACATAAATCTAATGAACACAACTAAATGAGTGGTTTCATCTTTGGCTCTTATTAAAAGTTTATTTGTATGATGTTTTCCAGCAACGAAGCATTGCTTCCTATAGCCTCCTCGTCCCAAATGGGTCAACAACCCCACAGCTGTACCTCTGTCCGAGAGAGCAATGCCTCCACTAAAGGAACAAGGGCTAGCAGTCTCTCGAATGAGCCCACTGACCCTGTGTCCAGTGTGGCCTCTGATCCCAGTCTGACATCGGATAGAAATACTACGACTGAGGTTAAAGCTAAGCCGCTTGATGTGGTCTCTCAAACGCCCAGTTATGTTTCTCAAAACAACACTGTCACTACGATGGATGCTGCCGGTGCCTCTAACCACGGCTCCACAGATGCTGGTTCCATTAACAATTTGCCGTCTGGCCCAAGCCCAGTTTCTGGAAGTGAGCTTTCTAGAGTGAAGGAGAGCACAGAAATTGCAAAAGCGGCATGGAGAAACCCCTCTGAAAGCAGCAGCCATATTCACGGGTTAGAGAGCAAAGGGGAGTCTAAGGAGTCCAATCCAAGACACGTCGCCTGGGAAGCAAAGGGGGCCGTGGATAAAGCAGTCCACCTCTCTAGAACCTGGGATCGAGGGCCTGAGAAACACCGGCACCGGCGGGAGAGAAGCCGGGACCGGAGCAGGGAGAGGAGCCGTGAGAGAAGCCGGGACCGGAGCAGGGAGAGGAGCCGCGAGAGGAGCCATGAGAGAAGCCGGGACCGGAGCAGGGAGAGGAGCCGCGAGAGAAGCTGGGACCGGAGCCGAGACCGGAGCAGGGGGAGGAGCCATGAGAGAAGCCGGGACCGGAGCCGTGAGAAGAGCCGGGACCGGAGCCAGGACCGGAGCAGGGGGAGGAGCCGTGAGAGAAGCCGAGACCGAAACCGTGAGCGAAGCCGGGACCAGAGCAGGGAGAGGAGCCGGGACCGAAACCGTGAGCGAAGCCGGGACCAGAGCAGGGAGAGGAGCCGGGACCGAAACCGTGAGAGGAGCCGGGACCGGAGCAGAGAGAGGAGCCGGGAACGGAGCCGTGAGAGGAGCCGGGACCGGAGCCGCTACAAGCACGACCGGAACTACCGCTCTTACAGGGACAGATCTCGCAGTCGGGACCGACACCACAGGGATAGGGAGGTAGAGAGACGCTGGGATCGCTTTGGACACTATAGCAGGGAGCACTACCACCGGTTCAAAGAAGACCGAAACCGCAGACACGGTGAACACGACCATGATCATGACAGGCTCCTGGGGTACCGTCGCAGGGAGGAACTCGGCAGCCAGTGGCACCATTCAGAGGAGGGACAAGGACGGGGGCACCACACTCAGGACGGAGATCACGGTAGAGCCAGGCACTCGCCCCAAGCCACCACATCGCCACCCCCTGGCCAGGGCAGAGGCTCCCACGTGCGACTACCCATGCGGGACCAGCACTCTGAGGACCGTCGCACCAAGAAACACAAGAAGTCTAAGAAGAAAAAAAGAGCAAAGGACAAGTATCGGGACCATTGGTAAGTTTATGTGACACAGAGCCTTAAGTATCAAATACATACATACATCATACATACATAGTTCAGTTGTTCATTGTTAAAGACAATTCATGCCAATTTCTTACCATTCTTAGGTCATGGCTGGCTACTTTTATTTAAAGGAAGGAAAACAGAAACATTTTAAAAGGAAAACTTTTTATGCAAATTAAAAAATGCTAATTTATTATTTAATAATGGACATTTTTCAAGTCATCATTTTTCATATTTCTTATCGTGATAAATATTGTACCTCGTACCTCATTACATCCCTGGGATACAGTGATTTTTATGATTTATTTCTTGATTATATGTAATTTGGCAACAGAATGCACAATTTGCACTTAGAAATATTTTTCTGAAAGTTATTAAATAAAACAAAGAAGCAGGCTTTTGTAAATCATATTGACAGTGGATGTCATCCTGTAGGGTAAGGGCATAGGTTTTGTTTGAGCAACACGGCCATTATACACTGCCTGGACAAAAAAAGTCACCATTTGAATTTAAATCTGCATGTACTTAAAAGCCAATGATTATTACAGCTCAGCAATGTTACACAGCAATAAAGTGAAGTCGGCCGAGTACCTGAATCTACTGAATGGCCAGGTTATCCCTTCAACTGATTTTTTTTCTTTCATGCGCGGCATGGGCATATTCCAGGACAAGAATGCTAAGATTCTTCTGACTCGGACTGTCAAAAAGTGGTTCAGGGAGCACGAAGAATCATTGTCACACATGAATTGGCCTCCGCTGAGTCCTTAACCCCATTGAATGTTTTTGAGACATGCTGAAAGACTTCACAGAATAGGTCGACTCACCTTAAACCAGTACAAGACCTTGACGAGAAATGCGAATCTGGGTGAAAAAAGTATTGATGACAAGCATGTGGAAACAATGCATTAACGAATATGTACCACAATCAAAGCTAAAGGCGGTGCAATGAAATAGTAAAGTGTGCAACATTTTTTTATTTTTTTTTTTGGTCAACAGTGTATTTTCCTATTCATAGTGTACTCAGACAGTGTTGCTACAACACTAAACACAGTTTTCCAATGTTAATTGAAATGTATTGAAACAAATATTTTATTTAATGCTTAGTAGTTGATAAAAGGGAAAAAATGGTAGGTTATGTTAGGTAATGTTAGGGATCCTGTCATGTGGTGTAATGCAGTGCTGTCATTTATTGATGCTCTATGGGCTACAAAGGGTACATTTTGATGCAATGGGTTCCTCCTGCTAATACAAACATGTTACAGTTAGTGCCATATAAAAGAGACTGCAGAGGGGTAGGCATCATGATCATGACTGAAAATGATTGATTATGCAGCCCTAGACTCAGCCTTGTGAATGTGATAAATCAAAAATATTTGGATCTCGAAACCACAAAACATTATATGAAGATCTATACCCGATTTCATTTCAAGTCAAATTGCACCAAAATTGATGCAGGAGTGCTAGGTGGCAGCAGAGGAAGGAAAGGGTGGCGTCAGAAGACGTGTAATGGATCTTTTTCAGACTTCCATGGAACATTATATAATTGATCTGGGGCCTGCTTCGTTTTGAGACAAATTAAACCAAAATTGGGCTAGGAGGGGGGGGGGGCTAGAAATTGCAGAGGCTTGGGGTCGTGGGAGGAGTTGGGCATAGATTGCGGGGCTGACAGGGCCGTCGTTCACGTATCCTGTGCGTCGTACCTCTTCAGGGGCCGAGATGCATTTGAGAGGACCTCCGACTGCAGCTCCAGGAAGCACAAAAAGAAGAAGAGGGCGAGACATGAGGCAGACTCCCCATGCGAGAGCCACTCCAGCTTAAGTGGCGAGGAGCACCGTGGTGGCGATTACGACAAGGCAAGCCACAAGCGCCAGCGCCCCGATGAAGCGCGCCCAGCCTTTGGCAAACACTGCCGGACTGAGAACATCCACCACACTCACAGTGGGCTGCAACACCACAACCATGCAGGTGATTAAGCTTGTGCGTGTCGTGGAGAAGCCACAAAGCTCGTTGCACTTCAGCGAGCAGCTTCCACAGGTGAAATAGGTTGGATTTGGATAATCTTGGCGTCTTTTTTTTTTTTATTAAAGGCTGAATTGCCTGCATCACACATCTCTTACATCAGATGGCAACACTGAGTCAACGAATTAGTATTTCTTTTTTGTGCAGGGAACGTCACATCTCAGTCAAAGAGTAACACTCACGCATGCCCTCATAATGGCCTGAGCACAGAGATGGACCACAGGGACTCAGACCATGAAGAGTCTTTCCTCTACAAGACTGAGAGAAATAAGGGTAAATGGGACCACTTGAATCTTAACCAGAACTGAGACCCACTTTTTCAGTGGCGACTGTGTTACATCCATGTGCCTTTGTAAGTGTGTGAGTGTTCTGCTCACATGTCTTACAGTGCAGCTGATCTCATTTAGCAGGTTTTAAATGTGTTTTTAGAGCAAGCCACTTGTGAGGACATGGGAGGGGGTAGAGACACTGGAAGAAGCTTGTCCTGCAGTAACATGGACAGAAATGAAGTTGGTGAGGATCTAGGACAAATTCCCTGATGTGGCATAGCCATACACATGCTTCCGATAAGCTTTACTATAAATTGCACTGTGTTAGACTGAATAAGGTTTGTTTGCTGTAGGGAATACAAAACTGGAAATGTAGAAGTTTTTAACACAAAAAAATGCAGCGTAATATAAGTGGGTTTTGAAGACTGATTATGCGCATTTCATTTTTTTTAAACAGAATGAAAACATGATTTTTTTCCCGTTCAGTGAAGGTAAGGATTGATATCAACATTCTGACCTTCCATAAAAGACAGATTAATTGTATTGCCCAGATAAGGAATACATATTGTTTTTGGATTTGGTCCACCACCATATGCATTTATCTTATTAATGTGATAACTTGAAAACTATTTCATAAATCTTTTTCAAACTTTGCAGAAGTGTTGCATGGGTGAAACTCTGCAAATGATAAAATTTTGAAACAAATCACTCAAAAACTGAAATAGTGCTGGAAAGTGGTACCAAAGAAAAGGGTAGCCTGAGACTCTTGACCCCATAGTATTTGTCAGATCATTTTCAAATTTAACAGGAACTTTGTACAGGAGAAGGTCTGGAACTGATTTCATTATGAGACCAGGGAGTACATTATTGTCATTCTACCAGCATCTACTTTATGACATTTTGAAGTGCTTTCTTGTAGGAGTTTTTGGCTAAAAAGTGTAATAGTGTGATGGTTAAGCAGATCTTTCTAAAATAAACAGCCTGTGAAGTATAATATGCATTTCTTTGTACCTTTTCAAGATGGTTACCAACATTCTGTATTCCCTTGTCTTTGTTTTTCAGACCATGGATTTTGTGAACGCCTTCTTCAAAAGAAGTGAATTTCAAATGCCGAACAAATTAAATCCCGCTAACGGAAAAGTGGTGCTTTAATCATAAATTATACTGTATTTTTACCACAGAAGATGTTTTAGATATTCTTTTTTTTAAGCTGAAATGTTAATTTACTCTTCGGCGGTGAAAAGTATCATAGCGAACATCCTTAAGAATGCGACTGAAATATATTTAATAATGAACTGTAATCAAAGAAGAAGCCTGGAGCTTAACATCTCAGCTGCTGCTTATAGACTCAGGACTTTGTCACTTTTAAATGAGACTGCTTTCCTTTTTACGGTGTTTTCCTAGGGTGAATGGAAGCTAAAAATATTCATTAAAGGAATGGCTCTTAAGTACTTGGCTGTTGCCTTCAGAGTTGGGATGTCACCATATCCACAGGATACTGATCTGATACTGAGTGAATTGGTTGTTGTGTTGTGTACACTTGCACCGCAATGGCAATAACCTGGACAGACTAGAGAGCATAGTTTTACACACCTATTTTTCTCCTATAGCAGCTCATCACTGGAAAGGATTTGTTGGCTTTCACTGAAAACCATGTTCCATAAATCTCCATAAGTCGTGTACCATGTCTGCTCATCAAACTAGTTCTGCTTTCTAAGGCAAAAATCCACTTGAGTTTCTAGCTTCAGAAAGAATACTGTGAATTGCATTTGAACTGTACTATCAGTTATTTTTTTATACATGGACGTTCCTGTATCAGGAATATTAATAGAAAAAATATTTTTTTTGTTTTAATAAATTTCCACTACATAGTTTGGACCCTTTACTATGGGCACGTCTCATTTAATGGCTAAGGTTTGCTTTTTTCTACAAAATGAAATTATGGTTAATATTCTACCCTTCTGTAGCATGTAAAATTTCTATGATGTAAAAACCTGTATAAAGAAAAAGCCTTAAAAATGCATTGTCATGGTCCTTGTATTTTTTCTTTTCAGAATTTAGTCTACCATGCAGATTACTGTTTAAAAGTAGGGCGCTGTATGTAAACATATTTATATTAGGCCTGTCAGCATTACCATGTTAACAAATGCAATTACTGTAAATTACTCTCCATTAATTATTATTATTATTATTATTATTGACAGTCCTGATTGGAAGTTATACCTGTAAGCTTTTTGTTGTTGAGTTCATGCTTTTGTTGCCTTTTGTTTTAAAAAAAACTTGGACAAATTATTGCTGGCATTGAGACTGATATTTCCGTGCGTCTTTTTCAGGGATGATTCTTTGTGCAGGTGGTTAATTTGTCTGCCCTTCAGATATACCTTGGGTCCATTGTTTGGATTATTTTCATCATTGTCGCACATATTCTATTCACTGCCATGCTGTACGCTAATAGAGGATGTGTACCATCCCACAATGCATTGTTCAGCAGCTGATTTTACCCTAGGTCAGGGTTTTTATTTTCATTCCCATATGAAACACTGCTGGCTTCAGCCTCATCAATCACCATTCTCTTCAGAATCCATCCCTATCCCCATACCATACTTGCTCACTCCAAATGATACCTTGTCAGCTGACCACTGACATCTAAACTGATGAAAGCTACAGCCGTAAGGTTTTACATGCAATAAAATTCACACCAAAATACAGAATGTACATTATTTACACATAACTTAAGAATATGCCTTCCAACAGTCACAAATGGAACTTGCAATTGAGTAAAGAAAATAAATACAAAAGCAAACTGATATTGGATGTTCCATCACAAACTGCTTACAAACATTGTTTCTTTACAATGCAATGTAGTATTTGAAAATAAAACAATAATGAAATAGATTCCATTGTAATATTTGTTAAACTAGCAGGTATTTCTTATGTTAGCTCCTATACATAAGGATACTAAAAAGCTTTATTTGACTCTTTTACTTCAGAACAAAAGATGTTTTTTTTAACAATGATTTAAAAATCAGCCCTTTATTTAGACTGATGTGCAATGTTATGAACATTCTTTTTAATATCTTCTCAAATGCCAATGAGTGTAACAGCACACCAAAATAACACCTGCAGGGGTATATAACCCAAAATAACACCTGCAGGGGTATATAACCCAGTTCTGCTCCATTTTTTTCTTTTTTTCTGTTATACAAAATTGTAAAGCGTCCGGGTATTCAGCCCTGGGTTTTCCCTGTCTTAAGTGATTTTTCTTAAGACACTTTAATGCCACAGGTATTAAAGAAGGGAAGTGATCGACATGCTGATTTCAGGAGGTGACCATTCTCCATTTGAAACTTGATGAATGTAGTGGAGGTTGAGCTACGAGTTATTTTCCTTTCTGCTTGAAATACCTCACCCTCAGGATGCACAATTTAGGGGACACGTTTAATAAAAAAATTCCTTAAATTACAAATTTCCCATTTGTTTCATAAAAATTATACTCATAAAAATTCTGTTTTGATTATATAGCTATGTTTTGAGATCACACTGGATCTATGAACATGCATAGGTAGTTAAAAATTGCAGCTAAAGATGCTAAAATAATAATCACACTGGGAAAGTAGGGGTGTAGTTAAAAAATACCACAGCTATGGGGCTGGCGTCACATTCTCTTGTTCAGCGGTCAGTCTGAGCTGATGTCATGCCTGCTCTTGTTCTGCACTTGGGCCAGCGCCCCTGGTGTACCGAATGTCTGGAAGACCACTTGGGAATTGAGCCCGTCCTCCTTGCAGTCTGTGCAGCTCTCACTTTTTGTTAGCAATCCTTCGTTTTCTGGTGGCCAGCATGTCGTAGAAAGGATCTCTGCTGATGCTGGCCCTGTGGAACAGAGAAATAATGGAAAACGGTACTTTAATACAATATCAGAGAAGTCTTTGATATGGAAATGTATGCACGTTTCAACAAACTGGATTTTATATAAAGAAGAGGGGGAAAAAGTTTGCAATGTGACCCAGTTTAGTTTCCATGGTTTCCAAAGATTATTTTTTTCCAGCCATCATCTTTCTGAGCTGAGGAATTTCTTAGCATCCAAAACACATTCCACCTTCAGCACAGATTCACTGCTTAATACTGAAACATGGAAGAAGGGTGACTAAACTAATGTCAAACATTAAACATGCGCAAAACATGCTTACAATAGGATTATTTCTTCAGATTATTAATATGTAATAGACTTTAAGTACTTAATTTGGGTGGGGAAAATACAATTACAAATGTTAATATACACTGTCACGCCATCCATAGTCTCTCCTGCCTTTTGCCATACGTTTCCTCGGATAGGCTCCCTGTAAAGCATTAGATGACGTAGAAGATGGATGCATAGATGTTCATATGCTGTTTCAAACTCCTGTCCCTTATTAACAAAGGGAAGAAGTACACAATGGTGCATGTTTACTGTTCTCTATCTGTAGACTGGTGGAAATTCTGTGATCATTCCACATTGCTGACATTTCTGGAATAAACTGACCATGAGTCATAATGCAGACCTTAACCAGCTGTAGAAAATCTTTTGGATAGAAACTATTTTATTTTGAAGAACCTTATAGAAATACTACAGTACTATCACTTGAGCCCTATTTACTTTAAACTCTGGTGGTTGAAACTATCTACTTTAAAACCTCAGTGACACAAACTACCCTGCTTTAGTATAATTTCATATTTTCACAGCTGCTTTTATAATTCAAATGCTGAGCTGTTTCGCAGATGCAGATGCCTTACAAATGATTGCAAGGCAGTGCCACATGGAAGTAAATCTGTTGAGGTGAGTAATGAGATTTAAGGAAGGAAAACTCCATGTACTGTAATATGAGGTGATTTTAACATTCCTAAGAACTACTGTCTTTTTTTTTAAGGATTTCCCTCTGAGCAGCTGTCAACAAGAAAACATTTTAGCTGTCTGAAAAGACATAAAAAGGCCAAGAGTGTCAAAATCCTATCTAGGAAGTCCAGAGGATGACTGTGGAGAAGGATTCAGGAAGAACGTGAGGTATCCATTGCTGTAAAGGAGGAAGACACTTCTGTACACGGAGAGCGTCTTTACAGTTCTTGCGTTTTACTCCTTTGTTTTTTTTTCAATTTTTTAATAATTTTGTATTCCACAATTTTATAATGAACATTTTCATTACTAACAGCTGCATTACAGTACATCATAGTCTACTGTATTAAACTACAGGAGTATGAGTTTTAGCTTTGTCTTGGGTAGGTTGTGGGTAGGTTTGTTGAATGTGCAAATAAAATATAGATCTCCCTTGAAATTTGTGTTTTATGTGAGAAAATGACAGTTACGAGCCACAAGTGGTACTGCATTTAGAAACACTGAATTATCATCTGAGATATCGCTAGCCACATTTCAGCCATTTTGCATAGGTTTGGCACACGGGTGTATTATGTACTCTTTCCTCAGTAAAGCCTGATAGGTTCGAGTAAATGATGTGAAATTGGGTGCACATGTAGAAAAGAAGACTGGGAACCATATATGTACAGATTTGACTAAATCCATCATATTGGGGCAGCGTGTGGCTCAGTGGGCTAAGCCTGTGTGCTTGTAATCACAAAGTTGCTGGTTCAAACCCTGCCTCAGCATATCTGTGGGTCCTTGAGCAAGGCCCTTAACCCCCAGCTCCCTGGGCGCCCCAACAGTTGGCTGCCCTTCACAGACAGCTTACTCTACAAAGAGCAAGTTGAGGGAGGTGTAGAAAGAATTTCCTCATGGGGACAATAAAGGATTGATTATTATTATATAGTTTTTGATATATTCACAGAACACCAAAACACTAAGCTGCATTTTTGAACTTGTTCAACTTATTATATCCTATTTTCTATAAATTATAGAGAAGTTGTGAATTTCAATTATGCAAGTCATTGCAATTAATGGAACAAGGGTTCGCTCTGATTTAAAGTATCGGGCATGTCTCTCTAACTTCTACATCTGAATTTCTGAAGCTTCAAATGCAACCATACAAAAGAGGCAGTAATTGGCTGGCAAAATTCAATATTAATCTAACAGGTTCAGTATCAATGTACTTATTGTGTCAGGCTATCAGTTGACACTCTCAGTTTAGAGGACAGACAGACTGTCCAGGAAGTCCTTACTTGATGGACTTGATCCATTCCTCCTTCTCCTCTGGTGTGGGAGCCGATATCCTGTACACCACATGGTTCCCCTCAACCACCCTGCCATCCGCCTCGGTCTTGCAGGCCTTGATCACCTGACCCTTATGATTCGGGTTAAAGAGCTCAAAACAGTTCTGCAAGAAAAAAACAACATACAGTGATTCCTCATTGCTCTGAAGTCTATAGGTTACTGTAATGTTAATGTAGTAGTGAGAAGGCTGCTCCAAGAAAGAGAAAAGGAACAGCTCTACTAGACAGTAGTATTTCTACTCTTTGGGAGGGGGATCAAAAAAATTGTGCTTACAGGCTTCCTGGGCTCTTCAACCTCCCTAATGCTGAGGTTTTCCAGCGGAATGATCCCACGAGGCTCCTTGTCCTGTCAAACAGACAGCACATCTCAGAGAATTCCTTTCTAATCATGTGCTGTTGTACAGAGTGACTAACCATACAGATCCATAGAAAATACTGCTGAGATTCTGAAATAGAATTCAAGAAACAGAATCTTATACTTCAGGGTTACTGTATACACATGACCAATTCTTAATGTCAAATCACAAAGGCAGTAAGAAAGCCATGCTCTCATTCTACCCTGCTGTAGGGTATGCTTCCTGACCTTCAAAGCGCAGATTTCTAAAACGGGCTATAGCCTGAACGTAAACCCTACATGCTGTAAGACTCACAAATGCCAAACTATTTGGTTTACATATTTCTTATACAATAATCCATATGAGATTTACCGTTGTGTACTCAAAATAATATAGGCAGTTGTCAGTCAATATAAACCACCTTCGTTTCCAGGTCTTCACTCTTCCACCTGTAGGGAAACAAACACCAGTCAGAGATACAAAACCTTTCAGGAAGAAAGGACAGGTGCCCTGTAACAATGCAGCAATTTGCTGTACACCATGTCTCTCATTTAGGACTCACTAAAACCAAAACTGATGTTGAAAAGTCATGTGAGAGACTGAATATTTGTTCAAAGTAAAAGTGTAAAGTGTTCATGTTCATGGTTTGCTCATTACCACATGTATTTTTAAAAATTGCTTTTATGGGGGGGGGGGATCATCTATAACAATGGACATTTTTCAGAGTGCAGGGTACAACCAACAATCATAACCAAGCATTTGCACATGGGGTACAGAACAAGGTGTAGGTTAGTTTATCTGCAGTACCTGTTAGTATTATTACTGCAGTTCATTTGGTCTGAATGTCAGGGTTGAGTGGAATCATACATCATCTCAGTAAATGATAAGGGCAGGTGGGTTAACAAAATTCTTCTTTGGCATGGGGGGGCAGTCTTATTCGGGTTTGAGTCCAGCCCTGCCTCCTGCCACCTTCATCTGGACAAATAGGGTGTCGGTGAATTTGTGCCTATAAATATGTGTCTATGTGCATGTTAAGTTCAAATGGTAGATAGGACAAATCAAGCAATTTGTGAAAGGATAATTCTTATTTATTAAGTTTACCTAGGATTTGTTCCAAGTTACATTGTTAAAGCTACTGTGTTAGTGTCAAATTCAATAAGATGAATGTCAGGTAAGCATCGTTTAAAAACGTAAAAGGGCTCTGACCGGCCATTAACCTTATGAAATCGCATGTAGGATTTCAGCCGAACCAGTGTGGAGACTTCAGTCATGCCACCTTTAAAAAGCAGTAGTTTGTTTGAAATTTGTCATGAACACCCACAGGTTTGGCTTCCGCTCCGAGGTTTTATCTCATCTGTTCAGGTTATATTTGAACATTTTCTTACGCAATGTGATCCATGTATTTATATTTATATAAGAATTCTTCCTCACAGCAGGCTACTCAGTAGCTGGTTTAAGCAGAGGTCTCGAAGTATGACAGACAGTTTCCTGTGGGCCAGGCAAACATTTAATTTATTGTTAAAAGTGGATTGCGGATCTATCTTTCATTTTCCACAGATTAGCATTCTTTCGCCACAACATTACTATTTCGGCTAAAAAAAAAAAAAATATTAAATCAAGTGTCCCTCTTGAGCTGAACACCTCCTAGCCAATGTTATTTGAGCTTGAGATGCCTGGTTAATGGATGTACATTTAATGGTCAGCTCATCCTTTACGAGGAGTTTATGTCCCTCAGGCACCTTGTGACTAAAGCTGGGATGTAATGCAAATGGTGGAAATGGTCATCGAATGATCCGACGGAATGAAATCAGCAAGTTATGGGGCTGGGGACTCTAAAGGTCAAGTGTAAATGTACCCTCAGGATGGAAATGCATCCAATTCCGTAGGGAGTAACCACAGAGTCTGGCACACAGCATGAAATGAGAGAGTGAGGCCAGAAACTGCCAAGAATCTCACATCGTGGGCTGCAGCCAATGCCGCCCTGAAGAGGTGATATTCCCTGTTTTTTTTTTCCACATTGCGCAGAAAGCATGGCAGCTAGGGCTGCACTGACATGGCGTATGACCGATGACAGAAAGGCTGGAAAAAGCAGTGGTGAAGGGAACGGTTAGGGCTTCCGGAGCAGATTAAGTATCGAAGGATTATCAAGGGTATGAAGGGAAAGAAAAAAAATGATAATAAGAAACAAAAACACCTGACACTATGAAATAAGTCAAACAGACTCAAGTCGGAAGAAAAGATGAGCAATAAATAAGGAGAGATTAGCCAAACTTCAGAGAAAATGGGGAGGTAAAACATGAAAAAATAATAAATATTCTAATACTACAGTCCACAAAGCAGAGAGGTGTCCAGCTTTTCTCTTCAACAAATGTTTCACACGTGTTTGTGAAACCCAGAGCCTAGAGGCCGAGGTGAGAAATGGGAAATGTGGTGTCCCGGCGTCGTCAGAGCCCGGGCTGTTGTCCCGGCGTCGTCAGGATCCGGGCCGGTGTCCCGGCGTCGTCAGAGCCCGGGCTGTTGTCTTGTAGTCGTCAGGATCCGGGCCG
>JABFEB020000092.1:16992071-17011338 GCA_019775895.2 Stomatorhinus ivindoensis
TGAAGATGGCCGAGCCTTCATTAACAGGAGATGGCCGAGCCTTCATTAACTGAAGATGGCCGAGCCTTCATTAACAGAAGACGGCTGAGCCTTCATTAACAGAAGTGGAAGCTTGAATTATGTGCTGCTCATTAGTACTTGTGTCTTATTTGTGTTTCATTAAATCGTCGTACTCACAGTACTGTCCAACCTATATTTGCGGATATGTTGTTACAATGTTTATATGCGCAAAATACTACATAATGCATTGCTATCAACTGATGTTGCTAACAATGGCTAAAAATGAACCTGGCTAGAACTGGTATTGCTTAATGGCTTTCCGACTGGTACTGGAACTCGGTTAACGTCATTCCTAGCTCCCACTTCCAGCTTCTGAGATAAATGGGACGCAACCTAACCCCGCGCTTCAGGGACGATTTGGCCTCACACTGCCTACATGTAGCATCATTACTCATAACTGATGTCCTGGCAGCACAATCCAACTGAACTGCACTCTAACAACAAAGTCAGCCTCATCAGGCGGGTACCATGCATGTTAATGGCTCCCTGTAATTAGCACAGCCAGAGGGATTTATGCCAGACCAAAGGAAATATTAAGAGCTGGAGCTGCAATCCAAGTGGGTTACAGTTAGAATCACTGTGTGCCTGTAAACCAGGATGAAACAAGGCTGCTTGCTAAAGAGGAAACGGCTCACCTCTCCCCGATGCAAGTTAATTGCTCGATTTCAGTCATGACTTCAGCAATCTCAAACTTCAGACGCTGCAAGAGATGTGCACTTTTGAACAAACTACATTTTCCCTTCATTTTCCTGCAATGTCAACTCTTCTCATAACAGTTAAAATGTCATTATCATTAGCTTACACCACATTAAGAAAGCAAAGTAGGAAATTAAGACATTACTTTTTAATATTCTAAATTAAGTGGCTTAGCTCAGCGGTTAGCGATGCAACCTCACAGCTCTTGGGTTGGAGATCCCATTGCATTTGGATATTGAATCTTCTTCCCAAAGATGTACAGTTTGACTAATTGGTATCTCCCAGAAGCTCATAGGGCAGTGTTTCCCAATCCGATCCTCGGGGACATACAGAGTGTCCACAGTTTTGCTCCCTACCAGCTCCCGTGAGCTGGGAGGGAGCAAAAATATGGACTGTCTGGCAGGGAGTTCAGAGAGAGTAAAAACATGGACCAATTACGGGTCCCCGAGGACTGACTTGGGAAATACTGGCATAGGGTGCGCTCTGTGATGGACCAGCAACCCATCATGCACCACGCCTCTGCACTGCCAGCAACATGCTCCAGGCAGCCCTGATCGGCTGGAAGATGGAGGGTTTCCTTAAATATTAAATTTTGACTTTAATTTTTAATTATTCAATCATTTAATTCACTAATACTGAATTTATATTATATGAAAAACACCAGGAAATTAACTCAAATACTTCCAAAATCACTACCATTTTAAAAAAATCATTTGTATTGATAATTTCTCAGTATTATTACTTGTGGACAGTTAGAAAGGCATTTAACTTGTCTAAAAGAAAACCACAGTAACAGACAAGTACAGTACAACCTGACTGATCCCATTCCACTGAGATTCACTCAATGTACAGAGGCGATTAATGTTATTCAGGCAGAAAAGCATAGAAACAACGTGAGTGACCAGAATTGTTTAACTTCAAGTACCTCGATGTCGTCCAGTAGCTCCTTCTTCCTGCGTCGTATGTTGGTCAACTCATCACGTTCATCGACTGAGAGATCTTCAGGCACTGAAAGACACATACCTGCATTAGATACTACCAGCAACTCCTCACTAAAGGCAGGAAAGGGATTAAATCCCTTAACTTAATCTCCGATCATGCTTGCACAAATTTTAATTGCCACAGCAGATTTTTTTATACAGTAGGTGAAACTAAAATGAACTGTATATCATGAGAATGGTTGTGTGTTACACATCAGGTGGACCTGTAGTACAGAACAATGCTTACATAAGTATAGGACATTCAGTTTAATGCAATGTTTACATGCATGAATTACATAATTATACAGATGCTTTCAGACAGGACAACCTGCTCTACTTCCTGACCATAATCTCCACATGGGCTTCTCCTGCATACTGTCAGTATGAAAATGTATCATCAATGCTCAAGGATACATAAAATAGATTATCAGAAATCCTGCCTTCATGCTACTAGTTTCAGTGTGTTTTTGCATGACATTCTCTAATAACCCTGATTAGTGAATGCCTTTGCAATACTGTGCATTTTGTTAGAAAATGTTTTTTTTCTTCCATACAGGGAATTATTTGGGGAACCATATTTATTAATTCGATCAAAATATCAAATGCATTTAAAATATATTGTATGTACAACAGTCAGAAATTGCAAAGTTCGACGCTACGCGCAACACATTTCGAGGTCTTCGTGCACAAAGCAGCGATTATTCAGCCCGACCGCGCAAAGCACCCACGTAATAGAGAAAGCAGAGCGGCCACCCTCCTACACCAAGCCGAAGAAAGGGGAAAGGCGGATGCGCTGACTACAGCATGGTGCGGCCACAATTCGCCGCTGTGGCTGCGAGTGCTTTGGCAAGTGGCTGAAGCGGTTAAGGTCTCAGCCACTGCGGGCGGTGCAGCCTAATGCATTAACCATGGGCCGCGTGCGACAAACACTGGAGCCGGTTTGTTTTAACCTTTCTGTCAGTTCGTGTTACCGCTGAACACGTCGCGGGGGTCTGAAAAACACAGGGCGCTCTCTGCAATCGGAACGTTATACAGGACCGGGCAACAAACAACAAAGCGTCTGACTGAAAAGGCTCTGACGTCATTAAAAGGTTATCCTGCATGATCAAGTAATTAAATTTTTTTTTTTAATAATAAGATTGTACTCCAGAACACTTTTTGTAATAGCTGAGCTGAAATGCAAAATAAAATAGAAATCAAAATGCCAAGCTATTATATGTGTAGGTTGTGGATATCTTAATATAATCATTTAATATGATTTTTTCTAAAAAGATGACATTTTTGAACGACCTTATGGCTAGAATAGGTCAGTTTATTTATTTAGGTACAAATGAGAAATGCAACTTTCTGTAGCGGACAGGGCATGATTTAGTAACAACCAGCCAGCAGCTCCTTCCACTGAGACTCACTGTCTGTGAACTGGGTATGGAGACAGTATGGAGACAGTATGGAGACAACCCTTGTTTACTTGGACAAGGCCTCCGAGAGGAGCTAAACACAAACAAACCCACACAAGACTTTTTACTTGCTTGCAGTTGGAGCCCTGAGCTATGACAGAGAACCAATGGCATCGGAGTCTTAATCATGTTAGGGAAAATGCTGAGACAACTTCATTTGTCATCCTTACTGAGTTTCACCAAATAGACAACTCTCTTTAAGCCTCTTATTCTCCTTGCAGATTATCTCATCATCTGATCCCCCTTCGAAAGTCAGATGTCAAAAGAGCACTGATGTATGGAACTAGTGTTCTCAGGGGAATTGGACAAGTTACTTTTCCTACAGGAATTATATTCAGTCTGACGAGTTTAATGCTTTAATTGAACTCTGTCTAGCTAGCTTAGCTAGCTATCAAGCTGGATTTGAAATCCACCAATCAAAAACACGAGAACTTAAACCCAGTCACGAGACATTGTGCAGGTCACGTGACCTGTCTCACCAAGCACCAAGTCAGATTTCGCTCACTTTGGCGGACATAGTATGTGGGTCACATGGTTCTCATTGCGCATGAATCACCATAAGAACACTAGATGAGTACACTGAGAGAAATACACTGAATATAAATATGGTTATCTATTTAACCATCCATTCATCCTTCAACTCATTTATCCAGGTTATGCCACATGTATCATTAATGGCAGCTGTCCGGCTGAATAGGCTTCTCTTTTATTCTCTTTCATTCTCTTTTAGCACTTAATTAATTGATATTCCACCCGAGCTTCGCTTCAAGGAGCATCATCCTTCTTTGTCTTCAAAGTACCTTAATTGTTTATGCTTCAATATCTATAACAATAGGAACCTGAACAAGTTAGCATTTCTATAGAGTCTATATAATTTATTGTTATGGATAAACATTTAAGTTGTGAGTGAACAAATTAAATATAAATTCCATTTTTAAAAATATACTATATAATCAAAATTGCAGTAAAAAAAAAGATAGATGGATGGATAGATGACCTTAAGTTAAATGAAATCTCATGCCAGTGTAAAAGTTGTAAAAACATTTTGAGGGGGGTGGTGGAACGGTGGTAAAATATGCTAACTTGGGGGGGGGGGGGTGATTGCGTGGTCTGCATTAAGTTCTGTTTCAGAACAGAGTCAGTCCTAATATAGTCAACAGATTTACCTTTATATGAGTGGAATTATGCAGAACAAATTAGAGGGGAGGGAGTGAGGGGATTGTATATTTTCAGAGGGGATGTTTTTTTGTCATTTTCTCCCACAGGGGGATGGCGCCCATGACCACCTCATTACATCTCCAGCCGTGGTGGGTGCTAATGATTCATTGATTGGTTTTTACTGCCAGCATCATTATGGCAGATACATTAAGAAGCTGTCTTTCGAACTTTACAAAATAACAATGCAAGATGCTTACTATTTATTTATGCACATAAATGCTAAGGTATATTAAGAGTGTTTTGTTTTGATTCAAAATTGAAAATGGAAATATTGTGGAGAATGTTAGCCCCGTCACTCTGTGGAGAAGTCCTCTTTTAGCATAACACATGGTAATTCTCTTCGATTGACAGCATGGGTCTGTTACTCAGTGACCAAATCTTATCTCTAGTATGCTAGTAGTTTGAATAGCTACTACAGATTGGGGATCGATCCCTTATGAGACTAAACCTGTTAGACCACATTTCCTCATTTATTACCATAAACCAAGCAATCTGGGGAAAAATACAGATACCAATAATTGTTACTATAAACTAATAGAGAAAAGGCATCCTGTATTTAAAGACTTGCATGGTCTGAATGTTGATAAGGAATTTTTCAATAGCTTCATGGCCTGTGTTTTTGGTCCCTCTCTTATACAAGCATGGTTAATTTCAATTTATACTGATGGACATTTCATAGATTATTCCTCTAGCTTTGTTAGCAGTGTTGAAACCTGAACTTGTTTTTAAAATAGTCAGTAATCTACCTATGTCTGCAACTGATATGAAAAAAAAAAGTTTGATTGCATATAGTGGAAAAGACATGGAGAAGTAAACAGATCCAGTTACTAAGGATTTACCAAACATAGCACGGATTCTTTCTGTTCCCCCTGGTCTTCTCCGACAGGTGAGGGATTTAAAGGTGCTATTTCTGATTTTCCTGCAAAACATTTTGACTGGCTACCAGGTAGGTAATTTGCAATGCAAACATTCAGTTCCTTCAGACTTCAAAAAACACTCACATCCCCAACATTCAAAATATTTCAGAGCCATCCGTGAAATTATGATTTATCTTCCATACTGGCCTGTTTTCCATGTGACGTTGCTTCAAGAAGGCATCTGCTCTGTGAGACTGCATCTATTTCCCCAAGTTCTGCTGTTTTTTCTCTGTCAGGCTGTTTGGCACATCAGGCTAAAGCTTTGTCAGGGGGAGACTCACACTGTCTTGTTCAAGATTTCTTACAATCTTCTGAGGGCAGTTTCTCACAGAGATGGGGTTTTCATTCATTCTTAACAGCCTCCCTAAGAGTAACGCCAACAGTATTTGCTGACAATAAATATGATTATGAAAAAATGACTCACTTTTCACTCTCAAGCCATTCACTTTTTAAATCTGCCTTTGAAATGCTTGCTTTCCAATGGAAAAGCAGAACTGCCTAATTTGTCAGAAGAACCTTCCTTTCAGGAGAGAATCTGATTACAGATTAATCAACAATGGCTGCTTTTGATGAAGTCACAGAGACAGTAACATAGCTGAACTTTAGTTACACAACCACAATGTCTTTCTGAAGACATGACAGCAAACCATTTTGTTCCATGAGAATTTCAGCACAACCAAGACTTACTCTGTGCTGTCTGATGAGAAAAGTTTAAATCATAATCATATCATATAGTACATATAGTATTTTTTCTATCAGCAAGTGGTCCTGGGACTTACATTTTCTGCGGTTTGGTGGCTAGATAAAATGTCAATAAATAATTCATCTACCTTCCATAACTATTTATCTAGTACAATGTCACGATGATCCTAAAGCCTGTACCAAGCATATGGCACAATGCAGAGATCACCCTGGTGAAGACTCCAATGTCAATAAATAATAACGGAATAAATGACTTCTACACCTGCCACTATTGATAATTAATGTAGATACGAACACATCGGTGCTTATTGTTGTTTTTATAAAGACACCGGTTAATCAGTCACAGCCAAGCCAGTCATCTCGTGCTTCCCAGCCGCACTTCCCAGCCGCAGATCCTCAGTTCCTTGTTATCAAGTTCCCCACACAAAATGACTGTGATGTTTTATCGCCGAGGCGTGCATGACAGGGGATGTTTTCATTGTTTATCTATAACCTCCCTGGTGGTTTGAACTGGACATTGTGACAATGGCCTCCCTTATGCTGGCAAGATACCTCATACTTTCTGAAAAAACACAAAAAAGTGGGCCAAATATACTGTATATATAACACTAAATTCCACACTGAACACACAAACTGCTGCTCTGGTTCATTTTCCCTAAGAAGGATGACTAACAATCTTACAACAATCTAGTGTGGATGTTCAGCATCTTGCAAAAATCAAAAACATATCTATAGCACAGGAATACTGCATCCATATACTGATCACATCAGTGAAATTGATAACGATAATTTTAACCTTTTTTTTTTCTTTATGCCACAGGCAGATTTCCATCTAACTGACATTTGTATATTTATTACATGAATATAAGGTAATTGAATAGACAACATCAATATTTACTGAATCTTGCTGATTCTTTCAAAATACAGTACAACTGTTTAAACGGCTTTTCAAAATACAGTACTGTACAAATTAAATCATTGAATTGTATAACTCCAATACACTATAATACAGTACTGTATATAACAGAAGGCTTATTAGAAAAATTACCATAATTACATTTATCTGAATCTTATCATGTATTAGAAACCCCAAAATGAACACTGTAAGCAGACTGCCTGATTACTATAAGCAAATTATTTAAATAGTATTTGTGCAGGAATGATTCTGTCCTAAGCTTTTTGATCCATATAAGCAGTTGATCAATATAACCATGATCACTATAAGCGGTTTCCACTGTACCTATGAAAACAAGCTAAATGTGATGCAATATCTGTTTAAAATAAATACTTGAAATGTAGTATTACACTCAATATCTAAATATCTGAAAAAAAAATACAAATTAAACATTGGTATTCATACAAATATTACATGTAGTCATATAAACTGTACTTATAACTAGTCAAGACTTTGTACTTTGCCCAGGTATGTGATTGTGCATGAGAAACATTTCTAGCTGTGTACATAGTCAGGAAAATGCACAAGTGTTCCTGACTATGTTTAAAACCCAGAATCCTCCACACTTATGCAATCTGAGTTCAAGATCACAGGCAAATGGAGCTTCCCATCTCATGAGGGGGGTTATCCTGCTTAGCGCACTTCGGTGAGCTAAGCGCTGTTACAGCATTTGCTAATGCGGAGTCTTTAAGTTGTGATTCACACGCACATTACAAGTCTTTCAGGGATGGAAATGCTGTGGATTGAGATTTCAATTACTTAGTAAATATCCTGAAAGTAAATATTCTGACATTTGCATTTCGTTGTCTGTGTCTGCACAATATAAAGGCATCTGATTAAATGTAATCCGGAAGTGATGTCTTTTTAAACTTATTTTGTTAATAAATCTGCAACGTGACTCTTGTGTCATTATCTGGACTCCAAACCATGATTAAATATTTAAATATATGCTACAAATGTAACAAATGTGGATAATTTTTTCATGTTTTTTCTAGAATCTAAATATCCTGCAGATTAGAACTAAAACTAAAATTAAAGTCTGAAACTGGGACAAAATTGAAGGGAAAAAACGTGTTCCTATGACTGTGTTAGATATTGTATCTGAGATATCTTCTCATCATCCAATAACTTATCCTAGTCCTTGTTGATAGGAGTTTCCCCTAAGCAGTAAAGGGCACAAGGATGGGATGCACCCAGGACTGGATGCCAATCCATTGTGGAAACACCGTGGGCAATTTAGGGACAGCCAGCAGTCGAACTGCATGTCTTTGAACTGCAGGAGTTAATGGAGAGGCCTGGGGAATCCCACAAAACATATACGAAGATATACGATCTCCCTACACACACCAGAGACACAATCCAACGAACCCTCTAGATACATACATGACAGGGCCACAACATTGTTTTTAATGCATCTCTTAACTTTTCATGTGATCATATTTAACACTTTGCACCACTTTTAGCCTCCAGCATCCAAATCGCTAGGGGGCTTTGACCGTTTACACTAATATGAAATTACATCATTTTCAGCAAGCATAATATTCTTAGGATGCACATAAAATTAAAAAAAAAACTCATATTATGTAGGTAAAGAAACATTTACGTCCACCAAACATCTCAACAGATGTAGTATTCAAACAATTAAACCACAGGCTTCACCTTCCCATAGAAACAAAATGCAAAATACAGACCATATTATCATTCTAAAAATTAATGACATTACAAATAGGGCACTGCAGTTTAAAATTGTAACATTCCTATAAATCATTAAGATTAATTAATATATGATGATTTTGCATCATATATGAATTATTGAGTTTTGGGGTAAACGATAGGGTAAAGATAGGTCCTTCACGTTTTTGGATTAGGACATAGTACAAACCAGGTAATCAAACTGAACCAAGACCACAGCACTCTGGGTACTTCTATTTTTATCAGTTGAAGCAGAAATAGATTTTAAACAAAAAAGCATGTATGTCTGGAATTGCTCCCTTGTGTTTTGTTCCATTGAAATAACATCTGCTAGCCTGTCTGTTTAACATTTCATTCCATACACACCCAGTTCTTGCAACTCTTAGTTGTTCTTAATGTGTGACCAAGTGAGCGAATGTGCAAATGACTGCACTGTGATGTACTTGCATTTATCTCCATACCCAGGATGCAAAATCTGATCCATCCTCTGCTTACCAGACAAGACTCTGGATCACTGCAAATCTGGGTGAATGGTTGAGTAGATGCAAGGTAAAAGAACACACTCTATCCGTGCATCCATTTTCCACTACCCACTTCTCTTATGCGGGGTTATGGGGGATCCGGAGCATAACCCAGAAACCTTAGCACAAACTCTACATGTCATAATTTTATATCAGTATAGATTTGGCTGAGCAGCACTAGTGTACTTTAAGGTGCAATGTGAAAAGGTTACAAGTCATTCAATCCCAAAAAAGGCCAAACCTCAAAGGAAATAATTGAAAAACAAGAAAACGGTATTCCTGATGGTGTAAGGAAAATAGATTTATTTGGAATGGAAAAGATTTTCAGAAATTTTGAGACCAGACAGATTAATTGATGTGAGGGGTTTTTTTTTTTGCTTAGCAGAGGCCGGCGGTATGAGATATTTATCAAATAAGGTCATCATGTTGGAGAACAATTGCAGACAAACGCTGTTTTTTAAAACTAAAATACCTTTGTGTAGAAATAGAGACTTCGATAAATTCTGCCTGTGTAGCCCACAAAGCAAAGGGGTATCCTAGGCGCTAACCCACTGCTATAGGTAAAGTTTATGCTTTATGTAATGTACACCCAGAAGAGGTGGGATTAGAAGAACGCTCAGGTTTAGCTGAACTAGGTAGCTACATTCAGCTCCAGATTTTTCTATGCACATTATGTGTTCATGGTTTAGAATGAAAACTGGAAACACGATATGGAAATATGATATAATTATAATAACCAATATTAATGAAGGTTAAAAAAAACTTTATGAGGTATTTCTTGCGTTAAGTCAGGACATTAGGTCATGTTTTTGCTATTAAGTCTATGTTAGGTTTAGAGCTCCATATTTTCAAATTCCTTTAATTATATTTTACTACTGATCTTTATAGAATATTGCAAATATTCTTTAAGGTCTTAAACAGCGATGATGATATTGAGATACTGCTCAGTATTTTAATAGGAGAAAGAGGGGTTATGATCTAAGACAGGATTTGCTTATAAACCTCTTTGAACTTCTCACTCACTTTAACTGGAAATTGAAAAAAAAAGAAACAAAGTTACAGAATAGATATTATGTTCATCGGGATTTCATAGGGAGTCTTAAAGATTAAAGGGCGTTTTGGCCCATGGAGGGGAGGCATTAACATGCTTGCACAAATCAGGACTTAGTCCCAGTCTCCTGCAGCTCCATGTGTCTCAGTCAGGAAATGAGTCCTCTGCATTGAGTGGGGAGGTAAACACGGTGCAGACAGCAGCAGCACTCTGACACAGAGCGTCCGCTTGGGGACGTGAGCCCTAACCACTGACACTGCAGATGAAAGTGAAAGATAACTCCCATGATTGGTCATGTCAGGTATATTTGAAGAATGTAAGTATTCAAAAAAATGTGAATGTACTTGAAGGGGGTCATCTTAGCTTTGAAATGCAGTACACCTCCATTATAGCTTATACTTCCAAAACAACGTGGGTTAGCTTTGCATGCTAATGAGGCCATAGATGATTAACTCCCATTTCAGTCATTAATTTATTAGTTGACCATATTACACTGACCTCCCAAACAACCTAATATTGACTGTTTAAAATCCTTCTCCAAAAATCATCAATACACTTCATTTTATCATGAAAAATAATTAAATACTAACATGAGAGGAACTCAAAGACTACAACATTAGAACACAATCTCAACCCCCCCCCTCCAGTAACATTTTACTTTTAAGTCTGACATCTGAAGGGGAGGCATTACCCAGATGAAGGTTTTGGCTGAACAGAAAGAGGACTGTATTGTGCTGACAAAGAGGGCACCAGATAAAGGTGGGCAGGTAGGACCATGGAGGCAGGAGTGGGGTGAACCAGCACATGAGGAGCACTGCAGTAGCAGCAGATACAGCGAACAGGGAGAACACTAAACATCCACAACAGCGTCAATGAACAAACTGGGGAACACGGGACTGGGACATACAAACATCAAACACAGTTAACAAACTCGAGACAGGTGTGGATGGTTAAGACAATTAGGGCTGGGAACAATTACGTGATTATGGTATGGCCAGTGACCTCTGCTGGCCAAATGGGGACATGATGGAGGCAGATCATGACATTAAGCAGATGACTTAAAGGAAACACGACAGCTCCTGATTTTGTCTGGGTGGAGAGCACTTCACAAGAACAATGAATGGATGCCAGACGTCACGCACATCCATGCACACAGTCACACGTACACACTCACCAATGATGTGACCTGCTAGACAGAACCTGTTATATACTTAGAACTGCCTCTTTAAACCTAGGAGTGGCCTATAATGTCCAGAACGGTAAGGATGATCTAGTAGACCTATAGTCAGGACTAAGAATTATGCTGAGTTCAGATGGCCTTCCTCCCAGACATTTTTTGGGTAGCCTCTATGCCTGTACTGTCCAATTTATTTTAAATGACAAAAACTGAAATTCCTTGTCAGGGTTAGAATTCTTCAATGGGCGACATCGGCAGGGTTGGTCACATTTACTTAATGCGTGGATACATTTTAAAGATTTATTATCGTTTTTTGTCCTGGCTGCCTAATGAATTGTACTGCAGACAGTAATCAGTGACATCGCAAAAATGGCTGGAATGGAGAAGCTAGTTAGCCTGCAGTGTAATACCATCACGTGAGACGCTAAAATAAAAACCATCCGTCTTCTGCTCTAAGGATGTTATTCTTCATACCTTCAAAAAAGCTAATTAGCTGGAGCCTACAAAGGTCTATACAACAGTGGTTACTCTTAAAACTACAGTATACCTCCTCGGACTTTAACATCAACATCTCATTTGTTTTATTAATCAGCCTGTGTTCGTTGTCCTGTGCTGGCCTCTTCATGATGTGGATTCCCCATTTGTTTTATTAATCAGCCTGTGTTCGTTGTCCTGTGCTGGCCTCATGATGTATATTCCCCATTTGTTTTAACTCCATTCACCAGCCCAAACATGTCAACCAGCTACACATATCCCCAAACCCATCATCTACTGACTGTCCTAAATTCACTAACCTGATCCCACCAGTTTCCTGTGCTCAGAAATGAGTGCCAGCTGGCTGTAATCCCCATGTACCTCACTGCTATTAACCACAGTGTCATTGCTAGCTGCCAGACCGGAAGCGGGGGAATGCACACAGCTGCATACGGCTGCTAACCCTAACCCCATTTGGCTCTGTACACCCAGCCTTCATACGTGTCTTTTGGGCTGCCTCTGTGGATGGACTGCAGATTTTTAGGCACAAATATGTCTGGGGAAAAATCCAGCCCACAAGTTACATACATTAACTAATTTCATTTAAAAGCTGAATGATAAATCAGTCACTTCGACCCAGCTGTGTAATTTAACATAAAACTAAACTATGCAAGTCTGTTAGGTATTTCATCATTTAATTATAATAATTACCAATACTATAAATAAGCTATAATTATATGATTACATATTGTTTATGTGGATTTGAATATATAAATAATAGCACACAAATCACATAATTACCCACCACTGTGCCATGATGTTCTGCTCACTTCCTCTTAAAGTCTTCATTTGAGGTGTAGGTTCATTACTCATTAATAGCACAAAACAAAGTCTCTTCTTATGAGGCCATAAATTTAATCGAAAGAAATATGGCAACAAATAGCCATTCTACACTAATGTGATGTACACGTGTCCCAGCAAAAAGGATGCAAATATTTCCTGGATTTCCTGCTGGTTCACTCATGTCATTGTTCCAGCCCTGCCTTTTCCTCCGACCTTCTCCCTCTTCCCCTTTCCGAAAACCTGCAGAGAATAAATCCTTGAACCACGGGAATGGAAACACTCAGAGGGGTCGCCTGGCTTTGAATTCTTCTCAGCGCATGACTTGGGACTCTGGAGACTAGCAATAAGTCCGACTTCCCGTTAGGAACAGAGACAAATAACTCCACACAGCTCCAAAAGTTCCCCTCAAAAATGTTGTATTGTTTGCCCACGCATATTTGTGTTAAGCCCAGTATTTTTTTCATGGAATATTCATAGGATATTATGCTCGTCTGGACTTAGAGGCAGTTATGGCTCTTCCAAACAGAATGTGTATAGTTCACTACAGCCATCAATACTACTTAGTTAGCCCCTTCTGAATCAAGGAAAACATCTCCAAATCCTCCAAAGTATTTCTCCAAAATCAATGCCATATGCTGTACCCAGACAAGAGTGTGCAACGGTCATTTATGAGGCACTCTGACTGCCTCCAGTCATGCCTCAGTTGTCTGCTCTCATCTGAGGCTACACATTTTAAGAAAGAACTTTCAGCCAATTGCAAGTCACCAAAACTGAAGTAGAAACTCTCGCAATGAGTAGATTTTCTTGGAACTTACTCAAAAATTCCAGCAGAAATCCACCACGAGAACCCAATACTTTGTAAAGGCATGGTTAGCAGATGCTGAACAGTTTGATCATTATGCGATGCACCATCCACCCTCCATAGAAGACAACCTCAATTATGACCATGCATCAGCGTGAACACCATGCAGGCATAACCCAAAAGTCAATGAATCACAGACAGCAGAGGTCAGACGGCAGAGCGGTCGGAGTCCCAGGCCAGCCCTGACACCAGACGATATTAATCGGTGGGATGGTGCAGACCAGGTTCCTGCTGGGAAGGAGGCAGCAGAAAAGATGGTCTGGGGACAGCCAGGGCTCATGCAATGCCTACTGGCTGATGGCAGTGGGAGGAGGGACAGACTGGACTGTGAAGCAACAATGTCTGCACATAAAGAATAACCACTTCGTCATTTGTTTCCATCTTCCTTAGTCTGAGACCCCCAAAGTCTGACACCCCGACAAAGCAGTTATCTGCCAAAGTACAAAATGTGTGGGTGCCTTGTGGGTAATTACACCAGCTCCACACGCTCCTGGCTGATTCAGTCACAGAACAAGGTCATTCTCATCTCCTGCCCCCCTTTCTACTCTCATAATACAGAGTCGTTAATAACACAAGCGAAGCGTTCAGCTACGGCTTTACTTCCCCTTCGACAAACGCTAAACATGTCTAATAAGTAAATATTTTTAACTAATTGTTTATGTCTGGCAACAAAAACACCATTCACACGTATAGATGCAGAACCTGCCGTCTGGTACCACAGAGCAAAAAAAGTGATTTCAGTAGCTCAAGGATAACGCAATTAAAGACTGCAAGCATCTATTTCTCGCATTTCCATGGCTCAGCAAGGACACTGAAACCCAACCGATTTTTTTTTATACCCATTCAAATTCAAGTTATCCCAAAATAAACTTACAGCTGTAAACATTAATGAGCTGTGACTACTTTTAGCACGAGCAGTACTGCATTTTCACACCGCATACCACACATAAAATGATCGCAGGCAGTAGTGTAAGCGTATTAGTAAATTCCATGCACTTTCCATGCACTTCCCAACAGCCCACTTTCCATCCTGCTGTTAGGGTATGTTCTGTACCATCTATGCGAAGCAGTGTTCTAGCTAGAAGAGGATCTAATTACATATTATGGCCCTTTAGATGGGCCCTATTTCAAATTATCAAGTGAACAAATGAAGCTGAACAAATAAGGCCCAAAATTTGACCATATGCTCAGTGGCTCCTTCATACTGGACTGCAAAACACCAGGGAACACTCTAAAGCAGTTTCCCAATCCAGTGTTCAAGGATCCACAGGCAGTCCACATTTTTGCTCCATCCTAGCTGCGGGTAGAAGAGGGAGCAAAAATGTGGACTGTCTGGCAGGGTGCTGGGAGAGAGCGAAAATGTGGACTTTGGGTCCCAGAGGACCAGATTGGTAAACACTGCTCTAGAGCGACTCTCAAATATGGTTTTTTTCCCAATTCAAAAACACTGCAGCATATTTTAAAGCCACATACCAAGAACTATATGAGGCACGAAGTGCAGTTAGAGAATATCATAATTTTATCCATCCATCTTTGAAACACTTATCCTGAAACATAATTTCATGTCTTGATAAAAATTTCATTTTAATTTATGCTCCTTTCCACGTGTGCTAATATTTTTTTAAATGGCCAGCATGTTTTATTCTTCATCATCAGTGTTACATGCAGCCCTTTTCAGCCACAGAGCTGAACCAGACTTATCCAGACTCTCACGGCCTCACTCCCCCCACCCATTTGCCCTCCCGCGGCCTCAGAAGGTCTTGATTGACTGTGCCGTGGCAAAGCCAGCTGGGCAGATTCACTGCTGCAGGGGACGCCGTTCGCGATGGGGGACTGTCTCGCGTCTTCCCTCCGTCCCCCTGGCTTCACATTTTGGCGATTGATGCGCAGTACAAATGCCAGCGCAGTACAGATCAGGGAAAGAGGCCAAATGTCAAGAGCACATTATGGCGCCCAGTGCCATAGCAGAGCACTGATATTCATAGCAGGGGAAGCAGATGGCACCAGAAAGTGATTCATCTCCAAAACCAAAACACAACAATCCACCTTAACTAAACTGCCTTTAAAATAACATGTGCCACTTGTCACTGTAGGGGTAATGGATGCTTTTTTCCAGACAATTCTATGACCATCATGGTGCCTGCTACCACTGGTGCTTGCTAATAAAGAGGAAAATCTTCTGATGTCACTCTATGGATTTTTCCATCCAATAAACGAGCTTTCCTTAGGCTGCATCACCAGGCCTCTTCCTGTTATGATGATCTCAAACACTTGGGGCAGCCACTTGCCCGCAGGAAGCCGAAGGAAACACACTGTGCCACTGAAACATTCGCTTTCGACCACAAATGTCAATGCTGATGTCAATGATGTAACCAGCAGGTGGTCATGTCAAGTCTGACAAAATGAGCACTGTGCTATACATGGGCTGCAAGAAGAACTTCAGTGGGTTGTACATCCATACATCCATCAAGACATCAAGAAAAGCCTGTTTCAACTACTTCTGGACAACAGTCATCTGTAGAGAAAAGACCAAAGGTGAGAAAAAAGAACAACTTAAAAGCAGATCAGTCTGGCATCTCTATACCAGGGAGTGTGCTTCACAATATTGATCATGAGTCCACAATCTTCATTACGTAGTCAGTGGCTGTTTTAGCAAAGGGGGCCTCATTGTACCCAGATGTTCATCTTACCATGAAGAGCATATAGAGCATGAAAAGGGTTAAAACACATAGCTAGAGACAGCGGAGGGAGGGAGCACCCTGTGTTTAAATAGGCGATAAACACATATCGGCAGAATTATGTTTTTTTTTGCCAATAAAGACACATGTTTACGTCCTTTTAAATCTTGGAACACAGAAGATCATCCAGTCTACCGGTCACTTATATAGCCTATCTTGATACTAACAGGAAATCACCTTTAAAAGAACAACAGGCTAGTGTATCATGTCGCAAATTCCCTGTGTTATTGTTGTTGAGTCGTATTTATGCATTTTCATGTATAAATAAAAGGATTCATAACCTGTAATCCTGTCAAATACTGTACAGCGGAAGGCAGCTGGTCTTTCAACTATGGCTATGTGTCTTGCGTGCTGTACAGTTTTATGCTCTCACTTTTACCACAACAGAATAATCATTTTTGATTTTTTTTCCCCAGTGCAAATCAAGTTTTTGATCTTTGCAGACTAAACATTGCGTGGGCTTCCCCTTTCTCCTACACCACAACACACCAATACAATAAGCTCATTATGACCAAACCTTGTGTAGCTTTATTATCAGCATATGTAACAGACTGGTTACATACATTCAGACTCCATACATTCATGCAAAAAATCCTATAATTTTCAGTATGTTAAACTTTGGAAATGAAACAACCCTGCCCTTTGGGTGTCAAATCTGTGAATGGTTATCAGGTTAGGAATTTCTTGAGACATTTCTGGATGGAAAAGCCTCCAAAATGATGCATCACCTTTAGATTTAGGTTGGAAATGTAGTCTAGTAAAATTCATACTCAACGCTACAACATAACTGTTCTAAACTTCATTAGCCTAACGAGTAGCCGTCTATAACAGTAACATCAAAACTGCTCACTTGGGTATCAAATGCTTATTCTTTCTGAGATATTCTACAGATTCTGTAAGTTTATTAGTGCCAGCCTGCAGCACATGGTAATGTTTGTCCAACTATTTGATGTAGGTCTGATAATTGTATATGTCACATATTAGTAGTATTTAGAGGTGAGAACTTCCCTTGGGTATATAGAAACACTTAAGTTGCTTATATCAGCTGCTTCATACCACTTGCTTATTTCCTTATTTCTGATGCCTGTAAAGACCACTCAGATTTGTTTCTGTTTCTTATTATTACAACAAAAAAATTTATTTGCTTCAATGTAGCATTTCTGTTCCAGTAACTGTCTGTCTGGTTTCTTTGTGTTCAATGTTTCAGTCCATCACACTGTTTCTATACTCTGGCTGCATTTGATTTATTTCACATCAACCCCTGATAACATTATGGTATGGAAACATTCAAAGTATCCAGCTTTCTGGATGTTCTTAGGACGTTATCCCACCACCACAGCTACTACTACAACCAAAAATTACTATGTAGCGACAAATGAAGGCCATGGTGAAGCAGCATGTATTACTAAGGCTTTACAAAGTCACGGGATCAAGGCTGAATAATGCATTTGCAGTGTACACATGTTGCACTTTTATAAAACAATAGTCTTATTATAAAACAATATTTTTTCAACATGAATTGCATTGACAGAACCTTTGTTAAAGTGCAAAATGTGGAAATAATGTTCCATTAATGTTACAGTAAGAATGTTCTCTGCCAGCTTTGAAAAGACCTCCACATAGACTCAGCTAAAGTTCTGGGAATGTTCCCTGTTAGCTGGGATCTTACCTTGTTAGCATACAGGAAGTCCAGCGCATTAATGGAAAACTTTACATATCACCAGGGAAAACACATCTAATTATACACAGACAATCGTGAGAACTAAAACAGCAATCCAACGTAATCCACCAAAATTAATCCCTCTCTCAAAAAGTTTTCAAACCTCCCACTTGGAAACCGTCACTTCAGACAAAACCACTCGTTATTTATGATCCTGTTAGCAACTAAGAAGCTGTATATTCTTAGTGCGTGTGTCTTCAGTGAATCAGCATATAAAATTCTATGAATCAACAGTCAAAATCCATGACAGGCAATGTTTTACTTCTGGTGACTTTCCGTCATTCATTTAAGCCAGCTTTTTAGATGCATACACTGATCACCATTAGAAGTACAATGCATCACAGTTTGCAGTGCAACAGAAACACAGCTGGGCAATTTGTCACATTCTGTATTTCACTCATGTGAATTCGGAATGATGCGATCTGATTGGCTTTTTACTAGCATGGAGGTGCACTTAACACTGTTACAAAACCAGTACACTATTTTTATTTACATGTATACATGATTATACCCCTGCAAGAGATGTATGGTTATACTGTATCTTAATAGCTAAAAAGATAAAAATGTTATAACAAAACGACTAATAATGTCAATGAACAATGGAGTACTTCTGCCATTTTACCACATTGTTGGACACATCAGGTGAGGTCACACCTCAGTTGACTGAAGCTAATCCTAATATGACTGGTCACTTATTTTTCGAGATATCTGTTATGTTTGTAAATAAGCGAAGGCCAATTCTGGATTTCAGATACAAAACTCTAAGCTAAGGACTGCCCATTCATTTTTCATTTCACCTTCTTTGTAAATGATTTAACATTAATTCGCTAATTGATAAGGATAATAACACCATTTTAACACTAACTTAACAATAATTGTAATGTTAACATAATATAATAACATTATGCACTAAAACTATACATTAACAGAACTGATGATGAATTACTGGTGAAGAATCTAAATATAGGGAATACAGGTACTTAACTACATGCAAATAACACTATTGCGGCCTATTTTAAAAATGCTATTTTTTATTTATTAAAACCATTAAAAAACACACACACACACACCAGTTTTCTTACATGAACAAGTACATGGTCAAAATAGTATTTTAAGCAATGCTTATTGTTATTAGAGGCACAATGTCACAGTGGGCCTGCGTTCATAGTGGGGTACCGCAGGGTTCAATTTTAGGACCATTATT